>JANFOE010001373.1:0-97665 GCA_025667525.1 Glebionis coronaria | reverse complement strand
TATATATATATATATATATATATATATATATATATATATATATATATATATATATATATATATATATATATATATATATATATATTAAGGGAATATTTTTTCTGAACTTATGGAATTAAGAGGTATCATGCAATTAACTGAAGTAGAGTTGTGAGAAAATTAACTGGGATAAGGATGAATGTCATAGGATATGATATATAAAGGTGGAAAGAATTAAATTTTAATGTTGTTGAGCATTGAGTACTGATTTCAGGAAGTAATCAGTGGAATTTCTATTTGAAGATTTTATTGGTCAATGATGAGAAGGTATGTAGGAGGAAACAGTAATAGATTGAATTTTCTGTGCGCTTTACGAGTAGTAGTCGGAAGGGAATGAGAAGATGAGTTAGTATTTAAGAGTATTTTTGTGATTGTTCTGTGGAATCTTAGAGTTCACTGTCGTCTTGGGGAGAAGAAGCTTTGTGTTAGCTTAGTGATGGGAATTATGAAATCTGATTGGATATTTTGTTATATGGCATTGTCAGGAAGTTGAGGATGGTAATATGATTAATTTTAAGGGTTGGCAGATGAGATAATAAGGATAATCTGATTTGACTGGAAGGGTAAGTCTTCAGAGAAGTAATAATGGAAGTAAGGAAAGAAGCTTGATGTTTTGAGGATAAGATGATTGTTGCGTGAATGAACAAACTGAGTACTAGAATCGGTATCCATTACTGATAATTGGTGTTTTGTTTGATCAATATTAAGGAAGGAAAGGAAAGTATTTAATAACAATTGGAAAATTGTTAGGGAAAGCGGAATGGTGTGTGAAGTTCTTTAGGTATGAATTTAGCTGGAGTTAATATAGACGTTTTAGAATGTGCGATCTATGGCTGAAGTGATCGTGAAAGTCTTGACTAGATTGAAATGATTAAAGCTTTGTCGATACCGACGAAAACCGACTGAAGCTTGTCAATTCTTTTGTGTAAGCTGAGTATTATCGGAGGTTTATCGAAAGGTTTTCACTGATTGTTGAACCAATGATAAAGCTGAAAAAGAAGAACTAGATGCATGAATGGATAGAATACATCTAAGTTGTAGTTTTGAGATCTGATTTTTGTAGTTGAGGAAGTTGTTTATGAACGCTGAGGATAGATTGAAGTTCTGTGCCTGTATAGTTAGTATTGGAGAAATCTGAGGAATTATAGAGATGCGATGATGATATTTGGATAATATCAAATGGAATTGAATAAAGAAGTATAACAGGATTTATATGATCATGAGTTTCGACGATGTGGTATTTATTTTGGGATTGTAAATTATTACTTGTATGGAATAAGGTATGTAGAAAATAAGGATAATAAGGACTTATTTATAAATGCCATTCGGGAATTTCAAAAGAAAGGAGTTAAGGATTACCTAATGTTGACAGGAAAATAATAGTCAGTAGATTATAAATGAGATATGTTATAAATCTGTATTACGAAGTGTGTTTCAGATTATGAAGGATGAGTGTAGATACTTTCACTATCAATTAGTGAGTATTTAGTAAGGAGGAGAAGGAAAAAGGGCTTATAAGATTTCTAAAGTTATTGAGAATTGACTCTTGAGTCTTGAGATTTTTGGAATATTGGTAGTAACAAGCAAAATGGATGGAATGGAAAGAAAGTTAGAATCTAATTGATAAACTATTGGAAAAGGAATGCCAAAGAAAGAAGATCAACAAATTGTCGGAAATTTTGAAATAAAATGGTAGTAGAGATGAGAGAGTTGAGGTGTATGTTTTTTGTGGAACAAAAACGGTTATTGTGATTATCTAATTTTTCTTCCATTAGATCAGAGAATGTGTTAAGAATGCCAGGACCAGTGGTGAATGAAATTTTTTAGATCAAGAAGAATTTATTTTTTCTAAAAGTGCTGAGAGTGTCGCATGTAGTATTGAAGAAATTTTGTAAGTTAAAGTATTAATACAGTCTGGTTGGAATAAGATGTGTTACGATATCAGGAAGTGATCTGACCATTATACATTTCAGATTTGAATATATGAGACTAACAGAGTTGCTTAAACAATATATGATATCAGGAAGATATAATGATGTACCATGGAAAGTACAGTAATTCAGTATAGTGATTACTAGAATGAATGAAAGTGGAAGATGAGCATAGGAGGTATATAAGTGACTAGTCAGATTTATTGATAATCTCATTGTGTTTGGTTTAGTGTAACCTCGGGACATAGTGTCAGTATATTTTTTGAATATTAGAAATTGCTGTAATAAAGAAATGAGAATTGAATAAGGTTTGAACATAATATATGTAACCCAGAGACTGAGATTGACTTTTGAGTAATAGAGATCTTTACAGAAAGTGAGAAGAATTGAGTCAAGAAGGAATATTGCATATTTTCGGAAAGAGATTCCATCATCAATAGAAACCTAGTGAAAAAGGACAGAGTGAAAGGATAATTGGAACAATGGAAATTGAATTTGTGTTGATGTGATTGAAACTTGGGGTGACGATATCTTTAATATTTCACTATGAGGACTAATGAAACCTAGTGAAGATGAAATATTTATGCGATGACAATTGCACATCTTAATTTGAGGACTTACATAGTCGTGGGTCAAGTTATCAGAGTATTGAAGCAGGAATGAAACTGTGAAAGTGATGCAGAAGGAGTATGAATGAGGAAAGAATATTATCATATTGGAAGGTGAAATTTGGAAGTTGGAGTGTAGTAATATTCAGTTGTATGGTATTATCATAAGAATTGAGTTGAACTGGTGTGAAAGACGTGAGTATCTCTTGAGGATAAGAGGTCACGTTAATTCTAGAAGTGAGAAAGTGAGAGTGTGAGGCGGGTTGAGCACCGGGACGTCGCTCTCTTTTAGGAGGGTAGGATGTGACAACCCAAACCCATGGTCATTATTTAATTATATTTTTACGTATATTTTGGAAATTTTGACGAGATTGATTGTTATGACGATCGGTGATTTGATTTAGATGAATATTGGAAGTTATATTTTTTATGTTTTGACGAGTTGCAAGGATTATTAGTAATGACGATATCAACGGATGCCCGAAAATTTACGTTTTATTTTAGACATATCGATGTTTAATATTTTGACGTACTTATTTTCAATGTCGTATTAAGTCGTGCCGGGACTATATAATATCATATTTGTGTGCGTTTTAAGTTTTGAGAAGTATTTTTATGAAATCCGAGACCCGTAAATATTTTCAAAAGTGACTAATAGTCATTTCTTGCTTTTTTAACCAAATATTTGCCTTTTGGTCCACGAGAATCACAATTGGCAAAAACTACCCTAAACTTTTCCCATATAAAAGGAAAAATTAAACCACAAAACACACACATTCTCCTTCCACCAAATTATTTCTCTCTCCCCTCTCCCCTCTCTTTGTTTCTGTCAACCCCACCACACAAAAACCCCTTGATTTTTGATTTTGAGTTTGAATCCATTAAAACTAATCAAATTTGATTCTCTACATTTTGGTATGAAAATCTCTTACATGCATGAACTTTTTATAAAAACCCATTTTGATGAAAAATCATGTGTTTTGATCTTGTTTGATTGTTGTATGTAGGTGTCTATGATGTTATATATTATTTTAAGTTGTTGCATGTTGAAACTTTTAGTTGGGTTTTATTTGATTCGATCATCTAGGATGATATAGTGTGTTAGGATTGAAAGTAGTAATATTAGATGATTATAGTGGTAAAAATGATGTTAAAATGTGGTAAAAATTTGAGTTTGAGTGATTTTTAAAGATGTATTTTTGACGATGTTGGAAATACGTTTTACGTATTAAGAAGGATCAGTCACTCCAACGATAGTCCATGTAATAGCTCGTAGTTTAGTTATTTATCTTTATTTAACTAACAAGACCAAGCCTAGCCTACAACATGTGTAGGCCGGCCCAAATGTAAGCCTAAGCCCATGACAAGGGCTTGGGTATATAAACCCTCTCCTTAGATGGAGAGGGTGTGTGGTTATTCAGTTTTACACATAGTTCTTCTTATTTTCTCTCTCTAAAATTGTGTGAAATCCACCATCTCTCTATCTATTTCTCTCTCTAAAACATAAGCAAGATTTACATATCCTACAAATGGTATCAAGAGCCATGGGATGATTGTATTGTTTATGTGTTTGTGTTCTTGATTCTTACGCCTATTTTGATCCATTTTACACGAAACAATTTTTTTTTGTGTTTTTTATGGTTTTTTCTTGATGCAAATCTTCTACATAGTTGTGGTAGAGATTTGGTATAGTTACTTTGGCTAAAAACACAAAATTTTTGGGTGTTTTGATCATTTTCTGGCTTAAAATCACGAATTGGTTGAGTTTTGTCCAAGAAAAGTGGGGTTTATTCCGATCAGGTCATCGGAAAAGGGTTTGTAGGTATTCCGATCAGTGTAATCGGAATAGGGTTTAGGGATTCCGATTTGGTGCATTCCTATAAGGACATTCCAACTTGTATTCCGATTTGGTGCATTCCTATAAGGACATTCCGATTTGTATTCTGATTTGGTGCATTCCTATAAGGACATTCCGATCAAGGGTATTCCGGTTAGGACATTCCGATCAAGAGTATTCCGATAGGACATTCCGATCAAGGGTATTCCAATAGGACATTCCGTTCAAGAGTATTCCGACAGGACATTCCGATCAAGGGTATTCCAATAGGACATTCTGATCAAGGGTATTCCGATAGGCTTATTCCGACAGCTTTCCGATCAACATTCCGACTATCCAAAATTATTCCTTAAAAACTTTTCGAACAAACTTGCAGTTTGTAGATCGTGTGTAATTTTAACTTGGAATTTTTGGTTTATCGAGAACATATTTTAGGGGATTTTAACATTGTTTCTCGACTTCAACTCATAACAACAAATACATTTACTTTCTCTCATTGATCGATCAACTTTGTAAATCTTAACTTATCGACATGGAGTACACATCTCTTACGGATAAGTCCATCCTCTCGGGTACGGATAATCATCCACCAATGTTGGTGAAGACTACGTATGAGGAATGGGATAACCGAATGGAACTTTATATGGTGAACAAGGAGAATGGACATCTAATTTGGGCATCGGTGCTCAATGGACCATTGGTATATGGTACTGTAACGGAAGGTGCTGTTACTCGTCCTCGCACTACGGGTGAACTAACTGGAGATGCTAAGATACAAGACAAGTGTGATAAACAAGCTACAAATATCATTCTCCAAGCCCTTCCTCCATATGTCTACAAACTCGTCAGCAAACATAAAGTTTCCAAAGAGTTATGGGATAGATTTCGTGTTCTAATGCAAGGTACCTCGTTAACTAAACAAGAACGAGAGTGTAAGCTTTATGATACTTTTGATAAGTTTGCCTATGTGCCATGGGAGACTCTCAATGATTACTATCTGAGATTTACCCTATTGTTGAATGAGCTCAATATCTATGGCATGGCAATTCCTACCTTTCAATTGAACACCAAGTATTTGAACACTCTTCCTTCAGAATGGAAAAAATACGTGACGGATGTTAAATTGGCTAAGGACTTGCATAACACCAATGTGGATCAACTTCAAGCTTTTCTTTAACAACACGAATGCCATGTGATCGAGGCTCGGTTGTCTACACCTCAAGTACATGATCCACTTGCAATGTATGCTTCTCAACAAAACATGGCTTATACTTATCAACAACCATCATACTTGCAGCAACCACCACCACACACCTATCAGCAACCATATTATCAACCACCAATGATGCCACAACAAGCATTTCAACAAAGTGTTCATCAACAATCTTTTCCACAGCAACCACAATATCAAACATCACCATCACAAGCTAACACTTCTCCAATGGGCTATACTCCTCAGCAAGGATATTTTCCAATAGAAGCACAACCAGCACAAGCTTTCTACTCTAATGAACTTCCACCAATCCAAGCACCGATCTTTACTCCAAATGATACGCCGGCTGATGTTCTAAACCATCTCACTGCCTACTTGTCAAAACTTGTTGCAACTAGAGGATTTCCACCAACAAACAATCAGCTCCGCACCTCTTCAAATCCTCGACAACAAGCTACTGTTCAAGATAGTCAAGTAACAGTGCAACCTATTCAGGGAAGGCAAAATTCATATGGACCTCCTACAAGGAATGTGAATGCTCAAGCTGTGAATTCTTAAGCTAATGGAAATGGAAGCCCCATTGGTCCTAAAAAGGTTGTGACTTGCTACAATTACCGAGGACAAGGTCATATGGCTAGAAAATGCACTCAGCCGAAAAGGAGGAGGGATGATGCATGGTTTCGTGAGAAGATGTATTTGGTCGATGCTCAGTCAAAGGGAAATATTTTGGATTCAGAGGAGTTAGCATTTCTTGCAGACCCAGGGGCAGCAGATACTGAAGGCATTGCAGTCGTTTCCACTTATAATGCAGCTTATCAAGCAGATGATCTTGACGCATATGATTCGAATTGTGATGACATTCACTCTGCCCAAGCTGCTCTCGTTGCTAATCTCTCTCACTACGGCTCTGATGTCATCAGTGAGGTACCCACCACAACCAATCTTGGTAATGATGATAACTGTAACACCCCAAAATGTGATATGCGGAAGCGCTGAAGCTCGGGGGCTGTTACGTCATTGTATCATGGTTCAAGGTACAAGAGAACGACTCTAAATGAGACGTTTTATAAAAATACCTTGTTGAATTTAAATAAAAAGCATCACAGAACAAGGGTCTCAGTTTCAAAAGATAGTGCAGCGGAATGTAAAAGTTTTAAACATCAACGAGATAATTGTTCAAAAGCATAAGTAAATAAATGTTCGAAGATAGCCATGAAATGCATGCGGACTCCAAGTACTTCACACAGCAGGTACAACACATCATCAATTACCTGAGATAAATGCTAAATTGGGTCAACATAAAGTTGGTGAGAATATAGGTTTCAAGCAAAAATTCATAGTCATTCAATTTCATATTCCATTTCATGTACACATGCAACTATAGGAGATATAGTGCCAAGTGTAGGACAAATTGGGTGTTCACAATATTTATGATAGCGCTAAGCTCGTGACATCTAAACTAGTGATCCAGTGCATACAATAGATTGCATACATAAATTTTGTCCCAATGGAGTACCTAGCCAAGATGACTCCGTTCATACAAATGGTACACACTCGTCCGGCGTCAGAATGCCCGAGTGGAGGTTGTCAACCCTCAATAGATCTATCCGTAACATAAGAGCTTACTCCAGCAGAGTAACTAACGATTCACGATAGTGGGGACTATGGCTAAAGCAACTTAAGCTATCTCATAAATAGTGTTCACAAAGCGTTCACAGAAATCAAGTTTTACTTGCGTCCAGAAGCAAGTCATCAAAGCATTTATCACATCCCAAAACATTAAACATAGAAAAATAGTTTAATAGGGATCTATAAACTCACCTTAAGCAACGATTCAAACCGCACAAGTAAGATCAAATAGTAGCGAGCAACTCTAGCAACAACCTAAATATAATACTATAGTTTAGGCGCTAGCAAATAAGTTACAAAAGTTCATCACGTACGTTACTCATCGATCAAGTATATATTTTGTTGTTAAAATCGTGACTTGTAAATGTTACATCGTTATAACATTATAGTATATATATACTTAGGCAAAAATATTTATTTTTGACTCGACGAAATTTTGACAGCCTTTCGGCGTAAATTTTAATTTACCAAAATTTATCTTAACAAATTTTCCTACGTAAATTCTAACGAAAATTCGGCAGCCTTTCGGCGTCATATAAAAATTTGCCATTTTTAGTTAATACTCAAATCTCGTCCTAAAACCCCTATTTTCAACAATTTATCAATCGCCAACAATTCAACAATTCATTTTTCACAATCGTAACAATTTCAACTTCCAACGTTCCAACTTTCAATAGTATAACAAGTATTCGCTTTTCGAGCTAACACGCTTTTACAAAACAAGTCCAACATCCATACATACCATTTAGTAACTATTTCGACTCTTAAAACAACTTCGTTTAACCCGGAAATGTCGTTTCGACCACTTTAAAATTCTGGACAGCAACCACTTATAGTGTTGTTCTCCAAAAATAAAGTTTTCCGACAACGTAATTTAAACAACCATAACTTACTCATTTTAGCTCCGTTTTTAGCGCATAATATATCGAAACGAAGGTATTCACTTATATTTTCATAATATCGTAGTAAACTAGTGTCAAAATAATTTTTACGACTCTCTACGCCACTTACAAAAGTCGGACAGATTGTACGTATTCTGTAAAAACTCATTTTCGACCGTTTTCAAGCGTAACCACTAGTAGTAACACTACTAGTGTCTTCTAATTTTTCATATACAACAACAAAATCAAAGATTTTTCTTCAAGTTTACAAATCCAAAATATATATACTTATATGTTTCACAAATCTTTCAATTAACCCATTTTCATGTATGGATCTAATAGATCCACACTTAATTCCCACAAATCTTGAAATATTTCATGACCAAAAATAGTTTTCATCATTTTATTTCATAAAAATACTTGATGAGTAACATGCATGCATAGATCTACATAGATTATTCATGAAAAAGGTTTAAGAATTAACCTCAAGTAGCGTATGTATGAACTCACAATAACCCGATCTACTAACTAATCAACTAATAATCACCAAGAAAATAACTTCTTCAAAACTCTACCAAATCAACTTAATCAACCAAATTAAGAAAACCCATTCATCCTTTTACTTGTATAAACCCTTGGATATATTTAATTGGTGCTAAATCTTTTGATTTTTAAGTTTAAAGAAATTAAAAATGATGGGAACAATGGGAGTATATGAACCGTGGGTTTAAGAGAGGAAAATGAGAGATTTGTTTTGTGATTTGTGTGTAAAAAGAGTGAAGTATATTTGTTTGAGGTTAGGTAGCATTTGATAAAAGTGGTAATAAAACAAGTGAGCTTTCTATGTAAAATATCTAGTTTTTCCTAAACATACCATAGTATGCCGTGGGTTTTGAGGTCCCTCAAAGGTAAAAGATTTAAAATTTTACTTGTGGTAAATAGTTAAAAAGGTTTAAGGTAAAAAGGTTAATTAGTTTCAGGTAAATGTCGAAAAGTATATAGTTAAGTTTAAAAATGCGTAAAACTTAAAAATTTGATGAAATAAATTTATTTTATGATTTTTCGACGGAAACTGATATTTTATGATTTATAAAATGTTTTATGGATGCTAACTATGGTCAAACGTAAAAAGGACGTAAAATACGAAAACGCGATACGTTAATTAAATATTCACAGTAAATACGATTTATTACTATAAATAGCAAAAATAGTAAAATACAGGCATATATAAACATATACAGAAATATTTAAATACACTGCTCAAGAAAATACGATCACGCTGTTAAAAACTAAACAGTTAAGCATATAATTCACAGATAACGAATAATCTCATGGATTATCGTCAATTCATTGACCGTCTCAGCACTTTGGTCAGGTTCATAGAAAATGGTCAGATTAATGACTGAGCTCAGAGTCAGGCCATTACTCGTCAGCAAACAGTTTTACAGAAGACGCGGGATAACTTCCCGGTTCCAACACAGTTAAATCACATAGTTGACTAAATAAAAAGTCAAAGGGTAAAATAGTCATTTTACAAAGTAGGGAAAATTACCAGGTGTTACATCATCCCCTTGATAGAGAAGCTTTGTCCTCAAAGCTTAGGAGTGTCACGGTTTCTAGAATTGTCAAAGAGTTGCGGATATTTCTTGCGAAATTGATCCTCACGCTCCCAAGTGAATTCAGGTCCACGTTTAGAATTCCACCTCACCTTGATGATAGGAATACGACTCTGTTTCAATCGTTTGACCTCACGGTCCATGATTTCAACAGGTTCCTCGACAAATTGCATCTTGTCGTCGATTCGGAGTTCCTCCAATGGTATAACGAGTGTTTCATCAGAAAGGCACTTCTTCAAGTTCGACACATGAAAAGTACTGTGCACGCGGCTCAACGCTTGCGGTAATTCGAGACGATAGGCTACAGTTCCAACCTTTGCCAGAATTTTGAAAGGTCCAATATAACGGGGGTTCAGCTTTCCTCGCTTGCCAAAACGTACCACACCTTTCCAAGGCGATACTTTTAGCATCTTTTTGTCTCCCACTTGAAATTCGAGAGGCTTACGTCGAACGTCGGCGTAACTCTTTTGACGATCACGGGCTGCTTGAATTCAGCTCTTGATTTGAACAATCTTCTCAGTCGTTTCACGGATGAGTTCAGGGCCAGTGAGTTGACTATCCCCAACCTCACTCCAACATACAGGCGAGCGACATTTACGACCATACAACGCTTCAAACGGTGCAACCTTAATACTGGTATGATAACTATTGTTGTAAGAGAATTCTACTAGAGGAAAATGTCTGTCCCATTGCTTCCCAAAGTCAAGCACACAAGCACGTAACATGTCCTCCAGCGTTTGAATAGTTCTCTCACTCTGTCCGTCAGTCTGCGGGTGATAAGCAGTACTCATGTCCAATTGCGTACCCAACGCTTTCTGAAGTGATTTCCAAAATTCCGAAGTAAATCTACCATCTCTATCAGAAATTATCGAGATCGGTATTCCATGTTTTGTGACTATTTCCCTCAGATAAAGTCTCGTAAGCTTATCCATCGAATCATCTTCCTTCATAGCCAAAAAGTGTGCAGATTTCGTAAGTCGATCCACAATTACCCAAATTGTGTCGTATCCGTTTGTCGTTTTAGGTAGCTTAGTTATGAAATCCATGGTTATATTTTCCCATTTCCACATAAGAATTACAGGTTGAACCAACAATCCAGATGGTTTTTGGTGTTCTGTTTTCAATCTAGCGCAAGTCAGGCACTTCCCTACGTAAGTAGCGATTTCAGCTTTCATATTTGGCCACCAATACAGCTTCTTCATATCCTGATACATTTTGTCAGATCCTGGGTGAATCGAATACTTAGATTTATGCGACTCGTGCATAATCACGTCCCTTAGTCCTCCAAACCGTGGTAACCAACTTCTACCATTCAGACATAGCGTTCCATTATTGCTAGTCTCCAATTTCTTTGTAACCATTCCTCCTAGTTTCTCATCTTCAACATGTTCAGGCTTAAGAGCTTCGGTTTGTGCTTCACGAATTTGCACTAGTAAGTTCGGATTGATAACCATAGCTAACGATCTAACTCTACGTGTCATCAGTTGTTCCTTTCTACTTAGCGCATCCGCCACTACATTGGCCTTCCCAGGGTGGTAACGGATTTCACAGTCATAATCGCTGAGCAACTCGATCCATCGACGTTGTCTCATGTTCAGTTCATTCTGGTCAAGAATATGTTGTAAACTCTTGTGATCGGTATATACGACACACTTGGTTCCGTACAAGTAGTGTCTCCACAGCTTCAAGGCAAATACTACCGCTCCTAGCTCCAAGTCGTGCGTAGTATAGTTTTTCTCATGCGTTTTCAATTGTCGTGACGCGTAGGCGATAACTTTCTTCCTTTGCATCAACACAGCTCCCAATCCTTTTGCGGATGCATCACAGTAGACCAAAAAGTCTTCCGATCCTTCTGGTAACGATAGAATAGGCGCACTACACAACATTTGTTTCAACTTCTGGAATGCTAATTCCTCCTTATCTCCCCATTCGTATTTCACCTTCTTTTGAGTCAACTTCGTCAATGGTTTCACGATCTTCGAGAATCCCTCGATGAATCTTCGGTAATATCCGGCGAGTCCTAAGAATTGGCGAATTTCAGTCGGTGTCGTAGGAGCAGTCCACTCCCTAATCGATTTAATCTTAGCAGGATCAACATGAATCCCCTTGCTATCTATAACGTGACCTAGAAATTGTACTCTTGGCAACCAAAAATCACACTTTGAGAACTTAGCGTACAATTCCTCCTTCTTAAGTAATTCCAATATTATCTTAAGATGTTCCTCATGTTCTTTCTCATTCCTTGAGTAAATCAGTATGTCATCGATGAACACAATGACAAACTTGTCCAAATACGGTTTACACACCCGGTTCATGAGGTCCATAAACACAGCAGGTGCGTTTGTCAAACCAAACGGCATCACTTGGAACTCATAGTGTCCATACCTAGTCCTAAAAGCAGTCTTTGCAACATCTTCCTCACGGACTCTTAATTGGTGATAACCGGACCTAAGGTCAATCTTTGAGTAAACACTCGATCCTTGCAACTGATCAAACAGATCATCGATCCTAGGTAACGGGTAACGGTTCTTGATGGTAAGTTTGTTCAACTCACGATAGTCGATACACATCCGAAAACTCCCATCCTTTTTCTTTACAAATAAGACTGGAGCTCCCCAGGGTGAAGAACTCGGTCGTATGATCCTTTATCAGTCAATTCTTGTAGTTGCGTCGCTAGTTCTTGCAATTCCGACGGTGCTAAACGGTAAGGCGCTCGAGCAACAGGTGCAGCTCCCGGTATTAAATCGATCTGGAATTCAACTTGTCTAGCCGGCGGTAATCCAGGCAAATCTTCAGGAAAGACTTCCGGAAAATCCCGTACGATAGGTACATCTTCCAACCGTTTTTCTTCCGTCTGCCTTTCAGTAACACAGGCTAAAAATACGTGGCAACCTTCCGACAACAACTTCTGAGCCTTGACACGCGAGATAATGTTTAGTCGTGACTTCCCCTTTCCGTTACTTGTATCCCCTTGTACCTCCAAAACTTCATCACCAAATGGTAAACGAAAGATCTTCTCGTCACATACAATCGTAGCACGATATCTCGACAACCAATCCATTCCGACAATCACGTCAAAACTCCCTAACTCAACAGGCATAAGGTCTATTACGAAAGGATGACCTAGAAGATTTAAAGTGCATCCACGAAGTATAGTGTCGGCTTCTATCAACTTCCCATTAGCTAACTCAATAGTGTACTTAGTGTCTAAGGGCGAAGGGGTCACATCAAGTAAAACACTAAAAGCAGTCGACACAAAACTCCTATCGGCTCCAGTATCAAATAAAACAGTAGCATAATGACCATTGAGAAGAAACGTACCCGTCACAACGTCGGGGTTTTGTTGCGCTTCTCCTCCTCCTATCACATAGACCCTTCCACGAGCTTCCCCAGCTTTAGCATTCTTTCCTTGGTCCTTGTCCTTGTTCTTTTTCTTTGGGCACTCATTGCTGTAGTGTCCCTTCTGCTGACATTCAAAGCAAGTGACGTTGGCTTTCGTGTTGGGTGGTGAATTACAATCCCTAGCAATGTGTCCAGTTTTCTTGCAGTTGTGACACTGTACATTGCATTGTCCATTGTGGTGACGCTTGCATCGATTGCACAGAGGTAACGTCCCATTGTACACTCCCTTTTCCCCAGTACCAGCAGTGTACGCTTTCACAGTGTCTTGCCTCTTATTCGGATAGTTCCCATGATTGTTCCTTTGGTTATTCCCCCACTTTCTCTTGTTGTCCGCGGCATACCCAGCATTTGCTCGAACAACTTGGTCCATCAGACTGTGAGCCATCCTTATAGCATCACTAACTTTTGTCGGTCCAGACGATGTCACATTCCCTTGAACTCTACCCGGTAAACCCCAAATGTAGCGCTCAACCTTCTTCTCTTTATCCGGAACCATTTCAGGACATAGCAAACACAATTCTTGAAACCTCCTTGTGTACGTACCAATATCATTGTTCTTCACAGTCAAGTTCCACAATTCGATTTCCATTTTCTGAATCTCATTACGAGGACAATACTCCTTAGTCAACAACTTCTTAAGTTCCTCCCAACTCATTCCATACGCCTCCTCGGCTCCAACCGTCTGCACATGGGTGTTCCACCATGTCAACGCTCCAGCAGCTAAAGTACAAGTAGAATAAGTCACTCGGTTTTCAACAGTACATCCACTGACACGGAACACAGATTCCATCTTTTCAACCCAACGAGCTAATCCAACAGCTCCTTCAGTACCATTTAAATTCAAAGGGTCACAACTCCTAAAGTCCTTGTAAGTACACGGCTTAGGCGGTATATTGTCAACATTGTTCGGTGGTGCTTCGTTCACGTTGTTGTTAACTTGAATGTTTGCCAGTGCAGCAGTCACTCGTTGCGTAATCAGTGCTTCCAATTGTGCGTCAGTCATTCCGTTACGTGTGTTCACCATTGTTTCTCTACGTTAAGACAACAATGCAATTAAGGTTCAAGCACGAATATACACGTTATATATTTCTTATGCTAAAATAAAATGCAGAATTTAACACTACAACAAACATAGAAAGGATAGTCACTGGTCAAAGTCATAAAGTTAAATTCCCATTCATAATCAAAATATCGAGTACATAGTCATAAAATAAGAGTTTGATTACATCTAGTCTACTCCAACTAACCGAGTACTACTCTAGTTTAGTGGATACAATGCCCAAAAGATAAAGATGTCAATCTACTCTAGAATTAAGCACAATAATGATGAATCTCTAAGTGCGACGACGACGATCACACTCAGCACATCTCGGTGAGTCACTCCTCGGGTCTCCATCTGCAGCTCGGTCTCCTCCACGAACTGACTCCAACTCACGCCTCAACCTAGCAACCTCCTCAAGTGTGGTATCCAACAAGTCGCGGGTATCCTCGTTATCCTCTAACAATCCAAAAACCGCATCCTCAAGTAGATGAAAACAAACAGCATCTGAATCCCTATCACATCCTATCATAACAACACATGACCTAGGTCTAGAGGGCTCTCCAACATCATGAGTAGGTGGTGTAGAAACAGCAGTAGCAGCTCGAATATCATGAGTAGGCGATGCCTTAGGTGTAGTGTGTGAATCAGACATACGGATCTTCTTCCGTGGGCATGGTGAATCAGAATCGGACAAAGCTCGAGATCTAACACCGGATGGTCCAACTCCATCAGCAGGTGGTACAGTATCATCAGAATCAGTATAAACCTCAGCTGGCGGCGTACCCCATAAGGCTTCCCTCTCCTCTCTAAACCGCTGACATGGAACAGTAGGCTTCTTCTTCAAGTTGGATGTCTTCCTAATCTCACTCCTCCTACTGGGCTCAACTCTCTCAGGTACTACAGTCAAAGCATCAACCCTAATATCATCATCAGCCTCAACACCCTCGCTATCCCTACTAACCACAACCATCCTAACGTCAATATCACTCTCAATCTCATCATCCATGTCCTCATCATCCTCACGATCTACCTCATATCCATCCATATCATCATCACCCTCACGATCTACCTCAACACCATCCATATCATCCTCATGACCTACCTCATGTCCATCCACATCCTCATCACCCTCGTGATCTACCTCAACACCATCCATATCATCCTCATGACCTACCTCATGTCCATCCACATCCTCATCAACCTCGTGATCTACCTCAATACCATCCACGTCATCCTCATCATCCTCATCGTCCTCACTACCACTAACCCACTCGATCAAAGTACGATGCACAACCGGTGGCATCCCATCAACAACATCAGAAGTGTCAGACAACACATCAGGCTCACCCTTATCATCCTCCTCCGGATCCTCGTCAGGGTCATACTCCGCACCTTCCTCCTCAGGATCAGCCTTCTCTTGGTCATTCTCCGGCTCAACATGATCTGGTACCATCTCAACCTCGTCTTCCCACTCTTCGTCGGCAGAGTCGGGCTGGTAAGAAACAGTAGATGACGACATAACCTGCAACAACCAAAATGCGTATTAAGCAGTTGTAGGGTATGCATGAAATAATCATGTATAGAAATTAAAGTGTGCAAATCAGCGAGATGCATATGTATATAATACATATTACGTATCACATAATATGTATTACATATTACTTTAGTGTTATCCTACGTAATACATTACGTAGTACACATATATATACAGAGTAACAAGTAGCCACATCGGTTATAGTCTAGGCCTAAGATGCAAACCTAGTTCTCTATAACCAAGGCTCTGATACCAATTCTGTAACACCCCAAAATGTGATATGCGGAAGCGGTGAAGCTCGGGGGCTGTTACGTCATTGTATCATGGTTCAAGGTACAAGAGAACGACTCTAAATGAGACGTTTTATAAAAATACCTCGTTGAATTTAAATAAAAAGCATCAAAGAACAAGGGTCTCAGTTTCAAAAGATAGTGCAGCGGAATGTAAAAGTTTTAAACATCAGCGAGATAATTGTTCAAACGCATAAGTAAATAAATGTCCGAAGATAGCCATGAAATGCATGCGGACTCCAAGTACTTCACACAGCAGGTACAACACATCATCAATTACCTGAGATAAATGCTAAATTGGGTCAACATAAAGTTGGTGAGAATATAGGTTTCAAGCAAAAATTCATAGTCATTCAATTTCATATTCCATTTCATGTACACATGCAACTATATGAGATATAGTGCCAAGTGTAGGACAAACTGGGTGTTCACAATATTTATGATAGCGCTAAGCTCGTGACATCGAAACTAGTGATCCAGTGCATACAATAGATTGCATACATAAATTTTGCCCCAATGGAGTACCTAGCCAAGATGACTCCGTTCATACAAATGATACACACTCGTCCGGCGTCAGAATGCCCGAGTGGAGGTTGTCAACCCTCAATAGATCTATCTGTAACATAAGAGCTTACTCCAGCAGAGTAACTAACGATTCACGATAGTGGGGACTATGGCTAAAGCAACTTAAGCTATCTCATAAATAGTGTTCACAAAGCGTTCACAGAAATCAAGTTTTACTTGCGTCCAGAAGCAAGTCATCAAAGCATTTATCACATCCCAAAACATTAAACATAGAAAAATAGTTTAATAGGGATCTATAAACTCACCTTAAGCAACGATTCAAACCGCACAAGTAAGATCAAATAGTAGCGAGCAACTCTAGCAACAACCTAAATATAATATTATAGTTTAGGCGCTAGCAAATAAGTCACAAAAGTTCATCACGTACGTTACTCATCGATCAAGTATATATTTTGTTGTTAAAATCGTGACTTTTAAATGTTACATCGTTATAACATTATAGTATATATATACTTAGGCAAAAATATTTATTTTTGACTCGACGAAATTTCGACAGCCTTTCGGCGTAAATTTTAATTTACCAAAATTTATCTTAACAAATTTTCCTACGTAAATTCTAACGAAAATTCGGCAGCCTTTCGGCGTCATATAAAAATTTGCCATTTTTAGTAAATACTCAAATCTCGTCCTAAAACCCCTATTTTCAACAATTTATCAATCGCCAACAATTCAACAATTCATTTTTCACAATCGTAACAATTTCAACTTCCAACGTTCCAACTTTCAATAGTATAACAAGTATTCGCTTTTCGAGCTAACACGCTTTTACAAAACAAGTCCAACATCCATACATACCGTTTAGTAACTATTTCGACACTTAAAACAACTCCGTTTAACCCGGAAATGTCGTTTCGACCACTTTAAAAATCTGGACAGCAACCACTTATAGTGTTGTTCTCCAAAAATAAAGTTTTCCGACAACGTAATTTAAACAACCACAACTTACTCATTTTAGCTCCGTTTCTAGCCCATAATATATCGAAACGAAGGTATTCACTTATATTTTCATAATATCGTAGTAAAGTAGTGTCAAAACAATTTTTACGACTCTCTACGCCACTTATAAAAGTCGGACATATTGTACGTATTCCGTAAAAACTTATTTTCGACCGTTTTCAAGCGTAACCACTAGTAGTAACACTACTAGTTTCTTCTAATTTTTCATATACAACAACAAAATCAAAGATTTTTCTTCAAGTTTACAAATCCAAAATATATATACTTATATGTTTCACAAATCTTTCAATTAACCCATTTTCATGTATGGATCTAATAGATCCACACTTAATTCCCACAAATCTTGAAATATTTCATGACCAAAAATAGTTTTCATTATTTTATTTCATAAAAATACTTGATGAGTAACATGCATGCATAGATCTACATAGATTATGCATGAAAAAGAAAGAATTGAAAAAGGTTTAAGAATTAACCTCAAGTAGCGTATGTATGAACTCACAATAACCCGATCTACTAACTAATCAACTAATAATCACCAAGAAAATAACTTCTTCAAAACTCTACCAAATCAACTTAATCAACCAAATTAAGAAAACCCATTCATCCTTTTACTTGTATAAACCCTTGGATATATTTAATTGGTGCTAAATCTTTTGATTTTTGAGTTTAAACAAATTAAAAATGATGGGAACAATGGGAGTATATGAACCGTGGGTTTAAGAGAGGAAAATGAGAGATTTGTTTTGTGATTTGTGTGTAAAAAGAGTGAAGTATATTTGTTTGAGGTTAGGTAGCATTTGATAAAAGTGGTAATAAAACAAGTGAGCTTTCTATGTAAAATATCTAGTTTTTCCTAAACATACCATAGTATGCCGTGGGTTTTGAGGTCCCTCAAAGGTAAAAGATTTAAAATTTTACTTGTGGTAAATAGTTAAAAAGGTTTAAGGTAAAAAGGTTAATTAGTTTCAGGTAAATGTCGAAAAGTATATAGTTAAGTCTAAAAATGCGTAAAACTTAAAAATTTGATGAAATAAATTTATTTTATGATTTTTCGACGGAAACTGATATTTTATGATTTATAAAATTTTTTATGCTTGCTAACGATGGTCAAACGTAAAAAGGACGTAAAATACGAAAACGCGATACGTTAATTAAAAATTCACAGTAAATATGATTTATTACTATAAATAGCAAAAATAGTAAAATACAGGCATATATAAACATATACAGAAATATTTAAATACGCTGCTCAAGAAAATACGATCACGCTGTTAAAAACTAAACAGTTAAGCATATAATTCACAGATAACGAATAATCTCATGGATTATCGTCAATTCATTGACCGTCTCAGCACTTTGGTCAGGTTCATAGAAAATGTTCAGATTAATGACTGAGCTCAGAGTCAGGCCATTACTCGTCAGCAAACAGTTTTTCAGAAGACGCGTGATAACTTCCCGGTTCCAACACAGTTAAATCACATAGTTGACTAAATAAAAAGTCAAAGGGTAAAATAGTCATTTTACAAAGTAGGGAAAATTAGCAGGTGTTACAATAACCAACATCAAGTTGGGCATGAAAACGACAACCTCGAACAGCATTCGGGAACTAGTAACTCAAATGATGTGGTATCCAATCTAACACATTTGAGTGAACCTCAACCAAATGCTACGACAGGTATGGAATCTTATGCTCAACATGATTTGGTCATGGTGCCTAAACATATTATTGATCAAATTCATATGGCACTCAGACAATCCGTAGATACGAATTCCACCCTAACTGCTGAGCTTGCGGTGCATAAAGAAAATGTCAAAGCTTTTGAAATGGTCCCTCAAGCTGAAAAATAACTTATTCTGAATTTGACCAATTTCGTTTTGAAAAGATTGAACACTTGAAAGAAATAGAATCATTAAAAGCTAATCTTTCCAATGAATTAAAAGCAAAAGAGTCGGTTGTCAATGATTTTCAGAAACTTAAAATGGATTTCAAAACTCTCGAGTCTAAAAAGTTTGTATCGGAAATTAATGCTACCAAACTTCTTAAATTCAAAGAACAACATCTTTTAAAACAATACGCTTCCACAAAAAAGGTTCATCTTTTAACTAAATCATTTAAAGATCTCGAACTTAAGCGTCTTCAAGATTTACCACCTAATCTCGGTTATGCAAAACAAGCTCAGGAATATATTCCCGGTCTTTATGATATGACCATAATTGGCAACTCGAAAGAAGCACCTTTTGTTCGTAGTATTGAGGAGACACAGTCACTTGCGGAAGAAACTCATTCTAAAATGCTTTCAAAATTCCATACGATTGATTATGATCAGTATAACAAAGATCAATTGTCTAAGAAGACTCGCATTCGCATACAAAAGGAATTAGCTGAATTGACAGTTCTTGTGACCCAAAGTTTGTCAAATGAAAACCCTCCTAGTACGTCCCCTACACTTGTCAAAACGGATTTAACGAAGTTAATTCCACCGGTAAGTAAGGCGTCAGTTAACTTAAATGCGGTACACCAACACTTAGCCGATTTTGACAAGGTCATTTTGGAACGTACAACGGCTTCGGCCATAACGGAAGGTGAATGGAATTTGGAGCACACTAGAGCTGCGTTTCGAGACGAAATTGTTCTGTTTGTGAAGAATGTTAAGGCTTGTCTTAGTAATCTTGATCAAGATTTGCTTTTGGAAATAGAAGAAGTTAGACGTGTTTTCAATAAAATGGATGATGCTTATGAAAACAGTTTACTTGAAATAGAACGGGTTTCACGCCAAAATGATCAGCTTCTGAAGCAAGTGATGTCTCATGATATTGTTTCCGTCTGTGTGAATAAAAGTGTTGATAATGATTCTATTGTGCATAATGTTGAATCTGTGGATAATGTGGTAGATAGTACTTGTCACGAATCTGACGCTGAATTTTTAAAGCTTCAAGATTCATATTCTTCGCTTTCAAAACGTTTTGATGTGATTCAAACACATTGTATTACGCTTGAATGCAAGCAACAATTTATTCAACAAATCTTTGAAACGTCATTCGAAGGTGTTAATATCGATGATGCAAACTTTGAAAAGAATTTTCGATTGAATTTACAGTCAAAACAGCGTCAGCCAAGTGACAAAGTTGCTAAATCTTTGCCGATAGAAATAGAGAAATCTAAGGAGCTTAACTGTGTGAACGTACTTGAGGCCGCTGAGAATTTTAAACTTGATCTAAATAATCGAGTTTCCAAGATTTTGTCCAAAGTTGATAACTTAAAACAGAAAGATACACGACTCTTCGATTCAGTAAAGTCCGCATGTGATAATACCACTGCACAGAATCAATCCTTGATTGAACAATTGAATCGAAAGTCGGTGGAAATATCTGATTTGAGGGAACAAATTTGTGATAAAAATCTGGTCTTGGCTGAGTTAAAGGAAACACTTCGTACTCTAAAAGGTAAGAATATTGTGGATAATGCAGCCACTATCTCAGTTTCGTCTTCTAATGCAATCAAAAGGAACCTTATAGCCGTCACACCATTTAATAAGGGAGCTAGGACTAAACCTTCTCGAACTTTGGTCACTAAAGATAAGGCGGAATCAAAACCAGCTTCTAATATTCCCGTGTTGCCTTCTACAGGAGTAAGCACCACTACTAAGGCTCAAGATCTAAGCTTAAAAGAAACAAGAAGAATGATAGGATCTTGGCCCCATCTAGTAGTCAAGTGAAGAAGAAAGTAGAAGCCCATCCTAGGAATGTTATTTCTGTTTTGAATAAAAAGAATCATGTAGCCAAACCTAAAGGCTCTGCGGTTGTGCAGCGTTCTAAGCCTAGTGTGAATTCTAATTTGAAATGTTGGAATTGCAATGAATGTATGTTTTCTAGTCGTCATGATTCTTGCCTTATTGACCATGTGAATGAGATGTATGCCCGGAAAAATGGATTAGAATGGAAACCGACTGGGAAAGTGTTAACCCAAGTTGGTTGGATGTGGCGCCCCACTGGTAGAACTTTCACTGTAGTAGGAAATATGTGCCCTTTGACTAGGATCACTCCCACTACAGCGAAGAAAGCGTGCCCTTTAACTAGGAGTACCAAGGCTACCAAAACACAAACGTGTCCTTTAACTAGGAACACTGACACTACTGTAGGAACCAAGTGCCCTTTAAATAGGTCTACTCCCACTGTAGTGCCCGCGAATAATCCAAAACCTAAGAAAGTTGGAACAGTAAAACAAGTTAGTGCTAAAACTCACATTAGAAAACGCAGGAAATCTAAGGGTCTCATAAATGCTAGCAATTATGATAATCTTATATCTCTATCTGCTAACACTCTGGAACCAATAGTTTCCAATGCATTATCTACTGTTGTTATTGAAAATAGGTGGTCCAAATTGTTCTCTGGTATTTGGACTCTGGTTGCTCCAAGCATATGACCGGAGATCGCTCTCAGCTCAGAAATTTCGTCAGCAAGTTTCTTGGTACGGTTCGATTTGGAAATGATCATATTGCAAAGATAATGGGTTACGGTGAATATCATATTGGGAATGTTATTATTTCAAGAGTGTATTACGTGGAAGGTCTCAGTCACAACTTATTTTCTGTGGGACAATTTTGTGATGCAAACCTAGAAGTTGCTTTTCGAGAGCATACTGCTTCATTCGTAATTTGGAAGGGGTTGATTTATTGAAAGGTACTCGAGGGAATAATTTGTATACTTTGTCTCTACAAGACATGATGGCCGCTTCTCCCGTATGTCTTCTCTCCAAAGCATCGAAGACTAAGTCATGGTTATGGCATCGACGGTTATCTCATCTTAACTTTGACGCTATTAATCACTTGGCGAAAAACGAACTTGTTCGTGGTCTTCCTAAACTATCATTTCACAAGGATCATTTGTGTTCTGCGTGTACAATGGGGAAAAGCACTAAGAAATCTTACAAACCCAAGACTGAAGACACCAACCAAGAGAAACTTTATTTGTTGCATATGGATCTTTGTGGGCCAATGCGTGTTGAAAGTCTTAGTGGCAAAAAGTACATCCTCGTAATTGTCGATGATTACTCTCGGTTTACATGGGTGAAATTTCTTACAACAAAAAATGAGGCACCTAAATTCATCATCGGATTTCTCAAGATGATTCAAGTGCGTCTCAACACTACTGTCCGACGCATTCGTACAGATAATGGAACCGAATTTGTGAATCAAATCTTGCCTGATTATTATGAAGAAGTTGGCATATCTCATGAAACATCCGTTGCACGCACTCCACAACAAAACGGTGTCGTTGAAAGGCGAAATCGCACACTTACGGAAGCTTCTCGAATGATGCTAATTTACGCAAAGGCTCCATTGTTTTTATGGGCAGAAGCAGTATCTACGGCAGTGTACACCCAAAATCGGTCACTAGTTCGTAAACGCCATGGTAAAACACCTTATGAGCTTCTCCATAGAAAAGTACCAGATTTATCATATCTTCATGTATTTGGTTCTCTTTTCTATCCAAATAATGATAGTGACAATTTGGGAAAACTTCAACCAAAGGCTGATATTGGTATTTTCATTGGTTATGCACCCATAAAGAAGGCATACCGAATATACAATCGTAAGTCTCGTAAGATCCTCGAAACTATGAATGTTGTTTTTGATGAGCTGACAGCAATGGCTTCTGAGCAAAGCAGCTCTGAACCCACACTTCATGAAATGGGACCCAGTAACATTAGTTCTGGTCTTGTCCCAAATAAACCTACTTCATCATCATTTACAACACCTACTAGGAATGAATGGGATACGTTGTTTCAACCGTTCTTTGATGATTCTTTACTCCTCCAAGTATTGTTGCTCCAGAACCTGAGGTAATAGCTCCGGTAACCGAAGTTGTCGCTCCAGCAACCGTTGCACAATCAGATATGTATGCACCTACAATTGATCAAGATATACCATCAACAAGTAATTCTCAACCAACACCTGTTTCAACTACCCATGTCATGCCTATTGATGATGAAGAGGATGATGATGATCACGATTTGGAATTCGCTCAAATGCGTGAACTTCCATTCTTTGGTGTACCAATTCCCGACCCTAATCAAGTCGGGTCGTCCACCTCAGAGGAAGCTCCTACTACAGTTTACTCCAATCCACGGATTCGTGAACATGACAGCAAGTGGACAAAGGATCATCCTATAGATTCTATTATTGGTGACCCTAATCGTCTGGTATCCAAACAAAGTCAGTTACAAGAAAATGCAATGTTTTGTCATTTTGATGCTTTTCTCACTGAAGTTGAACCTAAGACATGGCAAGAAGCTTTTACTCAATCCAGTTAGATAGAAGCTATGCAAGAAGAACTTAATGAATTCATACGTCTTGAAGTATGGGAACTTGTCCCATGCCCGCATCAAGTGCAGTTACTCACTTTGAAATGGGTTTACAAGGTGAAACTCGATGAGTTAGGCGGAATATTGAAGAACAAATCTCGACTAGTAGCTCGTGGATACAAGCAATTATTGGTCATCGACTTTATGGGATACTTTGCACCTGTTGCCCGTTTGGAAGCTATTAGACTATTCCTCGCTTATGCAGCCCATATGAATATGATCGTCTATCAGATGGATGTGAAGACGCCATTTCTTAATGGTGAAATCAAGGAAGAGGTCTATGTTCAACAGCCGGATGGATTTGTGAATCCTAATTATCCTAATCATGTGTACAAGCTTAAGAAGACTCTCTATGGGTTGAAGCAAGCTCCACGCACATGGTATGATCTATTGTCACAATTCCTCATTACGCAAGGCTTCGCTAAAGGCAAGGTGGATCCCACGCTCTTCATTCAGAAACGAGGTAAAGATATGATTATGGTACAAATATATGTTGATGATATTATATTTGCAGCCTCGACCCAAACTTTATCTGACGAATTTGGGAAACTCATGTCTTCCAAGTTTAAGATGTCAATGATGGGCAAGGTATCATTCTTCTTAGGTCTTCAAATATCTCAGAGTCCCAGAGGCATCTTTATCAATCAATCCAAGTATTCCCTTGAGTCTCTTAAGAAATATAAGATGGAATCTTGCGACCCCGTGGATACTCCAATGGGGGAACGAACTAAGCTTGATGCAGATCCACATGGAGTTGCCGTTGATCCGACACTTTATCGTGGTATGATCGGTACTCTTCTGTATATGACAGCTAGTCGACCTGGTCTTCAGTTTGCTATATGTATGTGTGCTCGGTATCAAACTCCACCTACTGAGTTACACTTGGCCACTGTGAAACGAATCTTTCGATATCTTAAAGGAACCATTAATCGGGGACTTTGGTATTCGAAGGACTCTTCTATTGCACTAATGGCATATGCAGATGCGGATCACGTAGGTTGTCAAGATACAAGGCGTAGCACGAGTGGAACTTTGCAACTACTAGGAGATCGACTAATCAGTTGGGCATCGAAAAGGCAGAAAAGTGCTGCAATTTCAAGTACGGAAACAGAATACATAGCTATGTCCGGTTGTTATGCTCAAATTCTTTGGATGAGATAGCAATTAACCGACTATGGTATAGGTTTCAACAAAATTCCGATGTACTGTGACAACAAGAGTGCAATTGCCTTATGCTGCAACAACGTTCAATTCTCCCGGTCGAAGCATATTGACATTCGCTACCACTTTATCAAGGATCAAGTGGAAAATGGAGTGATAGAGCTTTACTTTGTCCGATCTGAGTATCAATTGGCGGATATTTTCACGAAGGCTTTAGCTCGCGCTCGAATTGAATTTTTGGCCGACAAGCTAGGAATGAGAACTTTCTCGCCTGAGACTCTAAAGGAACTGGCAGATGAAGCGAAAGAATAGCGATGGTAAACTATTCTCCGTATCCTTGGTGATCATCTGTATATATTATTTATATTTTTATCCACAAAAGCAAAATACAAAAATATAAAACCATATAAAAACCATAAAAATTGAAAAATTCATAAAAATCCAAAAATATTTTTTACTTTACTTTTCAAAGGCATGTCTTTTGGTACGATAATATTTACGGCCTTAGAAATGTTGATTAATATTGGCACGGCGCCATAAATAGAGTTCGTACAAAAGTTGTAAATATTTCATAAAACATGCCCTTATGGCTTGTAGTTATTTCTGACTGCAACCCGGTTTTCACATTAAAGTCAAGTATTTCTTATGAAAGCTTTGGCTCACAACGGGAATTAATTTTCTCGGGCAAGGTTTACTTTAAAACCTTGTAAGGGATCAAGTTTACTTTATAACTTGGTCTAACACAAATCTATGTACGCCTCAGTGCATTTATTTGTTAAAACAAGAGAAGTCTTGTTTTTATAAAGCTATCATCTCTACAACCATAGCAATCTACAATTGGTATCTACATACTCGACGATGCGACTACTCAAACGACGACTACAACTCTTTCAATAGAACACGGGTCAACAATTGAGGGGGAGCAATTATCAAGCATTCTGAATCTTCGATGCCAAACGTGCCAAGCTCACTAACTGGTGTCAAGACAACAATACCAATCGTACACGTGGTGTCAAGAGATGACTTCAGACGTGACGAGGCCACCAACATATGCTGACAAGAACCATTTGATCTTATCATATGATGTTCTCATCTATCAGGTCCAACCTTGTCAATTTTTTTCTAATATGGTGAATATGTGATCATGTTACAAATCAGTATCATATCTCATACATTTGGTATCATGAAGATAAAACGGACTTGCATTTTTCTTTCCAAAACCTTTGTTAAAACTTCAATAAATCAATTGATATTAAAAACATCGATTGGGTTAATATTTTTAATATGGGGGAGAAAATGTGATTTAATATGGGAAATTATCAAAAATGGTTTGACTTAACGTGATGGCTCATCCCGACATGTGCGAAATGTTTTCGAATATCGTGGCATATGTTAAGGGGGAGCAAAACGGATTTGCACATCAAAATGGATTTCATGGTGATTTATACTTATCCTCAACCCATTTATTTCATGACGATGAAGATTGTGGTGACATAAGGATTGTAGGATAGGTTAAGTCCAATGATTCTTCTTAAACCGGAGGAATCTTCCCAAGGACATTCCATAGCTAGAAATAGTAGTCCTTAGGAAAGATGGAGAAAGATTGTGAACGTAGCTGAATGCCGACCAAGTACTGAAGTTAGCACTGGAACAATCACAACAAGGTGCTAGTTATGACGTATTGGTAAGCATTGAAGGGGTTGAAGAATAAAAAAAAGAATTGTAAAGATAAAGGGTGTAAAGAAAGAAGCCCTCCTTACAACCTTAGGCACAAACCGGGTCAACACATATGCTATTGAGATCATCTTTAATGATTCTTGATATTGAAGATAGACATCATGGACCCAGTGATGCAATGCACAACCCATCCCAGCTAACTCGTATATCTCTTAAAAGATATTTATTTTAATCACACGGAGACACGCATTATCTATTGATTTATTCACTCCGAATAAATTGGTATTGAAAAGTTGGCACTCCTCTCCAGCCTCCGATGATTAAAATCCAAAGTGCATGATCGAGTCTAGAGCCATTTGAGATCATCAAATATCTCATTAGGACACACTTCCATAATTCCTTGATCTTAAGAGTCCTACGCAAAATCTTCATGATCTTGCCTGAACATCCGAGTAATACACAAGTATTTACAATGGAGATGGAAATCCTTCTTAAGCGAATATCAAAAAGCTCATGGTAGGTGACTTGTGCGATTCTTTATGAATCAAACTTGTGATAACTGGAAAGCAACAACTGTTTAATTCTTAACTGAATTTAAACATGTTCCAGGTCTCTACGCAACATCTTAGTGATCTTTCCAGAACACTCAGAGTGATACCTTAGTGTTCACAGTGATGAGTGGAAATCCTTCTAGTGTTAACCTCAAACAACACTTGGTAGGTAACTTGCAAGATTCAATATGAATCAAGCTCGTGACAACTGGAAAGCAACGATGGTGCGATTCTTTGATGAATCAAACTTGTTCCAGGAATCAGAATTGACGGCTTCAATCATACGGATAAATTTATCCAAATGATTCACTCTTTACGTTCGCAGTCAGCTTTGGACGGTCGAGTAAAGAGAACGGGTTTATCTGCGAAATCTTGTCAAGGAGATTTTTAAATAAATCTACCTGCCACAAGTACGATATTTTATATCGTCCAACGGTCTTCACCGGCCGGAGGTAAAATGCTACCGAATTAGAATGAAATGTTTAAAGCCATTTCGTTCGTGTCTACTTATGTTGCGGCATTTGAAGACGGTGGCGTTGCGGGATCCAAGAAGAAGTCGTCCCCGCATGCTTATACTTTATGCACTTAATACCTCATCTAATTCAAGAAAGCCTAAAAGTTAAGTCTTTCGCTGTATCGAACTCTGAAGCTTTCAAGAATTACGAAGGTATAAGTATGTGGGACATGGTGTCATGAAGAGGCAAAGATCACAAGTGAAGGATGCACAAGATCAAGGCAAGAGATCAATGCTAAAGATTGATATCAAAGATCACATCAGCATGTTGACCAGAAAAGGAAAAGAAAAAGAAAGACGAAGACTACGAGCTCAAGACAAGCATAGTATGCTAGGTTTATCTTATTATTGTAACTTGGGTAATGCCCTTGTTTGGAGTGACCTCCCTTAGGGGGAGATTGTTGGAAATACGTTTTACGTATTAAGAAGGATCGATCACTCTAACGATAGTCCATGTAATAGCTCGTAGTTTAGTTATTTATCTTTATTTAACTAACAAGACCAAGCCTAGCCTACAACATGTGTAGGCCGGCCCAAATGTAAGCCCAAGCCCATGACAAGGGCTTGGGTATATAAACCCTCCCCTTAGATGGAGAGGGTGTGTGGTTATTCATTTTTACACATAGTTCTTCTTATTTTATCTCTCTAGAATTGTGTGAAATCCACCATCTCTCTATCTCTTTCTCTCTCTAAAACATAAGCAAGATTTACATATCTTACAGACCAGAATATAAAAGTTAATTTTTGAAAAATATAAGTTTGAGTATGGTATGAACTAATTAGATATTGTTGTTGAGTATTTCATAAGCTTCAATTTGGTATAAGGTAGAGCTTCTAGCTCCAAACGAGCGAAAAGTTATGATAGTTTGATTATTCGTGTACCGGGAGACGCGTATCGGCACAATATATAATTGTTGTCGATATTTGGATCGAATCTCGGGGACTATAAAAAGGATTTTAAAATGAGTCATACACTGATGTTAAGTGATAAACATGAGGATGTTATGTCTATTTTCAAAGATGAGTGTCGATTTTGTAAACGGAGTCAAATAAATAAGTTAAAAAGACTATAGGAATTGTTGACGTAAAACTGTCCGGTTTTTGTAATTCGAAGATGAGTCGGGCAGGGAACTTTAAAAGTAAAATATTTTAACCAACTTTTGGGAGGTCTTTCTATATATAGTAAGTGAAGTTTCTGATTAGTATCGTGAGCTATTGACGTGTTTAAGTTAGGAAAACAGTTTGGACGATTAATATATATATATATCGACAGTTTTTGAAAGAATAAAAGTATAAAAGTGTACGTAAGAAGGATTTACTAAATAGAGTATGGTGTGAGTTTGATTTTGACTTTGAGATATTTATTTCATTTTATTAAGTATGAAATATTACTTGGATGTATTATTAAAGGCACGCGTTTTGTTTTGATAGATTGTGAATTTCGTGTTCGCCGGGCATCATCGATCGTTGAAAGTCGTCATACTACCGTTAATACTTCAGGTGAGTCTATAGCCTCGCTTTCTACTTGTTTTAATGATTTTAAAACCCGCGAGGGGGATACGTGCTATTTGAAGTAAAATGAACACATGTCATGAGTAATTATTGGACCCGAATGTTGCCTTTGTTGATTTGATTTGTATATGTACCTAAATTGCAAAAGTCCCTAAATTCATGAGCCGTTAACTATCTCCTGACTTGATGTTGTGAGTTGGGAATAGCCGCTTATTCTAATGATAGTACTATTGGGCTGACGACCCTATCTGAGACCAGGGCTTTACGCTAAGTAACCTTTGGGAAGGATAATTTTACGAGAATGAGAATGTGGTATTCTTGCAATTGATACCCTAGTAGGGGCACTAGAATTTCTTTTAGTCATGCTGGCATTTGGCATGGGTGACTAAGTTAAGGGGTCGGTGTCATGAGATTAATACAATTCATTTGCTATTGCTATAAGATGGAATACATGATTAATAGATTGTATGGCCACAATGCTATTAAACAATTGTGAATGATTTTTACGATGTGTTCAAATATGTTTTGTTAAACCTATAGACTTGCTCAACCTTTGTGTTGATGATTTTAAGCATGTATTTCAGGTACTTGAAGTTGTTGAGTTGCGGAGCTTGCTGGAGAAAGATTGCGGGATTGCTTTTGTAGTAATTTTGTCTAAAACAGATTTCTTTCCCGTTTGTCATAAACATATAGTATATGGTCCAGTATTTTGGTAAAAGGTTTGTCAATTTGTTAAGATTCTTGGGGAACCTGAACGCTACTCTGATATATTTCTAAACTGATTTTACTTGGGATAGAAGGTTTTAGACATCGATTTAAATTATTTCCTTATTATATTCCTAAATATACTATTTTAAGGTCATATAAAGAGTTTGTGAAATGAAGTTTGTGAATAACACCCAATTGTGAATTTCCGCTGCGCAATCTAAATTGGGGGTGTTATATGAAGTCCAAGTTCTAAGCTGACATTTACTTTGAAGTCGTTTTTCATGAACTTACAAACTTGGAATGTTTTTATGAGAAGTTCATTACCGAGAATATTAATTTCTCGTTGAGAAGGATAAGTTATCGTCCGAGATACACTTTCCTTATTTGAGGGCCGAGTCCTAAGCTGTGATGCTATAAAACCCGCTTTAAAAATCTAGAACATTTATTACATGAAATTACGTATAAAAATTAAAACTTTACCGCTTATTAATATACGACACGCGATACGAACATTTAACATGACTATTCCGTATAGTAATTAAGTACGACAAGTAATTACGTAAATTATTATTATTAGTAATATACGATATGTATTTATGTATAATATGATAAGAAAATCCAAGGAAATAGTTCACGATATTTAAAACAAGAACCACGTACGTGTAAACTTGAACACGAAATTTAAAAGAAATGTGTGTGTGTTGTTGGTGGGCTGGCGGTTTGTTTAGTGACAAACAAGTAGGAAATGGGCCAAGGCCCATTGTTGGTGCTAGACCGGCCTAACAAAATAAATACGGGGGATTTATATTTTATTTTTGACAAACAACTCACATAAAACCCTAATAACTAAACAAGTCGATCGTTTTTCTTTTTTTTTTTGCTTTCTCTGCCGTCGACTGCTCACCAAGATACCAGGAGGAACGCGAGTTTAATCCAAGAATCATAGGTTTGTACTCGTGTTATTTTTCCTAAACAATAACACGCAATAGGTAATCGTTTAATCCTCGATCTTTGGTTTATTTAATCATGTTAATAATCAGGAATCTTTAATACGTATGTAAAAACATAAATATTAACAAGAATAAATCAAAGGGTTCGGGATTTATTTGTGTTTTTGTGGTGGCACACAAACCGAGAGCACCATAGCTCTCGGTGGTATTCGTTTTTCTACCAGTCGCACCCTTACAAGGGTTGGTGGTCGTTTTTCCTTAGTAGTCGCAAGCCCAAACACCCCAACAGGGGTGGTTTGGTTAAAAACAGTGGCAACCGAAACAAATGGTGTCTCGGTGGTGAACTAATAGAAACCAATGGGTAGAGTAACTAGGCAGCAGGAACACAAGTCATGGAAAGGGGTAGTAATACACGACAACATGTAGAATGTTAAACCAGGGGTACTAATAACAAATAGCAGGAACAAGTAAGTAAGGCAACAACTTATATCCGATAACACATGGGATTATATATCGGGCAAAACTAGGATTAAGATATCGGACAGAACTGTGTTGATATATTGGACAGTACTGTGTGTATATCTTGGATAGAACTGGAAAATAGTATATATGGGACAACACTGTTTTAGGTCGTATTGTTACTTTGTTTGTTTTGTGCGACCGAGACATGGGTGTCTCGGTAGGCTCGGGTACACACGAATAAGTTAATAATAAGTTGTTAATGCAATTATTAAAGGCACATTATGATTAGATTAATCATGCACTTAGGTGATATTTTAGTTAACGGAATTAACCTAAGTATTTATCTACATAATTAAATTAGTAACCTTACCTTGATTTAATTATTTAATCTTCTAGCTAATGTTAAGTTTATTAAATTATCATGTCAGTTTATTAATTAATAATCTCAAGAAAAACCTTGCATTTTATTATTAATTAATGATTATTATTTCTAGCTTACGTATTTATTTAATAATTTTACTGTATAATCATGAAGTATATATTTATGCTTATCAAACACTATGGCTTATATTATATATTATTAATCAAGTTTATTTCTAAATACAGAAATTTTCTATTTTTATAAACTTACTGTTTTAGGAAACCTGCTATTTTTAGAAGTTACGCATTATGATGCAACATGTACTTTAACTCATAGAACCATGAATTTCATTAATCAGAACACATGAAACATTAAGAAAACACAAGATTAAACATGAATCAGTAAAACAAGTCCAGAACACTTAAAACAAGACAGGAACAAGGAAACAAGTAATAACACGTCAAGTGAACTAATAATCAATTAAGTATAAGGTAATCAGACAACTCATACACGTCCCTCTTTATTATGTAGGACTTATGGAGTTGGAGTAGGATTCTTCGCGTCTTCTTCGTTCACATTACTGGACACAAGGTATGGATATTCAGTCCTTCAGTATGGACAACTTCCTATGCATGTTTGATTAGGTTTTCCCGTTTGTAGCCAATTGTTTTCCCTATAGTCATGTGTCTTAAACACGTCAGGAAATGTTATGTTTATTTTAATTGCCTGAGCTATATAAAAGCATGCCATGTTTCACCTAGTTACGGAGGTACCGTAACCATAGCACTGGAGGCACCCGTGTTATGACTCTTCTGCGGTGATAGTGATTTATCGCAGCGTCCCTTTACAATTGATGAGACTGCTTTTATACATAGTCTCATCGTCCAAAACGGGCTTTAAATGCATTAAATATCATCAAAAATGCCAAATATATGTTTGTGTTTGTTACTTGTGTATTTTAGGTACGGATATTGAGAAAATGACAAAAGATCACAAGAAACATGCAAAAACGAACACGGGAAACAAAGGCGCATAATGAACCAAGCCCTAATGAAGATTTTCCAAGAAAAACCCTTGAAGAATTGAAGATTATGCAAAAAGGGCCATCCACTTTGAAGAATTGGCAAGAATGATCCCTCAACAATCATGACTTGCCAATATTAGTCGTCCAAAAAGTCAACAATATAAGTCAAGACCATTATCTATGAATAAAATTCCAAAACAACCCTTCAAGAATCAACAAATGGCAAGAAATACCCCTAAAAATACTTTGGAAAAGTATTTGTGGCCAAAGTATGAAAATGAAAACTTTGCTAACAAAGGAAAACGGATTTTGGCTGTTTTATTTACAAGTGACAAGAAAGAAAGAAATGGGGGATTTAACCTGGCAGACAAACAAATATACCTAGACCTATTGCAGCCTGCCACGTTCCCCACTCACCTCCCACAACCAATCAGAATCCACCCTTCTTCCATCTCACCCTCCACTAACTGATTAATATCTATTAATCATGTTTAAACAAAATTTGGCGCCTAACAAAATTTGTTAACCCAAAACGGATTAAAACCTATGTTCATCATGTTCTTAATCTAAATTGGGTACTTTTTATTTAGAAAAAATTAAACCCTAATCATCTCCAGATTAGTGATTAGGGTGGTCCTAAACATAACCCACTCACCAAAACCCATGCCACATCACTATCCTACTCACATGATAAACCCTCCTTCACACGTTTTGGGGAAAAAAGCCAAAGGTTGCCAGGAAATCAACATTTAGGATTTAAGATTACTTTTTAAGCTTCCTTTAAGCCATTGGATCACACTTTTGCCAGCCAACAACAACAAAACGCCAAATTCAGTCACATGATCAAGCAAAATGCCAAAACTCTCAAGGGCATTTCAGGGACTTTACACATTAGGGTTTTATGTTTTTATGCATTGTAGTAGTTCACATGTAGCCTATATAAAGGCATCTAGGCTTAATATAAATACAGGGGATTTATATTTTATTTTTGACAAACAACTCATATAAAACCCTAATAACTAAACAAGTCGATCGTTTTTCTTTTTTTTTTTGCTTTCTCTGCCGTCGACTGCTTACCAAGATACCAGGAGGAACGCGAGTTTAATCCAAGAATCATAGGTTTGTACTCGTGTTATTTTTCCTAAACAATAACACGCAATAGGTAATCGTTTAATCCTCGATCTTTGGTTTATTTAATCATGTTAATAATCAGGAATCTTTAATACGTATGTAAAAACATAAATATTAACAAGAATAAATCAAAGGGTTCGGGATTTATTTGTGTTTTTGTGGTGGCACACAAACCGAGAGCACCATAGCTCTCGGTGGTATTCGTTTTTCTACCAGTCGCACCCTTACAAGGGTTGGTGGTCGTTTTTCCTTAGTAGTCGCAAGCCCAAACACCCCAACAGGGGTGGTTTGGTTAAAAACAGTGGCAACCGAAACAAATGGTGTCTCGGTGGTGAACTAATAGAAACCAATGGGTAGAGTAACTAGGCAGCAGGAACACAAGTCATGGAAAGGGGTAGTAATACACGACAACATGTAGAATGTTAAACCAGGGGTACTAATAACAAATAGCAGGAACAAGTAAGTAAGGCAACAACTTATATCCGATAACACATGGGATTATATATCGGGCAAAACTAGGATTAAGATATCGGACAAAACTTTGTTGATATATTGGACAGTACTGTGTGTATATCTTGGATAGAACTGGAAAATAGTATATATGGGACAACACTGTTTTAGGTCGTATTGTTACTTTGTTTGTTTTGTGCGACCGAGACATGGGTGTCTCGTTAGGCTCAGGTACACACGAATAAGTTAATAATAAGTTGTTAATGCAATTATTAAAGGCACATTATGATTAGATTAATCATGCACTTAGGTGATATTTTAGTTAACGGAATTAACCTAAGTATTTATCTACATAATTAAATTAGTAACCTTACCTTGATTTAATTATTTAATCTTCTAGCTAATGTTAAGTTTATTAAATTATCATGTCAGTTTATTAATTAATAATCTCAAGAAAAACCTTGCATTTTATTATTAATTAATGATTATTATTTCTAGCTTACGTATTTATTTAATAATTTTACTGTATAATCATGAAGTATATATTTATGCTTATCAAACACTATGGCTTATATTATATATTATTAATCAAGTTTATTTCTAAATACATAAATTTTCTATTTTTATAAACTTACTGTTTTAGGAAACCTGCTATTTTTAGAAGTTACGCATTATGATGCAACATGTACTTTAACTCATAGAACCATGAATTTCATTAATCAGAACACATGAAACATTAAGAAAACACAAGATTAAACATGAATCAGTAAAACAAGTCCAGAACACTTAAAACAAGACAGGAACAAGGAAACAAGTAATAACACGTCAAGTAAACTAATAATCAATTAAGTATAAGGTAATCAGACAACTCATACACGTCCCTCTTTATTATGTAGGACTTATGGAGTTGGAGTAGGATTCTTCGCGTCTTCTTCGTTCACATTACTGGACACAAGGTATGGATATTCAGTCCTTCAGTATGGACAACTTCCTATGCATGTTTGATTAGGTTTTCCCGTTTGTAGCCAATTGTTTTCCCTATAGTCATGTGTCTTAAACACGTCAGGAAATGTTATGTTTATTTTAATTGCCTGAGCTATATAAAAGCATGCCATGTTTCACCTAGTTACGGAGGTACCGTAACCATAGCACTGGAGGCACCCGTGTTATGACTCTTCTGCGGTGATAGTGATTTATCGCAGCGTCCCTTTACAATTGATGAGACTGCTTTTATACATAGTCTCATCGTCCAAAACGGGCTTTAAATGCATTAAATATCATCAAAAATGCCAAATATATGTTTGTGTTTGTTACTTGTGTATTTTAGGTACGGATATTGAGAAAATGACAAAAGATCACAAGAAACATGCAAAAACGAACACGGGAAACAAAGGCGCATAATGAACCAAGCCCTAATGAAGATTTTCCAAGAAAAACCCTTGAAGAATTGAAGATTATGCAAAAAGGGCCATCCACTTTGAAGAATTGGCAAGAATGATCCCTCAACAATCATGACTTGCCAATATTAGTCGTCCAAAAAGTCAACAATATAAGTCAAGACCATTATCTATGAATAAAATTCCAAAACAACCCTTCAAGAATCAACAAATGGCAAGAAATACCCCTAAAAATACTTTGGAAAAGTATTTGTGGCCAAAGTATGAAAATGAAAACTTTGCTAACAAAGGAAAACGGATTTTGGCTGTTTTATTTACAAGTGACAAGAAAGAAAGAAATGGGGGATTTAACCTGGCAGACAAACAAACATACCTAGACCTATTGCAGCCTGCCACGTTCCCCACTCACCTCCCACAACCAATCAGAATCCACCCTTCTTCCATCTCACCCTCCACTAACTGATTAATATCTATTAATCATGTTTAAACAAAATTTGGCGCCTAACACAATTTATTAACCCAAAACGGATTAAAACCTATGTTCATCATGTTCTTAATCTAAATTGGGTACTTTTTATTTAGAAAAAATTAAACCCTAATCATCTCCAGATTAGTGATTAGGGTGGTCCTAAACATAACCCACTCACCAAAACCCATGCCACATCACTATCCTACTCACATGATAAACCCTCCTTCACACGTTTTGGGGAAAAAAGCCAAAGGTTGCCAGGAAATCAACATTTAGGATTTAAGATTACTTTTTAAGCTTCCTTTAAGCCATTGGATCACACTTTTGCCAGCCAACAACAACAAAACGCCAAATTCAGTCACATGATCAAGCAAAATGCCAAAACTCTCAAGGGCATTTCAGGGACTTTACACATTAGGGTTTTATGTTTTTATGCATTGTAGTAGTTCACATGTAGCCTATATAAAGGCATCTAGGCTTAACATTTCAGTTTGCTCTTGGTTTTTCTTTTGTTCAAGTTCTATAAATCTAGTTTCATGTTTAATGAATTGTGTTTGAATCTTTGAAGAAATCCAAGTGCCAATCTTTCTAGTTACTTGTTATTGTTACATGTTTGATAAACTTGAATCTCAAAATGTTTTCTTTAAGCTTTGTGTAAGAAATTGCTCAAAGTTCTAAAACCTTGATATTTTGCTAAGTTCCTTGGTACACCTTGGAATTCTTGGGCTATAAGTGGATCATAGCATCCTGATATTGTGTTATCAAGGTGTTGTGAGGCTTATAACTTGGGGATAATCAAGTGTGGGGTACAAGGGTTGCATTAATCAAGATTTTGTCACCTTTCTGTTTTATATTTTTTTGCTTTTAAATTTTTTCCATCTTAGCAGCTTGATATTGGAAGCTTGTGCTTGTTCTTGCTAGCACATCAGCTCAAACATACGTGGGCGTAGATGTACATCCATGAGGTTTGAACCCTTAATCTCAAAATCTGTCAAAAATTTGGATATTTGTGATATTTGAGTTCTGCTTGTGTATGTGTTGTTCTTGGGCTCCAAATCTTGTTGTTTCTGTTTATGTTTGATGTTTTGATGCTTATGTATGCATGTGCTAACCTAAATCCAACTTTTGATTGAAAATCTTGATTTGAAAATATAAAGGAGTGTTTGGGTCAACTGCATATTGAAGTATTTGTGTTATTGGTTAAGTGTTTGCTGTTGTATGTTGCTAGTTCTTGTTTTAGAAGTGCAATAGAGTGATAATCTGCAAGTTGTATGCTTTTGAACACCTAAATCAAACATATGCTTATAAAATCTTGATTAAGTGATATTTTGGACTGTGATTTGGTGCACACCTAGTTCTAGGCTTAGACTAGGATAAAAAGTGATAAATCATATCCAACATAACCTATTAAGAAGATTTAAGTGTTTGAATTTGGCTGCGTGGTCAAGTATATCAGCAAGTGTTCATAACTGCATGTTATTTGTTCATCAGTAACTTTTATATGCTTGAATCTTGATCTAGACTTTGAACCATTGCATGAAACCTGTTTAAATTTGTTCATTTGAATTAATTATAGCTTGTGTATGCTTTTGGTGCAATTTGGTTGGCTGAATCTTGCTAAAATAGTTTATTGAGTTCATAACTACTTATGTTCATATCTGGTGCTTATCTGGTGATGTTTTGAGTTAACTGCATTGATTGGCTGATTGGAAGTGTGATATTTTTGTTGTTCTTGACTCCTTGTGATCCACTGATTACAAGGGTTCCTTGTTTGTAACTTGAATCCAACAAAAAGTCATATAAGACAAAAAGTCAAAAAGGTCAAGCAGGGGGAGAAGTTCCCACTGCTCAACCTCCATAACTAGCCCCTGCTAGTGTAAAACACCATTCAGCTTATTCATAAGCCAATTTGGCTTATCCAGACTTGCAACAACTTATTTTTTGTGATAGATCTTCCTCATTTGACCCATTTATTTGATATGGAGCTTATTAGACTTTGACTTTGACTTTTTACTAGAAAACTCATTAAGTTGACTTTTAAACAAGTGCTTATCTGCTTATTCTGGCTTATTTCTTGTGCTTATTTGAAAACTTTTTGATTATTTAGCTTAATTAAGTCACTTAAAAGATTTTGAAAGTTGAACCAGCACTTGAGGTGGTCTAGAACTCAAAAACGACTATTTTGTCGTTTTGTGAAGAGAGTCTTGGCTTATTTCAGGCTTATTTCTTGTGCTTTTTCCAATTTTCTTTTTACAGATCTCTTAAGTAACTCAAAAGAAGCTTGTGTGTCAAATTTTAGCTTATGGCATCTGCTTATAGCTTAATGGGCCAAAAAGCCCATTAAGAATAAGCTGCTTTAAAATAAGCTAGCTTATACATATTTTTAGCTTTTGGGCCTTCAAAGTTTTGTTCTTAAAATCAAATTTTAAGTCAGATAGGAGATTTTGGGCTTATTTGGACAACATTTTTCTTATTGGGCCTATTTGAGCCCATTAAGGGACTGTTTGGACTTTTAGCCCATTTATAGGCCCAATAGGGGTATTTTTGTAAATTCAACTTCATTTCTGTATTATTTAGGTTAAAATAAACTAGTTTGCAACTTTTTAGAATTTTTTATAAATTTTGTATTTTTATTATTATTTTATTATTAAAAAATAAAATTTAGATTTTTCAAGTTTTTTCATTTTTCTTAGTTCAAATACATTAAGTTAGGAATTTTACAATTTTTAGAATATTTTTATTGTCATTAGATTAATTTTTAGAATTATTTTAAGTTTTAATAGTTTTTAATTGTTTTTAAATAGTTTTAATTAATTTTAAAATTTTCATAAATAGTTTTAAATTTAGTTAAGGTGTTAATAACTGACTTTTGGTTGGTTAATAAAAGGTTTTTGCTTGCAAGATCTCTCTTTGCGTTGCTCGTACCCAATTGATATATATCGTTGTTTCGTTCTCGGTATCTTCTCGAATCGATCACGGTCAAAAGTGGAATAGTTGTAATTGGTGACTAAAAAGGGGGAGCTTTGGTCTAAATCTACTGAAATGATAAAGGCAGGTAATAATAAAACTAAACTAGAAGCTTTAAATGAAACAGTAATACCTCAATAAAACTGGAATTCTTCTATTCGGAATGTTGGCCTTACTCGGAATAATGCTGAACAGATCTCTTATGCGGAATACTCTGGAAATGCCTGATTCGGAAAGTATGCTTACTCGGAATATTTTGCTCCATGCGGAAAGTCATGATCATGCGGAAAAATCTTCTTACTCGGAATATTAAGCTACTCGGAAAATTAGGGTTATTCGGAATATGGAAGATATTCCGAATAGAGGAAATGGAAATAAGCCTATGCGGAATAATGAGGGTAATTCGGAAAATTGGTTGATTCGGAAAAAGTTCCGAATAGAGAAACACAAACAATCCTATGCGGAAAAAAATCTTCTACTCGGAAAATCTGAAATGTTCCGAATAACCAAAAAGGGAAGAACCCTATTCGGAATAAATGAAAGTTCCGAATAGACACTAAACTTAAACCCTATTCGGAAAGATTGAAAAGTTCCGAATAACCAAAATGACAAAACCCTACTCGGAATGTACGAAAGTTCCGAATAGGCAAGAAAGGAAAATCCCTATTCGGAATAATGGAATGTTCCGAATAGACAAGAATTAAAACCCTTACTCGGAATAATAGAGAATTCCGAATGGACACACTCCCAGATTCCCTATTCGGAATCTGGGTAACTTATGAAGCTGACGAAGAACAGTAAGATACAAATGATCACAAACCAACTCAATCAAGTAAAAAGGTTTTACCAAATTAACCACAAATCATCTACTACCTACAAGGATCAAATCCCAATCATAAAAACACCAATTCAACAACTTTTTAGAATCAAGCTAGAACCAAATAGAGCTTAAGAACATGAAAGAAAAAGATGAAGAAGAACAAGATGAATCAAAAGATTAAAAGAGGAATTATATTCAATGATTTAAGATTCAAAACAACAAAGATTAACTTACAAGATTGGAAGATAAATCAAACAAAGATTAAAACCACTCCTTAAGGGAGATGGTTCCTAAGAACTAGGAAGAAATAAAACTGGAAAAAGAAGAAGAGAGTCTTTCGTGTGTATTGGGAGGAGTATTTATAGGCTTCTCCCTTTGTTGGTGAGTGGGCTTTCTTCCCTTCTTTTTGTCTTCTCGTCTTTTCAGAAAAGTTGACGTTTTCGATTCTGATTCGGGATTTGTTGTCGATTAAATTCAACTCGTCTTTTAATTTCTTCGTTAAATAGACTTGAGTTTCTTCGACTTATGAAAATCTTCCGTCTTTAGTCCTTTTCTTCGATAAATCTTCGAATAGGCCTAGTGACTTCAAATCTTTTGCACCTCTTGGTCAATAAACTTCGTCTTGAGTCTTTTTCCTTGATAAAACCCGTGCAATCCCATGTTTTCTCCAATATTTATCCGGTTGGCTCTGAAAACATAACAAACACACAAACCACGCATAATTCCAAACAAATGACATTAAATACGCGTTTTGGTCTCGTTTTAGCAAGAAATAAGTGGTAGAAAAGATGGGTGTTTACACACCTATCAAATCCCCTACACTTAACCATTACCATGCCCTCATGCAATGCTTAGTGATAAAGCAACATTACACTTTTCTCATAATTAATTAACCTTGGCCTTATTCAAATACTACTAAACAAAAATTAAAGAACTAAAAGAAATTTAAAGCAAACAAAAGGACAGAACATAATTATGTGGAAATAACTCGTAAAGAGATCGAGGACTTACATTAGGGCTTTTGGTGCTGCGAAGATTTATCACCCTCAAGTTTCACGTTCCCCAAACTAAGCTTAAAAACGAGATCATTGTTATTATAAGTTAGCAATTCAAACATTTACACACATGGCTTAATTAAATGCTTAGACTCCCTTATTCCTAGGTGTATCTCTTATATTTTATTTTTGTCTTAGAATGACCATGAAGATGCATTTTTGGACTTATTTCGATAGTTCATTTAGGCTGAAAGCAAAGTAGGACGATTTGATCAATAGTTAGCTAAAGGACAAAATCTCTTAAAACTGCTTCTCGGGATATCAGAAAGTTCATATCTTGGCATAACTTGGTTCACGATTTGAGACCTCTCTCGGGCCGATATTTGGCATGTACTTCATACTTCATATCTTCGAGAGACGTTCTTGAGATAATGGTCTTCTCGTCATAATAGAGTTTCTTCACTTTGGAGACTTTTGAGGGGTACTCCAACTTTGTTGACCACGACTTCATGATTATTTCTTCAATCTCTATTTGGGATTTTGAGATACAACGATCCGCCTCCTTTTCGGACTTGGATCTATTTATCCTCATACCTTGTTAGGGTCTTTTCGGATAGACTTCTCCTTCATCTTTGTGGGAGTTGATTGCTTTTCGTCGTGAGTCTTGATCCTTCATATTGATTTTGGAGATAATGCTTTTCACATCACTTTTGGGTCTTCAGCGATAAAATTGAATCCTCATGCCTTGTTAGGGCCTTTTCGGACTCGCCAATCTTCGCGCCCCGCTTCATAAGTTATGCCTTGGCTATGAACTCTCGTCATTACCGAGCAACTTTTAAACGATCTTGGGCTAGAAGCTAAGTAACCTTTCAAATCGTACGACCTTACTTATTGCAGATAAATTATTAGCAAGTGATGGGAGAATAGGCAAATAATTACACCAAGTGAGCTTGTGCAAGAATACCGACTTATAATTGACTCTATCATTTCTCGTTCTCCATAATTTAAAATCTCAAGGAATGAGACTCGTGGATGCTTAGCCTAATAAACCAATTAAGGTCTACATGGTTAAGGATACTAGCTAGAATAAACTTGGATAAGTCTATTCGGGTTGAGTCAAAATAAACGCAACGGGCCTAATATGTCAAAGACTTCTAAACTAGCTACACCATTTTATTAATATTTTTGTCTTATTGCGGGATATATACATATGAAAGTAACGATAAAAATTTAAAATTTACGACAAAATGGCCAAAGTTGATTAAAAATTTGAAAAATGTTGAAAAGTATGATTTTCCGGTTAAATGAAGGCATTTTCATGGAAAAGTCCACTTAAAACTTCGATAGAAGTCTCCCCTACACTTAAGATAAACATTGTCCTCAATGTTTAAGCATGTGGGAAGGGTCTCCCCTACACTTATGACATTGTGCACGTTGGTTAACTCAAGTTAAGGAAAAGACGACTAAAGTGATCAATTTCAAATGTGAGTATGAAGAAAATTGAATCACGATAGTTGAGAGATAGAACCAGATTTCGGATAACATGGGATCACGGTTCTTCAAAGATTCCAAGAGTGCAATAATCCCTGTAATCACATCACCATCCAAAAACAAGCAACCTATATAGCTCCCCCTACACTTATGATGAAAACGGGAAAAGGGGATAGATACCCGGGTTGCCTCCCGAGGAGCGCTTGTTTTTTTTTACCGAGTCGCGAGCCTGACTCGGTCCCGAACTAATTCAAGGGAAACGTGGTGAGGGATGGAATCATCCCCTTAGAGATGTCCTCACCAACGTACAACTTCAAACGCTGGCCATTCACCTTGAAGTTAGGCCCATTTGGCTGAGAAAGCTCAATGGTGCCATAGGGAAAGACATTGGCGATGGTGAATGGACCAGACCAGCGGCTCTTCAACTTGCCTGAGAAGATCTTCAACCGAGAGTTAAAGAGTAAGACTTGATCACCAACGTTGAACTCTCGGTTCTTGATTTTAGCATCGTGGATAATCTTGGTCTTCTCCTTGTAAATCAATGAGTTCTCGTAAGCTTGATTCCTCAATTCTTGAAGCTCGTTGAGTTGAATCTTCCGAAAATCACCGGCTTTGTTGATGTCGAAGTTAGCCCACTTCAAGGCCCAGTATGCCTTATGTTCCAGCTCGATGGGGAGGTGGCAGGCTTTCCCGTACACAAGACGATACGGTGTACAACCAATCGGCGTCTTATAGGCGGTACGGAAAGCCCACAGAGCATCATCAAGTTTATCGGCCCACGAGGCACGATGCTCTCCCACAGTACGTTCCAAAATTCTCTTCAATCCACGGTTGGATATCTCGGCTTGACCGTTGGTTTGAGGATGATAGGCGGTGGAAAGACGGTGATTGACACCGTACTTAGCCATGACTCTTGCAAATTGATCGTTGCAAAAATGAGTCCCGCGGTCACTGATAATAGCACGAGGAACACCGAAACGAGCAAACAGTTGTTTCAAGAAATTACAAACCACCCTCGCGTCGTTAGTGGGTAAAGCTTTTGCTTCAACCCATTTAGAAACGTAGTCGACAGCGACAAGGATGTATTTGTTGCCTTTAGAAGACGGGAATGGCCCCATAAAGTCGATGCCCCAGACATCAAAGATTTCACATTCTTGTATGAAATTTTGAGGCATCTCATCTTTATGTGTGATCTTGCCTTGTTTTTGGCAAGCATCACAATGTTTAACCATCTCGTGAGCATCACGATAAATGGTGGGCCAATAGAATCCCGAGTCAAACACTTTTTTGGCGGTGAAGTTGGGACCAAAGTGACCACCGGTGGGTCCTTTGTGGCACGCTTGGAGAATATCAAAAGCTGCCGGTCCGTCAACACACCGACGAATAATCAGGTCAGCGCATTGTTTGAATAGAAAAGGGTCCTCCCAGAAGTAAGTCTTAACATCGTTCAAGAACTTCTTCTTTTGTTGGGATGTTAACCCTTGGATGAGAACACCACCCGCTAAGTAGTTTGCAATATCGGCAAACCACGGGGTGCCATCAAGATTGGGATTGATAGACATTAAGGTTTCAAGGGGAAAAGAGTCATTGATCTCTTTGTTTGGATGGTCCCCTTGATATGGATCCTCAAGTCTGCTCAAATGATCCGCGGCCAGGTTTTCAGCACCCTTCTTGTCACGAATTTCAATGTTGAATTCTTGAAGGAGTAAAACCCAGCGGAGAAGTCTTGGCTTAGAATCATTCTTAGTCATCAAGTACTTCAACGCGGAATGGTCCGTGTAAACGATGGTGGTGGATAAAACAAGATAGGGGCGAAATTTCTCAAAAGCATAGACAACAGCTAAAAGCTCTTTTTCGGTTGTCGTATAATGCAATTGAGCCCCCGTCATTGTTTTGCTAGCGTAGTGGATTGGTTGGAAGTGTTTATTCACTCTTTGGCCCAGAACCGCACCAATAGCAAAGTCGCTAGCATCGCACATCAATTCAAAAGGTAACTCCCAATTAGGGGTAACCAAGACCGGTGCCTTAGTTAGCTTATCCTTGAGAAGATTGAAGGCTTCGAGACACTCTTTAGAAAAGATAAAAGGAGTATCTTTTTCCAAGAGGTGGGTCATCGGGCGAGCGATTTTAGAGAAATCTTGAATGAATCAACGATAGAAGCCCGCATGACCCAGAAAGCTTCTCACACCCTTCACGGTTGAAGGTGGAGGTAATTTGGCTATGACATCAACTTTAGCACGGTCGACTTCAAGACCGGCTTTAGAAATTTTGTGTCCTAGCACAATGCCTTCTTTTACCATAAAATGGCATTTTTCCCAATTTAGAACAAGGCGAGTGTCTTCGCACCGCTTAAGCATGCGTTCCAAATTGGCAAGGCAAGCAGAGAAAGAATCCCCGAAGACCGAGAAATCATCCATGAAGACTTCCATGGTTTGCTCAACCATGTCATGGAATATAGCCAACATGCACCTTTGGAAAGTCCCGGGGGCATTGCATAAGCCAAAAGGCATTCTTTTATAAGCAAATGTGCCGTAGGGACAAGTGAAGGTTGTCTTTTCTTGATCTTGGGGATCGATGGGTATTTGAAAATAACCCGAGAAACCATCCAGAAAGCAGTAATATTCATTACCCGCTAGACGTTCAAGCATTTGGTCCATAAAAGGTAGAGGGAAATGATCCTTTCTCGTGGCATCATTGAGTTTGCGGTAGTCTATACAAACTCTCCACCCAGTAACGAGACGGGTAGGAATTAACTCGTTGTTTGCATTGGGCACAACGGTTATACCACCTTTCTTAGGCACACAATGGACTGGACTAACCCACGGGGAATCCGAAATAGGGTAAATCATACCCGCATCAAGAAGTTTGATAACCTCTTTTTTGATGACGTCATGGATTTTAGGATTCACCCTTCTTTGGCTTTGAATAGTGGGCTTAAAGTCGTCCTCCATGAGAATTTTATGTGTGCAGAAATGAGGATCAATTCCACGGATGTCGGAGATTTTCCAAGCGATAGCGCGTTTATGCTTCTTCAACACTGCAACAAGGGGGGCTTTTTCGTCTTCTTTCAGATCCTTTGCGATGATAACCGGTAACTTCTCGTCGTCTTCTAGGAAAACATACTCAAGATGAGGCGGTAGGTCCTTAAGCTCGAGAGTAGGAGGAGTCTCAATAGATGGTGAAACTAACGATGGATCATCATTAGTCACCTCTTTAGGAGTAGGAGGAGACAATGGGTCCTCATTGAGAAGTCTCTCAATAGTACGAATATCTTCATCCCAATTGGTGGACGAATTATCATACTTAATATCGAGAGGACCCAGGCTAGCTTCGAACTCATCTAAGTCACTTTCTCCAAAAGGAGTAAATGCTGGAGCAATTGAGGCAACGGTCTCAACAATGGGTAGAGAAGAGAGAGTACTTTTGCAAGCATCATAAAAGTGTTCTTCACAAGCCTCATCGAGAACATCAATAGCATTAACACTCTCGTATGAATACGGTTGCTGAGAAATCTTACCCATGTTGAAGACAATTTGATCGTCACCAACTCTCATGATTAATTCACCTGCGGCTACATCAATGAGAGTGCGACCGGTCCTCAAGAATGGACGTCCAACGATTAATGGAACACGAGGGTCCATCTCGTAGTCAACGACGACAAAATCAGCCGGGAAGGTGAATTTATCAACGCCAACAAAGACATCTTCGGCTATCCCCACTGGATAAGCAACCGTTCGGTTGGCTAATTCCAAAGTCATTCGTGTGGGGACTAGCTCGGGGAGAGATAATTGCTTCCAAACACTTAAAGGCATTAAGTTTATACTGGCACCTAGATCAGCTAGGGCCATGCAATTCTCTACTCCCGGGAAGTTGCAAGGAATCAAGAAGCGACCCGGATCACCAAGTTTGGTGGGCAATTTCCTTAAGAGCACTGCGGAGCAGTTCTCATTAAGTTGGGTCTGAGCAATGTCAAGAAGCTTTTCTTTATCACTTAGAAGATCTTTAAACATCTTAGCATATTTGGGCATGTGAGCGAGAGCCTCGGCAAAGGAGATGTTAAAATTCAATTGTTTAAACATTTTTAGGAAGTTTGAAACTTGAATATCATCCTTGCTCTTTTGCTTCTCTTTCCTCAACCTTGAAGGATAAGGTATATTGGATGAAGAAGAAGGCTTTAAGGGGATAGGATCACTCACAACCACGGGTGGTGGGGAAATGGGGATAGAAGGTGAAGAAGGTGGAGAAAGTTGCTCTTTTTCCTTGTTCACAATCACGGGTGGAGGTGTAGGAAGCTCGGGTTCCATATAACCTTTTCCACTACGAGTGGTGATTGCTTTCATCTCCCCTCTTGGATTTGCAACGGTATTACTCGGAAGAGTACCCGAAGAAGAGGGTTGATTACCTTGGATGAGCGAACCAATCATATCACGAAGGTGAAGAGCTTGATTATTGAAAGAGTTTTGCATGTTGGTATTAATAGCATCGCTATGTTTGGCCATATCATTCCTTAGCTCGGCTCGAATATCGCTTCCTTGTTTCACCATGTCATTCTTCAAGTTGACAAACTGACTCTGAAGATTCGTCACCATCTCACGATTGGTCTTCATGAACGACTCGACGTCGGGATTCACTGCCATCGGTTGATTGAGAGGTGGAACCTGGTAAGCTTGAGAATTTCCTTGAGTTTGGTAGGTATTTCTTTGGGACGGATATTGGTTTTGAGCACGAGGTTGGGATTGGTTGTTTCGGTTATAGTTTTGTTGTTGGGTTTGGTTTGCAGGAGGGAAACCGGGAGGTGCAAGATAATTGTTGGAACGATAACTTAGCAAGCTACGGTCTCCTTGAGGGCGAGCTTGATAGCCTCCCGTGGGATATGTACCGTATGCTGCGTTAACGTTTTCAGAATAATTGCCTTGAGTGGAAGGACAATCATTATAAGAATGAGGACCACCACATGTGTCACAAGACATAGCAACGGCCTTAGCTTGTTGAAAATGGTTTGTGGCTATGGTCATGAAATTTTTGTTCATTTCAGCAAGTTGTCGAGAAATTTCAGACATTTCAGGATTGGAGGTAGTAGAAGAAACATTGACTCTCGAGTTAGATCTTGAGGATGCGGATGAATCCCAATTCTTGTGGTGAGTAGTCATGTTTTCAATCAACTCTCGACACTCCTCCGGTCTCCTTTTCATAAAAGTACCACCGGCGGCGGCATTGATCGTGTCACGATCACGAAAGGTGAGACCATTATAGAAGGTGTCAATGAGAGTGACGGGGAGCATATTGTGATTAGGACAGCGGTCGATCAAATCATTGTAACGTTCCCAAGCATCGAAAAGTGATTCATCATTCTCTTGCATAAATCCACTGATTTGGTTACGAAGGCTAGTGACCATGGATGGGGGAAAGTAGCGCGATAAAAAGCGTTGAGTCATGTCGTTCCATGTATGAATAGAATTTTTAGGAAGACGGTCAAACCATTTTTCGGCATGGTGAGAAAGCGAGTGAGGAAAGAGTTGGAGGCGAAGGTCATCCATAGAAACACCAGGGGATTTCATGCTTTGGGTAATAGTGATGAATTTGTCGAGGTGTTTGTTGGCATCATCATCCGGAATTCCGCGAAATGGATTCGTTTGTACTTGCTGGATCATGTGATGTTTCAACGAAAACTCCTGAGCCGTGACATGCATCGGTGCAATCGGGCCTCCACGTCCGTTCATTGTGGGTTGACATAGCTCCTCCATGGTTCGTAAGTCAGGTTGATTATTCATATTTGGGTGGGGTGGGTTATTATTATTATTATTGTTTTGGGGGGGTGGAATATTATTGTTGTTGTTGTGTACACCTGCCATGTCTAATTGTTCGAGAGTCTCGGGCTCTGAATAAGATGTGGATCGAGTACGCATACACTAAAAAGAAAATGCAAGAGAAAATATTTTTGGTTTTTATAGGTTTTATATTGTTTTTGTGTTTTTGGAAATTTTATATTTTTATGGATTTTTGAAAATTTTTGTGCTTGAAAATAACGTTCCCGAAAGAACGGATCCCAAAATCCAATTTTTCTCACAAGAAACCGTTGATCATTACGAAAAGAGCCGGCAGCGGCGCCATTTTAATAACTGACTTTTGGTTGGTTAATAAAAAGTTTTTGCTTGCAAGATCTCTCTTTGCGTTGCTCGTACCCAATTGATATATATCGTTGTTTCGTTCTCGGTATCTTCTCGAATCGATCACGGTCAAAAGTGGAATAGTTGTAATTGGTGACTAAAAAGGGGGAGCTTTGGTCTAAATCTACTGAAATGATAAAGGCAGGTAATAATAAAACTAAACTAGAAGCTTTAAATGAAACAGTAATACCTCAATAAAACTGGAATTCTTCTATTCGGAATGTTGGCCTTACTCGGAATAATGCTGAACAGATCTCTTATGCGGAATACTCTGGAAATGCCTGATTCGGAAAGTATGCTTACTCGGAATATTTTGCTCCATGCGGAAAGTCATGATCATGCGGAAAAATCTTCTTACTCGGAATATTAAGCTACTCGGAAAATTAGGGTTATTCGGAATATGGAAGATATTCCGAATAGAGGAAATGGAAATAAGCCTATGCGGAATAATGAGGGTAATTCGGAAAATTGGTTGATTCGGAAAAAGTTCCGAATAGAGAAACACAAACAATCCTATGCGGAAAAAAATCTTCTACTCGGAAAATCTGAAATGTTCCGAATAACCAAAAAGGGAAGAACCCTATTCGGAATAAATGAAAGTTCCGAATAGACACTAAACTTAAACCCTATTCGGAAAGATTGAAAAGTTCCGAATAACCAAAATGACAAAACCCTACTCGGAATGTACGAAAGTTCCGAATAGGCAAGAAAGGAAAATCCCTATTCGGAATAATGGAATGTTCCGAATAGACAAGAATTAAAACCCTTACTCGGAATAATAGAGAATTCCGAATGGACACACTCCCAGATTCCCTATTCGGAATCTGGGTAACTTATGAAGCTGACGAAGAACAGTAAGATACAAATGATCACAAACCAACTCAATCAAGTAAAAAGGTTTTACCAAATTAACCACAAATCATCTACTACCTACAAGGATCAAATCCCAATCATAAAAACACCAATTCAACAACTTTTTAGAATCAAGCTAGAACCAAATAGAGCTTAAGAAAATGAAAGAAAAAGATGAAGAAGAACAAGATGAATCAAAAGATTAAAAGAGGAATTATATTCAATGATTTAAGATTCAAAACAACAAAGATTAACTTACAAGATTGGAAGATAAATCAAACAAAGATTAAAACCACTCCTTAAGGGAGATGGTTCCTAAGAACTAGGAAGAAATAAAACTGGAAAAAGAAGAAGAGAGTCTTTCGTGTGTATTGGGAGGAGTATTTATAGGCTTCTCCCTTGGTTGGTGAGTGGGCTTTCTTCCCTTCTTTTTGTCTTCTCGTCTTTTCAGAAAAGTTGACGTTTTCGATTCTGATTCGGGATTTGTTGTCGATTAAATTCAACTCGTCTTTTAATTTCTTCGTTAAATAGACTTGAGTTTCTTCGACTTATGAAAATCTTCCGTCTTTAGTCCTTTTCTTCGATAAATCTTCGAATAGGCCTAGTGACTTCAAATCTTTTGCACCTCTTGGTCAATAAACTTCGTCTTGAGTCTTTTTCCTTGATAAAACCCGTGCAATCCCATGTTTTCTCCAATATTTATCCGGTTGGCTCTGAAAACATAACAAACACACAAACCACGCATAATTCCAAACAAATGACATTAAATACGCGTTTTGGTCTCGTTTTAGCAAGAAATAAGTGGTAGAAAAGATGGGTGTTTACACACCTATCAGGTGTTTTAGAGGTTTACAAGTGAAAAAATCTCATTTTTGGCTTTTTGTTAATTAAATTGATTTTTTGGGCTTTAATTAACATTAAAAAATTATTGTTTAATTAAATAAAAGGTTTGAGTGATTTTTGATTTTTTGTAAACTCTAATTACATTTTTAGGATTTATTGCAATTTTCTAGGAATTTTTAAGGTAAATTTTTAATTTTGTCACTTTTTACGGTTTTACGTGCACGACTATCCGTCTTAGTTTAATTCATAATCGTAACCGTCATTCTCTTCTAATCTCTTTTCTTCTTTTCTTTTCTCATCAATATAATCACAAACCATTAATCATTTCTTAACACAACGCACTTGCCTCCTTGGGAAACGAACTTAAACTTCATTGGTCATTAGTGCTTGGTTTTCCTAAACCGACACTTAATACTTGCCACTTTTACGCTCTTTTCCTAAAGAAGTAGTAAACCTCCTACATCATTTTGGCGCCGCTGCCGGGGAGGGGTGTTGTGTTTTGATTTGAACAATTGTTGTTTTTATATAGCCATAATAGCTAATTATATTAGTAGCACTCTACTAATACGTATTATCGGTTTTCGTTTTTTGTGTGAATATTATTACTATATTGTATACGTAGAACAATAAATTCAAAAGTACTCCAAAAGTGTGAAAACACAACCTTGATTGGGAGGTCATTACTCAATCAGTGTATTCGAATCTCATACAAGAAAGAAAAGGCAAAATAGATAAATACTTTCGTGAAGCTTAATTTAGAAAAACACAAACTATAAGGTGGGTATAAGGCGGACATTATAAAATATACCCCAAGGAAATAGGATCTTAAGTGCTTCGCGCCGCCTCGTGTCCCCGCTTGCTTGTGAGTGTTTAGATAAAAAGGGCTAATCGAGGGTTTGCCAACCAAAGTATTATCTAAGTATCATATATATTTTCTTAGTTTCATTTGATTAAACCCTCTTGAACGTTTTGGTGTTCCACCAACTTTCTAAAATCATCGAAGGCGTTCACTTCACGTGATCGTTTTCATTCCTTGAGGCTTCTTTAATCAAGAGATTTGATTAAGGAGGAGATTTGTAGATTTTTGTCTACCTAATACAATCACAAAAATCCAAAAAAATAAGTAAAAACAATCAAAAACCACAAAAAATTTGGAAAAATTAAAAACATCAAAAAAATCTTCTTTTCTCATCCACACATTGTACGTGACGTTTATGCTTACTCGTAATCAAGCAAGACGTGCACGTAAACGAAAAAACCGAAAGGAGTCAACACCCACTCCTAATCTTTCTAGTGAGGAGTCTCCTATTGACGAACCTATTGTAGAAGAACAACCAACCATGGCGAATCATACTATGATGGAGTTACTTCAAGCACCCACCGAGGGTTATGGATAGGCTATTGTAATTCCCACTATCCTTGCGGAGAATTTTGAAGTGAAAACGGGTTCGTTGTCGATGATCCAAAACAACAAATTCCGTGGTGATGAAAAGGACAACCCGCACAACCATATCCGCCAATTCAATCGTCTTCCCACCACTTGCAAATTTAAGGATGTTGCTAATGACTCGATTAAGATGATGCTTTTTCCGTATTCCTTAGCGGGGCCCGCTAAAATTTGGTTAGAGAAAGAGCCACCCAATTCTATATTGACGTGGAAGGATCTCGTTTCTAAGTTTGTGAACCAATTTTTCCCGCCCTCTAAGACTACACATTTGAAAAACTAGATTTCAAAATTTTCACAAGAATTTAATGAGAGTTTTCAACGGCTTGGAATAGGTTTAAGGAAATGTTACATGAGTTTCCTCATCATGGTTTTTCAGACTTGCATCAAATTGACACGTTTTACAATGGTTTAAATGATCATGAAAGAGATTATCTAAATGCCACCGCGGGTGGTAATTTTTTGTGTAAAACGGTTGAGGAAGCGTTGTTGATAATTGAGAATAGATCTAAGGTGTATAGTTGTGACAATCCGTCAATTTATGGTTGATATTTTATTCTCAAATATTATTTAAAAACATTATTTTAATGTTATACTATGAACTCCTTCATTTATGGGAATAAATTTGGATTTACGTCTTGAAGTAGCATCGACTACGTCTAAACCGGAGGACTCTACATTACGTGCTTACGTTTACATACACCGTTTTTGGTGACAGTCCGACATTTCAGGAAAATAAATTTATTCGTAAATATTATTTTGGAATTTAAATTTATGTCGGTTCATAAACTCACAAATTTACGAGAAGAGATTATGACTTACGAGCATAATTTAACGTCCTTTACGACTAAACCGGAAACATTAGGATTACGTATTTACGTTTTTGAACTCCGTTTTTGATGAGAAAATTTTTATTAGATTCGTTTTGTGCCGTTGATTCATAATTTATAAAAATGTTTTTCGAAAAACGACCCGAGGACACATAAATCGAGGAAACTAGAATCGAGGAATACCCGTAAATTAGTGGGATGAGACAAAACAAGTTTTGCCCCACCCCACTAATATGGGACGGCCAAGGGAGCTCCACATACACCCTTAGGTGTCAAAGCTTCACATAGAAGCTAAAACACATGTATATACTTTACCAAAACCATTTCTCTTATACCATTTACACACAAAACTTTACATGCAAAACCACCTATTCTCCCTCTCCTATCTCTCTATTCCGTCCCATTTCAAGATCAAACACCTATTTGATCTATTTTAGCCATAAAATCATGTCTTATTCATACACATGATGATGCTCCTTTGAAGCCTTGAAGATTGGAGGTGATTCTAATATCCAAGGAGGTGATTTGGTTATGTCCAATGGCTGATTTCTACAATAAGTTTACAAATATTGGTGGTCTTCAAAGTTGGTGTTGATCTATCACAAGTTTTTCCATCAAAATCCAAGCTTTAATCATAACCTACACAACCTTGGTGGTATAGAGATTGTTCTTCCTATCCTCTTGTTATTTTGATTATGTAATCTTGTATTTTCTTTATTTATGTATATGTATATAATGATGAATGATGATTAAAAATATTATGTAGGGATTTGGTGTTGATAGATTTGATAAACATGGTTAAAAAGATGGAAAACCATAGGTAAAAAGGTTGAATTCTTGCTTATAAAGTTGGCTGTATAAAAACAGTAACTAACCAAATGATAAACTGATAAAATGGCATAGTGAAATCAATTTACAGTAAGTATTAGGTGTATACACATGTGAGAGTTGGCCATGCAATGGAATCATAAAAATGAGTGAGATATGATCAAAACAAGATTAGAGTACAAATCTGCCTACACTGTTTTGGACAAATTTATTAAAATATTTATAGGTTGATTCATCAGTAGCTATAAATGAATAAAATGAAGCACATATCATGTAGTTTCTGTCAAAAAAATTTGAGGTCCTATATCATTATATAACTCTAGATATCGACATTTTAGTGAACTTAAAATTTAGGAATGATTTTGTAAATAAATAGTATATAATATAAGCACTCAAAAATTTATATAAAATATACATATATAAAACTCACTCGTTGATAATAATCATAAATAAAGAGATATATATATATTGATATTAAAATGAGACATTTTATATAAATTACAAGTATAAATGTTTTTCCAAGTTATAAAACTATATACCTAAGTTTTACGTCTTTTCGGCTAAAACCGAAAAGATTAACGTTTTTGTCAAATAAAACTTAGACGGTCGGACCCGTCTAATGTAAACTTTTATAAACTCACATACTGATATATGAACTTATATAACAAGTAAAAACCGATAAAACCCAAGCTTTACAACATATAGACATTAACGGGCCAAAGTAGCCTTATTGGACTATTAACCCGACTAGTTTGGTAAAACACTTATAAACTTACTTATTAGGCTTAACCCACTTGGGCCCAACATGTAAAGTATAATACTGATATTAAAAGTATAATTGGGCTAATGAAAAGTATTGGGCTTGTAATAGGCTTATTGGGCCTAAAACATGTAAATAAGTAAAACTAGTAAACTAGTATAAAAGTTACCAATACATAACACTCAAATGAGTGAATGAGAATGTATAAACCCACTTGATCATCATCATATATATAAAATCATCATATGTATAAATAATTGTTATTTTTATAAAGTCATTGGACAAGAGTCTAAGACAAGTATTATTTGTCTAGGTTTCCGTGATTGAAGCACGTACCGTACATCCAAATCGCCGATAACCGCCTTCCCACATCAACGTGAGTTCATGGCCTCGCACTCTTTTAAATGTTTTTATGAAATGTTTTATAAACCCGCGAGGGAGATGACATGTTAGTTTTGATAAAATAGGACACCATTTGTCCCGATTAGTTGTTTATTGATTTGGACCCAGATAATTGTATGACCCGATGAATGATTATATGACCCGATAAATGAAATGAAATGGATTATTAAAGTTAGGTTATGTCACTAAAAGTCCCATTAGCATGAATTGTGAACTACTGGGATTTGGTAGACGCTTATACATATAATAGTACTATTTGGGGACGATCACCCCAGTTCGCGCCTTGACGGTTGATCCCCGTCGTGCCACATTGATTGGTAAGCGAATTTATGTATGAGATGATTTACATAAGCGTGATTGTTGTGACGACACGCTGTTTTAGATGGGAAAATGAGTTTCGGGTTAGCTACCCGTTGTTTATTGTAGTAAGGTAACAATGTCATGCGGCTTATAATAATCCAAATAACGAAATACTGCTATACGCACTGAATTACAATATATTGCCCGACTAGCAATACGGGGTCTTATTAATGATATTATGTTCGTGTTTTGGTTTTACATAACCATATTCATATAACGGTTTTTATTTAACTCTTTACAACGTTATAAAGCGTATTGTATGATGTATTTACGACATTGGTCCGTATAATGGTTTTGAAGGCAAAAGCCTATATTATGATTTTGACAAGGATTTGTATAAAATGTTTTTGGCCTATTTTATGGCCCACTACAAGGATTTGTTCAAAATGATTTTCGGTAATAATTATATATCGATGATATACTAATGGTTTTATCGAACTATATGAATTCACTCAGCGTTTTCGCTGACCTTTTCTTTTAATATGTTTTATCTCAGGTACTTGAAGGTAATTCTCGGGAAGACGACAAGAATTCATGGCCCGCACTTAAATAATAATTTCCATTCAAATGCTTTGTAAAACTTGTATGAAATACTATGACTTGGACCTATGTAAATTTGATATTTATGAATGGAAAGGCTTTATTAATAAACGACGCGATTCTTAAGCGTTGTCTATGATGTGAGTAATGTGCTATCCCGTAACACCAACGAGTCTTCCGCTGTATTGAATTGTGTATATTTGGGGGTGTTACAGTTTGGTACCAGAGCTCTCGTTATAGAGAACGAAAGATTATTAAAACCAAGGTTTTGAATAAAACATTTCAAAATCTTTTAACTATAAACATTTTTCTAAAAATGTCAAAATCTTTTGACTATAACGGTGCCGAAGAATTCCCGAGTTACCGACAAGGCCAGACTGAGAAGTGTTATTTTAATATATATATATATATATATATATATATATATATATATATATATATATATATATATATATATAACTTGGATTATATATATATATATATATATATATATATATATATATATATATATATATATATATATATATATATATATATATATATATATATATATATATATATATATATATATATGTAATTTGATTACATGATTGTTTGATGATTGTTTTAATATTTATACGAGGTATTTATACGACGTAGATTGTCACAAGGAACCCTAAATCTCCTTGCAAATTAATCTAAGCTATTTTTGTAGGAATTCTAGCCATTCCAGATCTAAACCAAGTTGTGGATATTTATGATCCTAACAAAATGGTTAATATTTAGTTGATTGTGATATTGAAGAAGAATTGGCGAGATTAAAACTGATAACGATGTCATGACGATCTCTACTTATAGAGTGGAGTTTGACAAAACATTACCACCTGGAAAGGTGTCATCTGATTCGTTGTCACCCAATTCTTAAATTTGAAATCGAAAGGGTGAATGTTGCACTTGAGGCTGTCATTGGAACCATTACCCAAAAGGCTCGTGCCACTAGTACCTTTCTGATAAGTCTAATTGAATGATTGAGTCATTTTATACTAGTGACTCATTTGATAACTATTGTTGTAAGAACTATAGGATTGGAAATTAAGTGTTATTCATATTGAACTTTTATTGCCCTATTAAGGTCTAAAAATAAGGTTGAATGTATTGGAGAATGAGGTAGGATATTGCATTGAGTATAAGTTGAATGAAACCGGAATAAAGTAAATTTAACCTGTATGGAATATAAGATTGTTAAGAGGAAGTCGTGAAGTTCTATGATTGGATTATAAGGTTTTAAATGATTGTTCGTTCGTGTTAAGGGTTGTTCCTAGACCATTGTCCAATGATGAGGATGCATAGTGTCCAAGAAATAAATCGAAGAAATCTTCTTCTAAATTGGGACCAATGGATCTTCTGGGACAGGTGGAACACCTAATGACTCTTGTAGATTAGTATTCATTGTGGTATCTTTTAAAAATCCCTAACTTAACTGAGACATCAGTGAGTAGGATGAGTTCTTGGAATTGTATGACATAGTGACACGTAATGTGTTACGGTACAATTTTGACTTGTTTGTGATTAATGAAAAGACTACCTTTGATTGCTAAATCCTACATGTATCGATGTTATCTATCTTTATTTGCTTGTTTCTAATGTTCGCATTAGTGATGCAACCATTGAACAAGTACTCATCTCGATTTGAGTTGCGTTGTGAATTATTCTTTTTGAATTCCATCGAGGTCATGAACCTCATGATTAATTGGCTAAAGCTCATTTCCTATCACATTGTAGTTAGTTCTTGGTGAAAAACTCTTCATCACTCTTTTGCAGATCACTCATTGTTTTTATAAGATACAATAGTATCCCTTGAGAAAAAATTGAATTTTCATCACCATATGGATTTTTAAAGTGAGATTTATAAGTAATCGTTATCGAAATGAAATTGTTTATAAAACACCTTGGAAAACTTAATTGTTTCCATAACAAAGAACATCTTTGTAAATTTATTTTTGATTCTTATTTAAGAATTAAGCATGAAAATGTTTTTATTATAAACATGATGATAAAATTTTGACGAACTGAGTATTGCATCGTTAATCTTAAAATTGTATATAGTTGCGCGCCTACATACAATTTGGAAGGGACCTTGCAAGGCTGATTAGTAGTCACCATAAAATTGTTAATAAAAATTACATTTTCCTTGAAATTGTGAATGATTGAAATTTTGTGAGATCTACAAGAAGTGAGAAAATAGGGACACCTACATATGTGCCCGCACTATTTATTCTTCTAAACCGAATTTAATCATCTGTAGGAATTGTCTTAACTGACAATTGACAACTCTTTCTTTTCTAATTCTCCCGTGGTGAGATTCTTTGGAAAAGTATATGATTACCGAGTGATGATACCCGACTGGATGTATCGACGTTCCTATCCTTTCTTTTGATTAGAATTTCATTTGAATGACCTGGGTAACGATCCAAGGAGCTTTCGAATGCGTACTTAAATTATGAAAACATGGGATATATTCATATTCATTAAATGTTTTCGTTTGTATCTAATTTGAAATTCTCTCGCGTAGATTATACGTTGACCTTACTCTTTTTAAGGTTAGTTATGTCTCCAATTATCCTTGAATTTGTGAAGGATTATGAGTTATTATTAGTCTTTTGAGAAGTTCACATCTTATCAACGATAATAAAACTGAAAAGTTGATAATGCCGGTAGAATGGATTGATTGATTATGACATGACGACATTGTCTTAATTGATGGGAACTCGAATAGAATTCCCCTAAATGATAAGATGTTGATTATCAAAAGTGATCTAAATAATTCTTGAAGGATGACCATATCCTGCATTTAGACTTGAAATTATACCATGAATGGTTATAAACTAGTCATAGATTCTTGTAATATAGAAAGAACTTAAACTAAATTTATTAAAAGATGTTTTTGTTATCTGAAATTTTAGGAGGTATTTGCTGGTGAATTACCTAGACTTTCGCCATTGAGGCAAGTTGAATTTGGTATTGATTATATTCCTGGTGTTGCACCTGTGGCATGTGCACTGTACGTCAGCACCATCTGAATTAAAAGAATTACCGTACAACTAAGAGAGTTGTCGGAGAAAGCTTTTATTCTACCAAGCTCGTCATCATGAAGAGCTATGGTGTTATTATTCCTTATATTTATTGATTACCGTGAACTAAGTAAATTGATGATCAAAATCTATATCCACTACCCAAGATGATAGATTTGTTCGATCATTTACAAGGTTCTAGCGTATATTTGAAGATTTGATCCACGACATGGTTATCATCAACTTCGCGTCTGCGAAAAAGATTATCTATTCCTATCACTACATCCAGAACTTGTAATGAACATTATGAGTTTCACGTGATGTCGTTTGAATTGACTAATACACATGTAACATTCATGAATTTGTGAATCACGTGTGTAGGCTGTAATTTGATAAATTCATGCTTGTGATCATTAAGGACCATTTGTTTGTTTCTAAGAATAAGAATGAGTTAATAATTATTTATAGATTGCCCTGAATTGGCCGAACAACGAAAACCTGTACCTTAAATATATAACGTGTGATTTAAGGCTTGATCCTTTACATAAAATGATCGTTTGATTAATGATGGTAAGATATATATATATATATATATATATATATATATTGACTCTTCAAAAATTAGAAGTCATTTAAGACTTTTGGATTTACGAAAAAAAAAGTGCAAATATGTTTTGACAAATGTTTTATCAAAAAGAACTTTTGAGGGATCATTCCCTTATACCCAGAACATTTAACTAAACTCCTGTTTAGGGGTAAATGTTTGTGCATACCTCAAGACAACTTAAGAGGGATTGAGGAAACCATTTAAACCATGACTTGAAATTTGAAACGACAATTTTTGCTTTTCAACTAAGAAAATTTTGACCAAAGTATAACCAAAGATTTTTCGAACATTTACGAATCTTATTAATTATTTTCAATAAATCGACAAAATCTTGTTACTAAATTCAAATTTATTTTGAACATTTCTCTATAATTGGACGAACTGAGAAAATTTAAAGCTTTTTACGTTTACGTTTCATGAAATTTAATATTTATTATTTAATTACTTGTAATAATTATCGACGCTTTAGACGTCGGATTATTTCATCAGGAAACTTAGAAAATGTGAAGAAAGAAATTTTTAATGAATACGGTTATAATAATTATTTCATCAGGAAAGGTGAACGTAGATACCGACGCATTATGTAAAAAGGATAAAGAACCAATTAGGATGTATTTCTTAATAATGACTGTGCAAAATAAATTGCCGAGCAATTTAGAAATAACTAATGCTTGTAAAAAGGATAATATAAATAATAAAGGGGTTCGCGGCTAATGAGAACCATTAGAATTGAGAAGCCGATGGCGTTAAATGTTTAAAAGGCCACTTGTGGTTGCCTAAATATGGAGATTTTGAGATTTAGTCATGTTGGAATCTCATAAGATTAAGTATTCTATTCATGCCATTTTTGATTTAATGAATCTTTATCTGAAGAAGTTGTACTGATGGCAAATTAGGAAGGCAAACATCGCCTCATACATTAGTAAACGTCTAACTATTGCAAAGGTCATCATCTGAAATTGATTCGATTTGGGTCATCGTCGACAGACTGACCAAATCTACTAATATCATTCCAGTTAATGATAAATTCTCGATGAAGAAATTGACTCTTTTGTATTTAAAGGAGTTATGTAAGCATGGTGTGCCTGTATCGATCATCTCTATCAAAGATCCTCGCTTCGCATCGAATTTCTAGAGATTTTCTCAGAAGTCATTGAGAACGAATATTTATGAGAGTATTGTTTACCACCCCAATCGAAGGGACGAGGTAAAGTAATGCTACAAAACACTAGAAGGATTGTTTTATGCTTGAATGATTGACCTTTGGTAATAAACCATATAATCGTTTTATTTTGGAAAGATTATCATTGATAATCATCGTATTAGGATCGAGATCGAATCTTGTTAGGATCTAAATATGAGAGCATCTGTAAGCAGGAGTTGGGATGAAGACATCCGACATACACCCATTGTGAGTTTGACATGTCTTTTAGGTTTAAGATTTCCTATGATGACAAACCTAACCTTACAAAATACCCGACCCGCGAAACCTGAAATGATTGTTGAAATTAGGATCTGATTATTGACTGTCGGTAGTGGGCAGGAGGTCATGTTAATATGAAGTGTAGACCTTAAAGTGCAGGATGGGTAGAGAAGTTATGCAAAACAATTTCACCATGGAAAAGTGAATTGATGATCTGAAAGATTATGGGAAATAAGTCCCCGTTGTATGGGACCATTGAGATAATGTAAAAGTTGGTTTGAAAGGCATACAAGCTGGATCTACCCTAGGACTTCAAGAGCTACGTGAATTATGTTTCGTATATCGAACTTGATGAAATGTCTATCAACTGAGAATCTGATTGTTTCTTAGTAAAGTTTAGATCGGCGAAAAGTTGCATTCATCAAAAACTCGTGAACATCATGGATAGAGAAAGCAAGTCGACATTAAGCCTGATCTTATTCCCGTAGTTATGTTTGATGAAACTCGCGTATTGTAATGGATTACACTTGAGATAAAAGACCGAATGTGGAGAAAATATCCACATGGCTTTAACTCTATAAGAAGCGAGTAGTAAGATAAATTGATATTTGAGGACAAAGATCCTATTTAGGGGTAAATGATGTGACAATCCGTCAATTTATGGTTGATATTTTATTCTCAAATATTATTTAAAACATTATTTTAATGTTATACTATGAACTCACTCATTTATGGGAAGAAATTTGGATTTACGTCTTGAAGTAGCATCGACTACGTCTAAACCGGAGGACTCTACATTACGTGCTTACGTTTACATACACCGTTTTTGGTGACAGTCTGACATTTCAGGAAAATAAATTTATTCGTGAACATTATTTTGGAATTTAAATTTATGTCGGTTCATAAACTCACAAATTTACGAGAAGAGATTAGGACTTACGAGCATAATTTAACGTCCTTTACGACTAAACCGGAAACATTAGGATTACGTATTTACGTTTTTGAACTCTGTTTTTGATGAGACAATTTTTATTAGATTCGTTTTGTGCCGTTGATTCATAATTTATAAAAACGTTTTTCGAAAAACGACCCGAGGGCACATAAATCGAGGAAACTAGAATCGAGGAATACCCGTAAATTAGTGGGATGAGACAAAACAAGTTTTGCCCCACCCCATTAATATGGGACAGCCAAGGGAGCTCCACATACACCCTTAGGTGTCAAAGCTTCACATGGAAGCTAAAACACATGTATATACTTTACCAAAACTATTTCTCTTGTACCATTTACACACAAAACCTTACATGCAAAACCACCTATTCTCCCTCTCCTATCTCTCTATTCCGTCCCATTTCAAGATCAAACACCCCTATTTGATCTATCTTAGCCATAAAATCATGTCTTATTCATACACATGATGATGCTCCTTTGAAGCCTTGAAGATTGGAGGCGATTCTAATATCCAAGGAGGTGATTTGGTGATGTCCAATGGCTGATTTCTACAATATGTTTACAAATATTGGTGGTCTTCAAAGTTGGTGTTGATCTATCACAAGTTTTTCCATCAAAATACAAGCCTTGATCATAACCTACACAACCTTGGTGGTATAGAGATTGTTCTTCCTATCCTCTTGTTATTTTGATTATGTAATCTTGTATTTTCTTTATTTATGTATATGTATATAATGTTGAATGATGATTAAAAATATTTTATGGGGATTTTGTGTTGATAGATTTGATAAACATGGTTAAAAAGATGGAAAACCATAGGTAAAAAGGTTGAATTCTTGCTTATAAAGTTGGCTGTATAAAAACAGTAACTAACCAAATGATAGACTGATAAAATGGCATAGTGGAATCAATTTACAGTAAGTATTAGGTGTATACACATGTTTATATGACCCTGTGAGGGATATGACATGTTAGTTTTGATAAAATAGGACACCATTTGTCCCGATTAGTTGTTTATTGATTTGGACCAGATAATTGTATGACCCGATGAATGATTATATGACCCGGTAAATGAAATGAAATGGATTATTAAAGTTAGGTTATGTCACTAAAAGTCCCATTAGCATGAATTATGAACTACCGAGATTTGGTAGACGCTTATGCATATAATAGTACTATTTGGGGATGATCACCCCAGTTCGCGCCTTGACGATTGATCCCCGTCGTGCCACATTGATTGGTAAGCGAATTTATGTATGAGAAGATTTACATAAGCGTGATTGTTGTGACGACACGCTGTTTTAGATCGGCAAATGAGTTTCGGGTTAGCTACCCGTTGTTTATTGTAGTAAGGTAACAATGTCATGCGGCTTATAATAATCCAAATAACGAAATACTGCTATACGCACTGAATTACAATATATTGCCCGACTAGCAATACGGGGTCTTATTAATGATATTATGTTCGTATTTTGGTTTTACATAACCATATTCATATAACGGTTTTTATTTAACTCTTTACAACGTTATAAAGCGTATTGTATGATGTATTTACGACATTGGTCCGTATAATGGTTTTGAAGGCAAAAGCCTATATTATGATTTTGACAAGGATTTGTATAAAATGTTTTTGGCCTATTTTATGGCCCACTACAAGGATTTGTTCAAAATGATTTTCGGTAATAATTATATACCGATGATATACTAATGGTTTTATCAAACTCTATGAATTCACTCAGCGTTTTCGCTGACCTTTTCTTTTAATATGTTTTATCTCAGGTACTTGAAGGTAATTCTCGGGAAGACGACAAGAATTCATGGCCCGCACTTAAATAATAATTTCCATTCAAATGCTTTGTAAAACTTGTATGAAATACTATGACTTGGGACCTATGTAAATTTGATATTTATGAATGGAAAGGCTTTATTAATAAACGACGCGATTCTTAAGCGTTGTCTATGATGTGAGTAATGTGCTATCCCGTAACACCAACGAGTCTTCCGCTGTATTGAATTGTGTATATTTGTGGGTGTTACAATAGTCCTCGTAACACATCGAGTGTTCATAAGGCTTCGTCTTCGGCTTCACCTTCTTTGTCCAATACCATCGATGCTTGCCAAATTGAGGCGAACTTGGAAAACAAAATCTTTGATAAGCTTAAAGGACTTTTAATTGAATTCAAAGTTGGAGAACAAAGTGCTCCCGCTACGGCTAAAGCGGTTGAGGTTTCATGTATGTATTTTGGTGGAGGTCATGATTTCTCCGAGTGCATTACCAACAGTGGTAACACTTTGAGTGCCTACGCGGCCACGGGAACTTACAACCAAAACGGTCAAGTTACCCGCTCTAATAAACTGACTCCACCGGGTTTTGCTCCAATCAAAATGCTAACAACTATTGAAACTATCAAGTTGGTTTAAAAAACAATTACAAAGGAAACTATGGGAATCAAGGGGCTAATAACAATCAAGTTTCAAACAAAAATCAAAACAATGATTTTCAAAACAACAACAAGGGTTTGCAAACTTTGAAAGATCTTCCAAATGAATTTGTTAAATACGCTAATGGAAACGATGCTAGGTTTGACAACATTCAAATAGAAATCATTAGCCTAAGATCCGAGTTTAAGAATGACTTGAAAAAGGAGTTGAAAAACGAGTTAGCAAATGAGCTTAAAATCCATACAAACAAAACAGAAGGGAATGTAACTAGGTTACAACAAAACCAATAAAAAATGGAACAAGGGAAACATGAAATAAAACAAGAAATGATTAAGGCCGAGAAGAGGCAATCCATGTTTGAGGATAAAATTTCATCTATGTTTGAGGCTATAAAGTGCAAACCTTCTTCGAGTAGTCTTCCTAGTAACACCATATCGAACCCTAAGGGAGAGATGAAAGTGATTACCACACATAGTGGTAAGACACTTAAGGAATCGACTCCTCAACCAATTGCTCCTACGGAGGATGCAATTGAGGAAGAACCCGAGGTGGTGGTCGAAAAGGAGCATGTCCCAATCCCACGAAGTACCGCTCATACCACATCTACGGTTGACCCATTACCACATTTGGAACCCGAGATTCCAAAGGCTATGCCTATGCCTCAACCCACACCACCTTTTCCCTATCCATCGAGACTTAGAAAGGAGAAACGTCAAGAGCGCGACAATTACCAATTTGATCTTTTTATGAAAATGTTTCGTGACGTTCATTTTAATGTGAGTTTTGCCGATGCTTTGGTCATGATGCCTCGATTTGCCGCTAACTTTAAAAGTATGTTGAACAACAAGGAGAAATTGCAACAATTGTCTAGTTGTTCATCGGTTTATCTTAGCCGCATACCTCAAGAAGTCGGTGATCCCGGTAAATTCTTGATTCCTTGTGTAATCCAAGATATGGAAGAATGCTATGCCTTGGCCGATCTTGGTGCTAGTATTAACTTGATGCCACTTGTAATCTTCAAGTCGCTCAATCTTCGTAATCTTACTCCTTCACTAATGTCTATCGAGTTGGCCGACCATTCCACGATTCCTGCATGTGGATTGGCGGAAGACGTTATTGTGAAAGTGGGAAAGTTCTACTATCCGGTAAACTTTATCGTTGTCGATATACCCACGGATCCTCAAGTTCCTCTCATTTTAGGTCATTCGTTTTTAGATATGTCTATGGCTTTAAAGTTAGGTACATGCTAGAAAGATCACCTTACGTTTCAACGACGAGGAACTTGTTATAAACGCAACTCAAAATTCTCCAATTTCTCATGTTTATTCCGTTGCAACCATAAACCTCGTTGATATGATCAACGTTGTTTGCGAGGAATTTTCACAAGAATTTCTAGGTTTTGGTGATGATGAGAATAGTGGAAATCCCACTATGTTATATCCCATTCTTGATAACTCGGCACCAACCTTCACTCCATTTGAAGATGGTGGTTTTACGTTGGAAGAATTCGATGTTCTACATACTTGTGACAAAGTCCTCGACAATGATGAGGACTTCTCGATTATCAAGGGTTTTCTTAAAGATTTCCCATTTCCTCTACCCGAGGAGGTTATGAGTATCGAGCCCAAATATTAAATTGAGGAACCACCTATCCTCGACTTGAAAGATTTACCTCCTCACCTTGAATATGTATTTTTGGAGGAGGAGGACAAGTTTCCGGTTATTATTGCGAAAGATCTTTCGGATTATGAAAAAACCGCACTTGTCGATGTTCTAAAGGATCACAAAGGGGAAATTGCATGGAATTTATCCGACATTAAGGGGATCGATCCCAAATTTTGTACCCACAAAATCCTAATGGAGGAGGATTACAAACCCGCAATCCAATGTCAAAGGAGGGTGCACCCCAAAATTCACGACGTCATCAAAAAGGAAGTCCTCAAACTCCTTGACGCGGGAATGATTTACCCTATTTCTGATAGCCCTTGGGTGAGTTCTATCCATTGTGTCCCTAAAAAGGGAGGAATGACCGTTGTGCCAAATGATGCCAACGAGTTGATTCCAACTACACTCGTGACCGGATGGTGTACATTGACTATCGTAAGTTGAATGACGCCACTCGAAAAGACCATTTTCCCTTGCCCTTCATGGACCAAATGTTGGAGCGTCTTGCGGGAAACGATTTCTATTGCTTTTTAGATGGTTTTTCCGGTTATTTCCAAATCACCATCGATCCTCGTGATCAAGAAAAAACTACGTTTACGTGTCTTTATGGAACCTTTGCCTATCGTAGAATGCCATTCGGACTTTGCAATGCACAGGGAACCTTTCAAAGGTGCATGATGGCTATTTTTCATGATATGATCGAGAAGACGATGGAAGTCTTCATGGATGACTTTTCCGTGTTTGGTAGTTCGTTCACTTCGTGTTTGTCGAATCTTAAAAGAATTTTGAAGCGTTGTGAGGAAACCAACCTTGTGCTTAACTGGGAAAAATGTCATTTTATGGTTAAAAGTGGAATCGTCTTAGGGCACAAGGTTTCAAAAGCGGGGATTCAGGTAGATCAAGCTAAGGTAGACGTCATCGCCAAATTACCTCATCCCAAAAACGTCAAGGGAGTTAGGAGTTTCCTAGGCCACGCAGGCTTTTATCGTCGATTCATTAAGGATTTTTCAAAGATTTCTCGACCTATTACACATCTCCTCGAAAAATATGCACGTTTTATCTTTGACGAAGATTATGTACGAGCCTTTGAAATCCTTAAGAGGAAACTTACCGAAGCTCCCATTCTTGTTTCTCCCAATTGGAACCTCCCCTTTGAGCACATGTGTGATGCTAGTGACTATGTTATTGGGGCCGTTTTGGGGCAACGTCATGAAAAACACTTCTTGCCTATTCACTATGCTAGCAAGACGATGATCGAGGCTCAACTAAAATACACTACAATGGAGAAGGAATTCCTTGCCGTGGTGTATTCATTTGAGAAATTCCGACCTTATCTAGTCTTGACTAAATGCATAGCGTATACGGATCATTCGGCTATCAAGTATCTTATGGCTAAACAAGTTGCAAAGCCAAGATTACTTCGTTGGATTCTCCTCCTTCAAGAATTTGATCAAAAAATAGTTGACAAAAAAGGAGTCGAGAATATAGCGTGTTGTCCCATATTATTTAGATGATTAATGATAGAATAGATGAAAAGAGATGGATTCCTAGAGAGAGAAAGTAGTGAGAGAAAGTAGAGAGAGATGATTAACTTGGTGAATATTAGATTAGGAATAGATTAGTTACAAATGATCATTCCACCCTCCTAACATGCAAGGAGGGTAGTATATATAGTCCACCCACATGCGGGATTTAATGGGCTATATATTGGGTCGGGCTTGTCTTTTGGACTTTAATTAGTTTAAATCCAAGACCGTAATCCACGACTAATTAACTACCTATTACAACGTTCTAATAATTCTTACAATAGAAACCTATGACCGAACATTATTGTTTGACTCAATATTTTGAGGCTAACAATCTCCCCCAATGTGAGGTCATTCCTCTTCGATATTTGGTGGTCCAATGGAGATTTATGAATTTCTTCATAAATGAGTCTTGAACGTGTAACATTAGTTTTTGTTCCTTCATGCTGTGATCTTTGAGCCTTTGTCATTGTCTTTCGACTTAGTCTTTTGTCTTGAGATCTTCAAGTCATTCTTGACTTGTCTTTTCCATCTTGCGATCTTGTGTCTTTATCCACATGCTCACACTATAAATTGTTGAATAAGGGTGGCATGAATATGTGGTTTTTGAACCTTTGACTTTGCGGAGTACACCGTGAGGCCACCTTCTCGAGACAAAACATAGACACGGACTGAATGGATTTGACATTCGTCCTAAATTGGTAGCGTTTTACCTCCGGTCGGTGAAGACCGTTATACGATATTAAATATCGTATCTGTGATTAGGTAGATTCAATTAAGAATCTCCTTGACAGGGTTTCGCAGCTGTACTAGCCGTTCTCTTTACTCGACCGTCTCAAAGCAAGACTGCGAACATAAAGAGTGAATCAATTGGATAAATATGCGCTTGATTAAAGTCGTCAATTCAAATTCCTGGAACAAGTTTGATTCATTAAGAATCTTACCATTGTTGCTTTCCAGTTGACACAAGTTTGATTCATAAGAATCTCACAAGTCACCTACCGTAGCGCTGTTTGATGTTGACGCTAGAAGGATTTCCATTCGTCATTGTGAATATTAATGAATATCACTCTGAATGTTCTGGCAAGACCATAAAGATATTGCGTAGAAACCTGAAACGAGTTTGAATCAATTCAGAATCAAACCACTGTTGCTTTTTAGTTTTGCACATGTTCAGTTCACAAAGAATCTTGCATATGACCTACCGTAGTGCTGTTTGATGTTAACACTGGAAGGATTTCCACTCATCATTGTGAATACTAAGTAGTATCACTCTGAGTGTTCTAGAAATATCACAAGGATATAGAGTAGGACTCTCTTGATCTTCATCGGTGTGTCCTAACGAGATTTGATTGATCTCTTGGCTCTAGACTCGATTTGTGCACTTTTAGTGGTCGGAGGCTGGAGCAAATGCCACCTATTCAATATCAACTATATCGGAGTGAGAAAGTCAATAGAAGTCGTGTTGATCTCCGTGACAATAAAACAAACTTCTTTTGAGAGAAGTCTGAGTAGATAGGAAAGGGTTGTGCTTTACATCACTGGGTCCATGATGAGTTTTTCTTTATGATGAGTTGACCCGGTTTCTGCCTAAGTTGTATGGAGGGCTTCTTTCTTTAGACCCTTTATCCTTACATTTCTTTTTCATTCTTAAACCCCTTCAATGCTTACCAAGATATTATTAATAGCACCTTGTTGTGATTGTTCCAGTGCTATCATCAGTACTTAGTCGGCATTCAGCTGCGTTCACATTCTACTCCATCTTTCCTAAGGACTTCTAATAATCTATTGGATTGTCCCTGGGAAGATCCCTCCGGTTCTGGTTGGATCATAGGACTTAAACCTAACCACCCTTTTGACACCAATAACGTCATAAGTTAAAGATGTTGTGGGTAATCGATCGTCACCATGAGTGCTTGAGTCTTTAGATCACATTTTAATCACATTTTCTCCCCTATCTCTAATATATAAAATCGTTTGATATTAGAGATACCAAATTTGATTAAAATATATTTTGAAAAATAGTCTTGAAAGTCTTCGGGAGAAAGATGTGTCAAACTTAGCTTGAATTTTGTAACGCCCCCCTCAAAAATTGATCCAATGGAATTGTCATTATGAGGATTTGATCCACATTAAACTTTTGAGGATAGGAGTTGTTGAACACACAATTTTTGAAAGATTTTGAATATCATTGAAAAATTCTTGAAAAAATTGTGTTCAACGCTTTTTGAAAAATCAATTCTTTTTGCCGAAAAGGTTTTTCTAAAGCATAAACAGTTCATAGACTTTGAATGTCTTGACGAATCCACTCAAGTGTAAGAAGATTTAACTTCTTTTGCTAAGGGTAAGGGCACAAAATCGTACACTCCCCCGTGAATATAGTTCCGTGTTGCAATCTGAAAGTGATTACAAGCCATTGTGTTGAGCTCAAAACGTTGAATGTTTTGTGACAAGCTCAACCCAAGATAGATTGCTCTACCCGTTGTTGGAAATATTGTCCAAAATAGACAATTTCCTTTTGAAAAGATATAAATGACATGTTTTGAAAAATATTTACAACTTTCATTCGAGCTTTATGTACACACCCGTGTCGTTATTGAGCGACATTTCTAGGTACGTCTATATTATCGATACTGAAAGACATGTCAAGAAGAATATTTTTGGATTATCAAATATTTTTTAATTTTGTATTTTGCTTTTTCATTTATATTTACAAGATAGATGTTTGATAGATGAATCAAGCAGGCTTCTTTTCCAGAATCTCCAGTTCTGCTGGAGTCAAACATCTCATACCAATTTGCCTAACAAGATACGCAAACCTCTCTTTCGAAAGAGCTTTTGTAAACAAGTCAGCTAATTGGTAATCAGTTCCAAAAAAGTATAATTCAACAATACCCTTTTCAACTTGTTCCTTAATGAAGTGATATCTGACATCAATATGCTTCGTGTGGGGAATGCTGTACCGGATTGCAGGAGATGGCTATGGCCGACTTTGAGTCACTGTACATAGGTACTTTATCAAAATGGAAGCCATAATCCGTGAGTTGTGTTCTCATCCAAAGAACTTGAGCACAACACGCAGATAGAGACACATACTCCGCTTCGGCTGATGAAAGTGACGTGCAATCCTGCTTCTTGGAAGACCATCCCACAAGCTTATCTTGACCTAGAAATTGTGCACCACCAGAAGTACTTTTACGTGTATCAAGACACCCTGCATGATCAGAATCTGAATAGGTCGTTAGAAAGAATCTGGTTTCCCTCGGATACCAGAGTCCCATATGAATGGTATTCTTAAGGTACCGAAAGATCCGTTTAACCTCCTTGAGGTGCTTTTCAGTTGGTCGAGCTTGATATCGTGCACAATAGCATGTAGCATGATGAATATCAGGTCTACTTGCTGTCAAGTACATGAGGGACCCGATCATGGAACGATACCTCGTTTGATCTATGGGTAATCCCTCCAAATCAGCATCTAGCGATGTGGTTGATAATGGTGTCCCAACGGGGTCACATGATGTCATACCATGCTTTGTGATTATCTCTTGATAATACTTAGCTTGGTTAATAAAGATACCACTTGGGGATTGGTGAACTTGAATTCCTAGAAAGAGTTTTACTTCGCCCATCATAGACATTTCAAATCTGCTGTGCATTACTTTTTCAAACCATTTTGAAAGTTTTGGGTTTGTAGACCCGAAAATAATGTCATCAACATAAATTTGCACAAGAAAAATGTCATCCCCATATTTATAAGTGAACAAAGTTAAATCAATGGAACCTTTTGAGAAACCTTTGGAGACCAGAAATTTCGAGAGCTCGTCGTACCACGCCCTTGGAGCTTGCTTGAGTCCATAAAGTGCTTTGTGGAGACGATACACCTTGTCAGGATAATGAGGATTGACGAATCCTTCCGGCTGCGTGACATAAACTTCTTCCTTCAAAGGACTGTTAAGAAACGCCGTCTTTACGTCCATTTGATAAATGATGAATCCCTTATATGCAGCATAAGCAAGGAAAATCCTGACCGCTTCCATTCAAGCTACTGGTGCAAATGCTTCTTCAAAATCAATACCCTCTTTCTGTCCATACCCTTTAGCCACTAGCCTAGATTTATTCTTGATGATCGTGTTTTCTTCATCAATCTTGTTTTTCCAGATCCATCAAAGATTTAATGGTGTTACATCGTATGGTCTGTCAACAAGTTCCCAGACTTTAAGTCTTTCAAATTGTTGAAGTTCATCCGTCATCAATTCAATCCAAGCATGATCAGCCATGGCTTCTTTGATGTTTTTCGGTTCAGCTGAACTCACGGCAAGTGCGAACATACAAACATCGCCATCCGCGTGAAGCTGTCGTCTTGTACGAATGGGCTGTGAAGGGTTTCCAATTACATGAACCAAAGGATGATCTCGGGTCCAATGATGTGTTGAAGGATGTCGTTGGTAGAACGTGTGCATATTTGACGGATCAACATGGCGAGTAGAAGACTCTCCAGATTCGTGTACCGGTGTACCGAATGGGTTGATAAATTCGTCTTCGTCAGATAATGCATTGTCTGCTTGATTTGTGTTCTCTGGAGCAATGACAGTAGTTGTGGATGTTGTAGGAGCGATTGTTGATGTGATATTCTGAGGAGGTAAATCTGTTGCAACCCGTGTTGAAGTAGATGAAGTTGTATCCGGTTGTTGACGATGATCGGTATCATCATTCGTATCATGAGTGACAGCGGAAGACTTCGATACAACTTGTTTCTCCCACGTGAAATATTCATCATACATTGGTCCATATAACATTTCCAACTCTTCAATTGTCGTGTCGACTGTCATATCAGCTCTAGGATCATTTTCTGGAACCACCGTTGAACTTGACGGTTCATTGTTGTGGTCTTGAGTTCCGAGTTCCGTGCGGTTTTGAACGGAAGTCGTTTGTCGTTGTGGATCGGGACTTAAACTGTTTTGTTCAAGTGCCATTTCTTGTAATTCATCAAATCAAATGTGAATGGTTTCGACAATCAATTTTGTTCTCTTGTTGTACACTTTATATCCCTTAGACTGAGTTGCATATCCCACAAGAATACATGCATCACCTTTCTCTTTCATCTTATCCAAATTTGCACCATCACGAATAATGTAACAAGTACATCCAAAAACATGAAGGTGTTTGAGTGAAGGTTTTCGATCATGAATTATGTGATATGGTGTCTTTTCGTGTCTTGGGATAATTAAGGAGCGGTTTTGTGTGTAGCATGCAGTTGACACGGCTTCAGCCCAAAAGTATAGTGGAAGTTTTGAAGCGGATAGTAATGTTCGAGCAGCTTCAACCAAAGTACGGTTTCGTCTTTTAACAACGCCGTTTTGTTCGGGTGTTCGAGCAATAGATGTTTCATGTTCAATCCCTTCGGCTTCAAAATACTTTCTCAGATTTGAATTCAAAAATTTTGTACCTCTGTCAGTACGAACCACTTTAACTTGAGCTTGAAGACCATGTTGTATCAGTTTAAGGAAGCTGATGAGGACTTCGGGTGTTTCATCCTTGGATCTCAAGAAGTGAGTCCATGTGTACCTTGAGTAATCATCGACAATAACCAAAATATATTTCTTTCCATTGATACTCTGAACACGCATGGGACCACACAGATCCATGTGAAGAAGATGTAACCGTTCTTTAGAGCTTGGTGTAGTCTTTGTTTTGAAGCTACTGCGTTTAGATTTACAAAGTTCACAAGAAGAACAAAGATGATCTTTGATGAATTTTAAACTTGGAAGGCCTCTCACAATATCTTTCTTGGAAAGCAAGTTGATGGTATCAAAGTTGAGATGAGAAAGACGTTGATGCCATAACCATGCCTGAGTCGATGAAGCTTTAGCCATGAAGCAAATTGGAGTTGATGAAGTTTTGTCTCGAAGTGAAATTGTGTAAAGATCGATACCCCGTGTACCGGTAAGTAAGTCATTCCCATCATAATCACGAACAAAACATGTCTTATTTCTGAAAGCAACCTCCAAATCCGCATCACAGAATTGACCAACCGAGAAAAGATTGTGATTGAGCCCTTCGACGTAGTATACCCTTTTAATCATTATATTCCCTTGAACCAAATATCCATATCCTAGGATCGGTGTAAATTGATCATTTCCGAATCGGACCGTACCCAGGAACTTCTCCACGAAGTTAATTAGAAGCTTGAGATTCCCCGTCATGTGCTTCGTGCATCTGGAGTCCAGTATGAAGAGAATTATTTGTATCACCTGTAGAAGAGTTAGAACACGATGGAGCATTTGCTAAATTGGATACTACAGTAGTTGTGATAGTAGAATCATTAGTGTCCTTATCAACATTTAAAGGCAAACTAACACTCGTTTTCACATTTTCTGTCCTAGCTTTCGGCATCCATTTATATCCGGGAGGACATTGATTAGCAAACCACCATTTCCAAGACTTGCTAGCAGACTCATATAATTCCTTAATTTTGCTTCTAGGATTCTTAGTGGTGGAGTCTAATGCATTACTTTTCTTAGTGGGGGTAGCACCAGAATGGTTCACTTTGTGTTTGGGTTTACTAACTCTAATAGGCATCACAACTTGCTTCTTAGTTCTAGTATCTACGCCTTTGACTTCATTCATAGCACACATATAATGATTAGCATTAGCACACTTGCCACATTTGACACAAACAAATTTCACATTCAAAGCATTCAAATTATTCACATCATTCATATCGTCATTACATGCGATTACAGACTTTTTATTCTTAAAAACATTCAAATTCCTAGGGTGTTCTTCTACTTCCTTCATCTTCCCTTGATTCTTGTGTTTCCAGACCTTATCATTCACTTGAGTGCTCTTAAGCTGAGGCCGGCTAACACTAGTAGTGGAGACTATTCTTGTAGTAGAAGACACACGAATATTAGTGTTTCTAGAAGTCTGATGTGATTGAGTAACTTTGTTTGTGGGCTTAGTGGTCATTCTATGCATCCCTGGTTTAATCACATTATTGTGCTTAACGCTTGGTGCTATAGTATTCCTTATGGGTTGAGCTTGTGGTAACCTTTCCTTTCCATCCATCTTGGGGGCAAACACAGGTTTTACAAACGAGGAATTTGATAAAGCAGATGGTTTTCCCAAGATAGAGGATCTATTTACTTTAGAGGCATTGGGTTGTCTAACTACATTTTTCTTAATGCTAGGTTCCACAACTTTCCCACCCATTTTAGCAACGAGTTTCTACAACTCTGCTATCGCTCTGTCCCTGTCTTGTAACTGAGCTTTCAACCCTTTAATTTCCAAATTCTGTTCATTCATTTATCGAAACGTTTGGGAATGTTTTTCTTGCAATTTATTATCATGTGGAAAACTACCAACGTCTTTTTTCAAAGCAAGTTCAAGAGAATGACAATGTTTTTGAAGGAAATCAGTTTTGTGTTGAAGTAACTCAAAAGCCTTTTTATCAACATTTTCTTTACGTTTCGAAAGCTCAATTTCAAGACGTTCACATTCTTTGATCTTATCAAGATATTTGCATGCAACATCAGAATATTCATCAATATCAGCACAAGATGTAAAATAAGCACACATAACATCGTTAGAAACACATTCTTGCAATAGTAAATCATATTCATCTGAAAAACCAGACTTCTCCATTTGAAGATCTTCAATGTGTTTCTCAAGAGATTCAACATATTTTAAATCATCATACATTTCAGTCCGAATGAACTCCTCAAGTTGAAGAACAGTTTCTTTAATCAACGTCGTGTTAGGAATTAAGAGTTCTTTCACAAGCAAGGTAATATCTTGAGGAATCGGACGTGTCCACTCAGCATTTTCACGTTTTGCCCAGTCTCTTTCAACAATAGATTTAACATTATCTATGTGATGTTTAAGAATACCTAATGTTTTCCTACTCTTGCTTTTAGATTTATCTAGAGGGAGGTAGTTTATGTATTTGTAAACATTAGATTTCTTAGGGGAAAATGCTTTCTTCCATTGAATTCTCTTTTGTTAGCATTCTAAAAACACTTCCTCACGGGTTTTTTGAGTTTGTTTGTTAAAAAGACCATAAAGACTATTCTCATAAGCATAATTATATGGTTTCACAAACTCCTTATTGGCAAGTGGTCGACTATCATCATCCCAAAGGGAAGTCTCTTCACTATCGGCACTAACAGGCATGCAATCAAGATCGGTCCTTTCAGTCTCATCAAGATAAAGACACGGGTTCGCAGCTTGAGCTTTGGCAAGGTACTCAAGACTTGCAAAGCTAGCTTGACCCTTAAACATCGATGGAGGTGCTAGCATTCTTACGGATTGAATAGAATCATGCGTTTTATAAACAACTTTCTTCAAAAATTCGGCTTGTTCTTCTAGTTTCGTTACTTTTTCGGTTTCTTTATCATATCTACTTTTGAAGTCGTGTTTTAACGCATCTACCTCTTGTTTCTTATCCTCAAGAATTTTAGCAGAATATGTAGTGGTCATAGAGAGCTTTTGTTCAAGTTCTTTAACTTTGGTATTGGCAAGGTACGTTTTTTGACGTTCATCCATTAAGAAAACATTATATTGACGCTTCTCTTTGGCTAATAACTTAATAAGTGTGAAAACACTTATCCTTTTACCACTTATTTCCAATAATAACAAGACCAAAACGTGTATTTTATATCGTAAAAGTCGGAATTATGCGTGGTTTGTGTTTTTATTGTGTTTTAGGACCAAAAGATGAAAAAGGAAGAAAACACGGGCTTTCACGGGCTTTTATCGAAGAAAACGTGAAAAGACGAAGTCAAGAGATCAAGAGTGCTTAAAGAACGGATGTCCAAGACCTACTCTGAAGATTTATCGAAGAAAAAGTCTAAATACGGAAGTTTAATAAAGTCGAAGAACTCAAGTCTAAATTAAAGAAGAAAAATTATTAAGACAATTTCAAATCCCGAGACGACGTCGAGAAAAGACAAAGAATTAAATCGAGTCGAGAAGAAGAGAAAGAAGGAAGCACACCACAAATGCACTTCCCACTTAGCCTATAAATACCCTCCTATTCACATTAGGAGGGTAGTTAGCTAGTTTTTCATTTTAATTTTTTCTTTCTAGTTTTTAGAGAGAGAAAGTTCTAAACTTTCTCTCTCTAAAAACTAGAAAGAAAAAATGAAAATGAAAAACTAGCTAACTACCCTCCTAATGTGATTTGGATTTCATTAATCTAATTCAAGTTAAGCTTTTTGTTCTTTAATCTCTTTCTACATTTCTTGGTTTTGCCTTACTTTTGATCCGAATCATTCTTGATCCGTGATTGAGTTTGATGTTGTGTGGTTAGAAAGTTCATTTCTTTTGTTCCTACATAAGCTCTTAGACGTGTAAGCTATAAGCTCTTGATGCTTATTGGCTTATTCGATTGTTTTGGCTTATTTACTTTTAAGTTTTCCTAAGCGATTTATTGTTCTTAAGTTCGTTTTATGGAAGTTCGAATGCTTTAGATTCCAAAAGTTAACGAATTTGTGCTTATTTACTCTTTTAGAAGTTTGTAAGTTATTATCGGTTACTGCTTATTTTCTTGAGGGCTATGTTCCTTTTGGACGCCTTTTCCATCTTAGGAGGGTTTTACTTGGTCCCGATCTTGCTACGATTGCATTAAGTGTGATCCTGTTGTTTTACCTTGATACGATCCATTTGGCTTCGATTGCATAGACTGCGATCTGTGTTCTTTCCCTGGTACGATCCACGCCCACGATCACTCATTGCGATCTGGGGTGCGATCAAGTCTCACTTCCTTGTTTCGATCGCATTAAGTGCGATCTTTGTGTTATGATCAGGAATCACGATCAAAGACCACGATCACTTGTTGCGATCGTGGTTTCGATCTGGTAGTACGATCATACTTTCCATCGTATCATTGAGTGCGATCTAACCCATCGCATTTGTGAGTGCGATCTGTTCCCTCTTTTGCGATCACATCGAGTGCGATCTGGATCACCACTTGAGTACGATTGTATTGCGATCGGACTCAGGCCTTTGTTTTGTTTTTGCTTAATTTTCAAATCTAGTTTTTCCCGCTCTTTTACTTAGTTTATTTTAAACATGTTTTTAAGTTTTTTACTATTCAAGTTTTAATTTCCTAAGATTGCACACTTTTATTTTTAGTTTAAATTCTTAAAGCTTTCACTTTACAACGACAATTTTAATTATTTGCATTTAGTTTAAAAATTAGATAACCAAACCAAACCATTCTCTTGTTCACCAAAAGACAATTGAGTCGCACTTTAGACTGGAAATCAATTCGAAGAGATTGGACGATAAGATTTTATACTTAGCCTAAAGCTTTGAAATAAATGGTGTCGCTGCCGGCTCTTTTCGTTAAGATTAAAGGATTTCAGTGAGAGACGCGTTGCATTTTGGAGATCCGTTCTTTTAGGAACGTTATTTCCTTGCTAAAGATTTTCAAAAATCCATAAAAATTTTAAAAACTTTTCAAAAATACAAAAACATTGAAAAATCATAAAAAGCAATTCTTTTCCAAAGGTTTTGCACCAAAAAGATTATATAGATATTCTCTTTGTATATTTTTCTTCTGCAGGTGTATGCGTACTAGATCTTCAAATTATTCTGAGCCCGAGACTCGTGAAGATTTATATATGGCTGGTGTTCATAACAAGAATAATAACCCACCTCCACCCAATTTGAATAACAACAACAACCACAATGCTCCCCTACCCGATTTACGAACAATGGAGGAATTGTGCCAACCCACCATGAACGAACGTGGAGGGCCGATTGCGCCGATGCAAATCACGGCACAGGAGTTTTCGTTAAAGCATCACATGATCCAACAAGTGCAAACTAACCCATTTCGCGGACTGCCGGATGATGATGCCAACAAGCACCTTGAAAAATTCATTACCGTGACTCAAAGCATGAAGATGCCCGGTGTTTCTATGGATGTACTTCGCCTTCAACTATTTCCACACACGCTTTCTCACCATGCCGAAAAATGGTTTGACCGTCTCCCAAAGAATTCTATTCATACTTGGGACGATATGACTCAACGCTTTTTGTCGCGCTACTTCCCACCATCCATGGTCACGAGCCTTAGTAACCAAATTAGTGTATTCATGCAAGACAATGATGAATCGCTCTTTGATGCTTGGGAACGATACAATGGTTTGATTGACCGTTGTCCAAATCACAACATGCTCCCCGTCACTCTCATTGATACTTTCTATAATGGTCTCACTTTTCGTGATCGTGACACGATCAACGCCGCCGCCGGTGGTACTTTTATGAAAAGGAGACCGGAGGAGTGTAGAGAGTTGATTGAAAACATGATTACTCACCGCAAGAATTGGGATTCATCCACATCCTCAAGATCTAATCCGAGAGTCAATGTTTCATCTACTTCTTCCACCACCGACATGTCCGCCATGGAACGAGCCATTATCGAAATGAGCAAAAATATGCAAATTTTGGCTAATAACCACACTCAACAAGCTAAAGCCGTTGCTATTTCTTGTGACACATGTGGTGGTCCTCATTCTTACAATGATTGTCCTTCCACTCAAGGCAATTTTTGTGAAAACATTAATGCGGCATACGGTACTTATCCCACGGGAGGCTATCAAGCTCGTCCTCAAGGAGACCGTAACTTGCTAAGTTATCGTTCAAACAACTATCTTGCACCACCCGGTTTTACTCCTCAAAACCAAAACCAACAACAAAGCTATAACCGGAATAACCAAACCCAACCTCGTGCTAACAATCAATATCAATCCCAAAGAAACCCATACCCACCTCAAGGAAATTCTCAAGCTTACCAAGCTCCACCTCTTAATCAACCAACGGCGTTGAATCAAGACATCGAGACGTTCATGAGGACTAATAGAGAGATGGTAACGAATCTTCAGAGTCAATTCATCAACTTGAAGGGAGACACGGTGAAACAAGGGAGCGATATTCAAGCCGAGCTAAGGAATGACATGGCGAAACAATGCAATGATATTCGTGCAGACATGAGAGACTCTTTCAGCACTCAAGCGGATAATTTACGTGATATGTTAGGTTCGCTTTTCCAAGGTAATCAACCCTCTTCTTCGGGTACTATTCCGAGTAACACCGTTGCTAATTCAAGAGGGGAGATGAAAGCAATCACCACTCGTAGTGAAAAAGGTTATACGGAACCCGAGCTTCCTACACCTCCACTCGTGATTGTGAACAAGGAAAAAGAGCAACTTTCCTCGCCTCCTTTACTTTCTACCCCCATTCCCCCACCACCCGCGGTTGTGAATGATCCTACCCCCCCTAAAGCCTTCCTCTTCATCCGATATACCTTATCCTTCAAGGTTGAGGAAAGACAAGCAAAAGAGCAAGGATGATATTCAAGTTTCAAACTTTCTTAAAATGTTTAAACAAGTGAATTTCAACATCTCCTTCGCTGAGGCTCTCGCTCACATGCCTAAATATGCAAAGATGTTTAAAGATCTTCTAAGTGACAAGGAGAAGCTTCTTGACATTACTCAGACCCAACTTAACGAGAATTGCTCCGTGGTTCTCTTAAGGAAATTGCCCACCAAACTTGGTGATCCGGGTCGCTTCTTGATTCCTTGCAACTTCCCGGGAGTAGAGAATTGCATGGCCCTAGCCGATCTAGGTGCCAGTATAAACTTAATGCCTTTAAGTGTTTGGAAGCATATATCTCTCCCCGAGCTAGTCCCCACCCGATTGACCTTAGAATTAGCGAACCGTACGGTTGCTTATCCTGTGGGGATAGCCGAAGATGTCTTCGTCGGCGTTGACAAATTCACCTTCCCGGCGGATTTTGTTGTCGTTGACTACGAGATGGATCCTCGTGTTCCATTAATCGTTGGACGTCCCTTCTTGAGGACCGGTCGCACTCTCATTGATGTAGCCGCGGGCGAAATAATCATGAGAGTTGGTGACAATAAAATTGTCTTCAACATGGGTAAGATTTCTAAGCAACCTTATTCATATGCGAGTGTTAATGCTATTGATGTTCTCGATGATGCTTGTGAAGAACACTTTCATGATGCTTGCAAAAGTAATCTCTCTTCTCTACCCAATGTTGAGACCGTTGCCTCAATTGCTCCGTCATTGACTCCATTTGGAGAAAGTGATTTCCTCTTGAAAGAATTTGAAGCAACTCTAGGAGACGTGGATTTGCAATATGACGATTCTCCCTCCAATTGGGATGAAGATATTCGTACCATTGAGAAAATTCTCAATGAGGACCATATTTCTCCACAGTCTCATAAGGATATCTCTACCGATGATCCGAAGTTAACTACACCGTCCATCGAAAATCCTCCGGATTTAGAGCTTAAGGATCTGCCGTCTCATCTCGAGTACGTTTTCCTTGAAGACAACAAGAAGTTACCGGTCATCATCGCAAAGGACCTGAAAGAAGAAGAAAAATCCCGAATTATCACCATGTTGAAGAATCATAAGAAAGCGATTGCGTGGAAGATCTCCGATATTCGTGGAATTGATCCTCACTTTTGCACACATAAAATTCTCATGGAGGACGACTTTAAACCCACTATTCAAAGCCAACGAAGAGTGAATCCTAAGATCCATGACGTTATCAAAAAAGATGTTATCAAACTTCTTGATGCGGGCATGATCTATCCTATCTCGGATTCACCGTGGGTTAGTCCCGTCCATTGTGTTCCTAAGAAAGGCGGAATCACCATTGTTCCCAATGAAAACAACGAGTTGATTCCTACTCGTCTCGTTACAGGGTGGAGAGTTTGTATAGACTATCGCAAACTCAATGATGCTACGAGAAAGGATCATTTTCCCTTCCTTTCATGGACCAAATGCTTGAACGTCTAACGGGTAATGATTATTACTGCTTCTTAGACGGTTTCTCCGGGTATTTTCAAATACCCATCGATCCCCATGACCAAGAGAAAACCACAATCACTTGTCCTTATGGAACATTTGCTTACAAAAGAATGCCTTTCGGCTTGTGCAATGCTCCTGGGACATTCCAAAGGTGTATGATGGCTATCTTCCATGATATGGTTGAAGAAACCATGGAAGTCTTCATGGATGATTTCTCGGTCTATGGTGATTCATTCTCTTCTTGCCTTGCCAATTTAGAACGTATGCTTAAGCGGTGTGAAGACACTTGCCTTGTTCTGAATTGGGAAAAATGCCATTTCATGGTAAAAGAAGGCATTGTGCTGGGACATAAAATCTCTAAAGCCGGTCTTGAAGTGGACCGTGCTAAAGTGGATGTCATAGCCAAATTACCTCCACCTTCAACCGTGAAGGGTGTGAGAAGTTTTCTGGGTCATTCGGGCTTCTACTGTCGTTTCATTCAAGATTTTTCTAAAATCGCTCGCCCGATGTCCCACCTCTTGGAAAAAGATACTCCTTTTATATTTTCCAAAGAGTGTATTGAAGCCTTCAATCTTCTCAAGGATAAGCTAACTAAGGCACCGGTCTTGGTTACCCCTAATTGGAAGCTACCTTTTGAATTGATGTGCGATGCTAGCGACTTTGCTATTGGAGCGGTTTTGGGCCAAAGAGTGAACAAACACTTCCAACCAATCCATTATGCTAGCAAGACAATGACAGGGGCTCAATTGCATTATACCACTACCGAAAAAGAGCTTTTAGCTGTAGTGTATGCTTTTGAAAAATTTCGCCCCTATCTTGTCCTTTCCACCACCATCGTGTATACCGACCATTCCGCGTTGAAGTACTTGTTGACTAAGCAAGACTCTAAGCCAAGACTTCTTAGTTGGGTTTTGCTCCTTCAAGAATTCAACATTGAAATTCGTGACAAAAATGGAGCTGAAAACCTAGAAGCGGATCATCTGAGTAGACTTGAGGATCCGTATCAAGGGGATCATCCAAACCAAGAGATCAATGACTCTTTTCCCCTTGAGACCTTAATGTCTATTCAGTCCAATCTTGATGACACCCCGTGGTTTACGGACATTGCAAACTACTCAGCGGGTGGTATTCTCATCAAAGGGTTAACATCCCAAGAAAAGAAGAAGTTCTTTAAGGATGTTAAGATTTACTTCTGGGATGACCCTTATCTTTTCAAACAATGCGCTGATCTGATCATTCGTTGATGTGTTGATGGACCGGCAGCTTTGCAAATCCTTGATGCTTGTCATAAAGGACCCACCGGTGGTCACTTTGGTCCCAACTACACCGCTAAGAAAGTGTTTGACACAGGATTCTATTGGCCCACCATTTATCGTGACGCTCACGAAATGGTTAAGCATTGTGATGCTTGCCAACGACAAGGCAAGATCACACATAAAGATGAGATGCCTCAAAATTTCATACAAGAATGTGAAATCTTTGATGTATGGGGCATCGACTTTATGGGGCCATTTCCATCATCCAAAGGGAACAAATACATCCTCGTAGTCATTGACTACGTATCCAAATGGGTTGAAGCTAAGGCTCTTCCTACGAACGATGCGAGGGTGGTTGTGAACTTTTTGAAGCAACTTTTCACTCGATTCGGTGTTCCTCGTGCTATAATCAGTGACCGCGGGACTCATTTTTGCAATGATCAATTTGCAAGAGTCATGGCTAATTATGGTGTTAATCATCGTCTTTCCACCGCCTATCATCCCCAAACCAATGGGCAAGCCGAGATTTCCAACCGTGGATTGAAGCGAATTCTGGAACGTACTGTGGGAGAGAATCGTGCCGCGTGGGCCGATAAGTTAGATGATGCTCTGTGGGCTTTCCGTACCGCATATAAGACTCCGATTGGTTGTACACCTTATCGTCTTGTGTACGGGAAAGTGATGACGTATAGTCCCCAGCCAGGTCAGGAACCCGGCCCACGGGTACTACCCGTATCCGGCCATCACTGATGGGTGGGAATAATGTCATTTAAAGCTTATGGGCTTGGATGAACAGTAACCGCGCACACGTGTGCGGCCTATGGCCCGGCGCGGCCGGTACAGGGTTAGACAGAATCATATTCTATCTAGGAATAGGATTTACCCCAAAAGAAGAGGATATTTACTCAACAAAATTAGAAGATAACAATCAGTCTAATTTTGGTACTTATCCTTTCCTTGGGGCCAAAGTATCAATGGCAGCCCACTAGGGTTTCACTACCTATAAAAAGAACTCCCAAGGGTTCCACAAAGGTATTACGTTCTAAACTCTCAACTCACATAAAACCCTAGCCGATTACTTACTCTCACGCTGGAGTCTAATCGTGGGAAACATTCCCACGGTAAGCCTAACGCGTGTTGTTTAGTGTGCAGGATCCCAACCAAACAGTTCACTTGGTGCAGGAGCCGGAGCCCAGCCAACCCGAATTAAGCCTAATTCGGGTCTAGCAAGGATCACCCAACTTTTGCATCAACAAGTTGGCGCCATCCGTGGGACCCATTACACTAAGCTAGAGCGAAACCTCATCTTGAATTTCCAATGACGAAGGGGCATCCGCAAGCTAATCCCAAGAACACAAATCCTGGAAATCGGAAGTCCCAAGGGGAAGGGATACTCATCCCCAATCAATCCCCTAGCCGCCCAGCGGGCGGACCTGGTAACCGTGGTGGTTTTCAGTCCACGGGGGTGACGAGCACGATCTCCATAACACCCCCACCTACTTCAACCCTAGATAACCCTGATCCAGGGAATGCGCCCAATCCTCCTAACAAGGAGCCGCGCAGACCATCGATTGAGGAGGAAGTAGAAGTCCAACCACTCAGCGAGGAGGATCTCACTCGAGTTCTCACGCAGAACTTTGATAGGATTGTCCCAGGGATTGCATCGAGGTTGAATCTAGGGAGGAACCTCCAATCTAGACTCAACTTTGGCAATACCGGACCAATCACCTCTTCCCAAAATCAGAGGAAAAGGAAAACCCGGCCTCAGGAGCAGAGCATCTTTGAGGAAACTCCTCAACCTAAGAATGTGTTCGAGCGCATAGGAGATCGCCTCATACAGGAACTAACGCAGTCTCGAGAAGGGGGAGAAAAGTCCGATGGTTCACCCGAGCGACCAGATCGAGAGCTGACCAGAGCCGCTTGCCTCACAAGTGTGTGGGATAGGATGGACACTGGGAAGAAGGCTCCTGGCTCTTCTCAAAAGAGTGGTCCTCACCCAAGGGATGGGGCACCACCCCTGTCTCCGGATCCATCAGGAGAGGACTCGGATGACCATCCGCCCAAGCGTCGCCGACCTAGGCGTACCCCTCCACCACCACCAAACAATGATGAGTATTATGGTGGCCCCTATTATCGAGAGGCAGAAGCGGAGGATCTCTCCCGCCTGTGGTGTGACCCATGGGATGACCCTAGGCTCACCCGACCATGGGCGGATCCCAGGGAAGAGCCATTCACTCTCCGTATACGGAACTACTCTGAGGACACCAAACGTCGCATGTCGGCGTGTGTCAAGACCTATGATGGAACAGGCGATCCGGATGATCACCTCAAAATATTTGATACGCAGGCTAAAATTGAGCGATGGCCCATGCCTATATGGTGCCAAATGTTCAATTCGAATTTGATCGACAATGCCCGTGACTGGTTTGAGGGACTCCCTCCACGAAGCATTGATAGCTTCACGGAACTACGCACTGCGTTCAAAAATAATTATACTCAGCGGAAGAAGTATAATAGGGATCCAGTCTCATTGGCAACCGTTAAACAACGGCCGGGGGAGTCCACAGAAGCCTTCACTGAACGCTTCAATGATGAGTGCACGCGCACAAAGACAATGCCGAAACTCCTGAAAATCTATGACTACATGCACGCCATAACAGACAGGGAATTGATCAGGCGTCTCAATGACAAGCGTCCAGAGAGGTATGATGACCTCATGGAAAGGGTTAGAAACTTCATAGAAGGAGAAACGGCGGTTGTCGCGGCTTACCCTTCAAAAGGAAACGGCTACCAATCAAACGACCAGTCCAAGAGGCAATCGGGCGGTCAAAACAATCAGAACAATAGCAGGGTCTCAGACTATAAGAGCCAAAACAAAGGAGGACGGCCGGACGATAAGTTTACCCCCCTAAAGATGTCCTACCGGGAGATCTTGCTGACGGAAGGGGCAAATTTTCCGAGGCCTCCCCCAATGACAACTCCGCCGGACTGTCGGCAAAGAAATCGCTTTTGCGAATTCCATAATGACAAGGGCCATGGCACGGAGGAGTGTATCCAGCTCAAGAAGCACATTGAGTCACTGATCAAATCAGGTAAACTCAGACATTTGGTCAAGGATTGGAAGGATGGAAAAGACAACAAGAAGTATGACAAGAAGGATCCTCAAAAGGACAAAACTTCGACCATATACATGATCCAATCCAGACAATGCCGCACGAGGTAGAAAATTGGCCAAACATTTTCACACGGCAGGGAAATCTCATTCTGTTAGAAATACGTTTTACGTATATTAGAAGTATCGGTCACTCCACAATATTATTTATGTTGTAATAGCTCGTAGTTAACAAATAGTCATTAGTTGCTTATTAAGTTAAGTAAGAACCGGTCCATGGGCTTGTCATGGACCGGCCCAAGCCCATGTAGCTTGGAAGTATAAATACCCCTTTCCACCATGAAAAGGGGTTGGTTGTTGTCACTTTTCTAGTTTCATTTATTGAAATAACACATAGTTTCTCTCACTTTCTCTCTCTAACTTTCTCTCTCTAGAAATCAACAAACCCCTTCATAGATTCATAGGTTATCAATATTCTACACATTCCCTCCCATCACATCAAGCGATGTGATTGATGCGCCTCTCACTATTGAGATAAGCATTGGAACACACAATGTTCGTCGCATGTACGTGGATGGAGGGTCATTAGCAGAAGTACTATATGAACACTGTTTTGTGCAGTTGCGGCCAGAAATAAGAAGCCAATTAGTACCGGCCACGGCGCCGCTCACTGGCTTTAGTGGAGACACCATCTGGCCGATAGGGCAACTGCGTCTGCTTGTAACCATTGGGAATGAGGAACACTCCACTACGGCGTGGATGAACTTCATGGTGATACGCTCACATTCTCCGTACAATGGGATCATAGGCAGACCAGGTATTCTGGCTATACGGGCGGTACCTTCCACGGCATACGGAATGATCAAGTTCCTTGTTGAGGGAGGAATCGTGACCATTTACAACACAATCGTACAAGCATCCGGGTGTCATACCGTGACAACACCGACTCCACCTGTTCCATCCAAGGATGGGTCACCACCTCCCAAATGGAGGGTGGCAATCCACCCTGACTACCTGGAACAAGAGATATCCATTGGGGGAGCGCTCTCGGATGACGGCAAAAGGGCCATGTGCTCTCTTTTAAGTGCAAATCTAGATATATTCGCATAAGAGCCAAAGCATATGACGGGCGTGCCACGTGCGATAGCAGAACATAAGCTCCAAATCCGCCAGGGGTACCAACCCGTCAAGCAAAAGAAGCGCGGCCAGGTGCATGAGCGCAGCCGAGTGATATTGGAGGAAGTACGGAAACTAGTGGACGCAGGTATCATGCGCGAGGTATACTACCACGAGTGGTTATCCAATCCGGTCATGGTCAAAAAACATGACGGGAGTTGGCGCATGTGTGTGGATTTCACGGATCTGAACAAAGCCTGCCCACAGGATTGTTACCCATTACCGGAGATTGACTGGAAGGTGGAATCCCTATGTGGGTATCCCTTTAAGTTATTCCTAGACGCATATAAAGGATACCACCAGATCCATATGGCGGAGGAGGACGGGGAAAAGACGGCGTTCCATACTAGTCAGGGCGTATATTGTTATACAAAAATGTCGTTTGGACTAAAGAACGCCGGTGCTACATACCAGCGGCTTGTGGACAAAGCCTTTGACTCACAGATAGGCCGCAACCTGGAAGTCTATGTGGATGACTTAGTCATAAAAAGTCATACGGAGGATGCACTTCTCCGGGATGTCCAAGAGACATTCGACACACCGAGGAGGATTAACATGAAGCTAAACCCAAAGAAATGCACGTTCGGGGCAACGGAGGGAATGTTCCTTGGATATATGATTGATCCAAATGGCATCAAACCTTGCCCAGAGAAGACGGACGTAGTAATACAGCTACCATCCCCTCAGATACGGAAGGAGGTGCAATCCTTAAATGGGAACTGGTCGGGCTAAATAGGTTCCTATCCAAATCCGCAAAGAAGTCGTTACCCTTATTTAAGACACTCAAAAAGTGCATTAGGAAGCGAGACTTCCGGTGGACAAAGGAAGCCGAGGAAGCTTTTGGCCAACTCAAGCAGCATCTTGCATCTCTCCCTATGCTAGTAGCTCCCCGGCCAAAGGAGGAACTTATTATGTATCTCTCAGCCACTCATGGTGCAATAAGTGCGGTACTCATGACAGATAGGGATACGGTGCAAACTCCGGTCTACTTCATAAGTAGAACATTACAAGGGCCGGAGCTGAATTACTCCTCTATGGAAAAATTGGTTTTGGCACTAGTGTTTGCTACAAAGCGGTTACGCCGATACTTTAAGGCGCACCCAATTGTAGTCATTACGGACCAACCAATAAAGCAAGTCATCTCTAGACCGGATGTGGCAGGGAGACTACAAAAATGGAGCATTCTGTTGGGGGAGCATAATATATCCTTATAGGCCAAGGACGGCTGTTAAAGGCCAGATCTTGGCAGATTTCTTGATAGAAAAGCCGGATGAGGAAGGACCAATCGTAAAACAAGACGAGACTCCAACAGAACCATGGGTGTTGTTTACGGACGGATCTTCATGTACGGATGGGTCAGGAGCTGGCCTCATCCTCACGAATCCGGAGGGAAAGGAGTTTACGTACGCCCTCCGTTTTGAGTTCACAGCCACCAACAACGAAGCAGAATATGAAGCATTAATTGCGGGTTTAAAAATCACCGCTAGAATGAGAGTCCGCAACCTTGAGGACTACGTGGACTCACGGCTTGTCGCGAACCACATTCTAGGTGGATATGTGGCTAAGGAGGACAACATGATCCGATACTTGGAGAAAGTCAAGTCGCTCATCGCGGCTTTCAGCAAGTTTTCCATCAAGCAGGTGCCAAGAGGTGAGAACAAGAAGGCGGACACTTTTAGCAAGATTGCGTCCACAAGCTTCGCCCACTTGTCCAAGCAAGTTTTGGTGGAAATACTCAAGGAGAAGTCTATAACAGAAGGGGAGGTCGCTACTATAGTTGAAGAGGATAGACCTACATGGATGACCCCGATCGTAAACTATTTGACTAGTGAAACCCTTCCGGATGATGAAAAAGCGGCGCGGCGCATCAGAAGGAAGTCGCAACACTTCGAACTCCGAGAAGGTATCCTTTATAAGCGCTCTTTCTTGCAGCCGTGGTTGCGGTGTGTTGGACCGCGTCAGGCTACCTATGTAATCAGTGAAATACATGAAGGGTTGTGCGGCATGCACGCAGGTCCACGATCCGTGGTAGCTCAAGCCCTGCGTACAGGATATTATTGGCCTATCATGCACAGGGACGCGTGCGACATGATTCGCAAGTGTAGTGATTGCCAAGTGCATAGACCAGTGCCGCGACATCCGCAGCAAGAGCTCACACCTATTACATCCCCATGACCATTCTATAAGTGGGGAATCGACATCGCAGGACCATTTCCTGTAGCTGCGGGGGGTGTTAAGTTCTTGATTGTCGCGATGGACTACTTCACACGATGGATAGAAGCCAAGGCAGTCAAATCCATCACAGGTAAACAAGTTAAAAAGTTTGTTTGGGAGCATATTGTGTGCCGTTTTGGCCTACCAGGAGTAATCATCTCGGACAACGGTAAACAGTTCGCAGATAATCCATTCAGGGACTGGTGTGCGTCATTGAATATCAAGCGGCGCTTCGCGTCTGTTAAGCATCCGCAGACAAATGGCCTTGTGGAACGAGCGAATAGAAGCTTGGGAAACGGCATCAAGGCACGTCTGGATGAACGAAGTGCCAAGTGGGTGGACGAGCTAACACATGTTCTATGGGCGCATAGGACTATGATCAAAACGGCCAACGGAGACACTCCATTTGCATTGGCTTACGGCACTGAAGCTGTTATACCAACAAAAATAGGAATGCCTACCATCCGCACGGCGGAGGTTAATGTTGTCACGAACGACGAACAGCTGCGAATCAACCTGGATCTGTTGGAAGAAAAAAGGGAGATAGCAGCCATTAATGAGGCTAAGTCCAAGGCTAAAATGAAGGCTTATTACGACGCTAAGGTTAAAGGTGTTTCCTTCCGACCATAGGATTATGTCTATCGTGCTAACGAAGCAAGTCGAGCAGAGAATACAGGAAAGCTGGGCCCTAAGTGGGAAGGGCCGTATGAGGTCACGGAAGCCTTGGGACGAGGTGCATACAAGTTACGTGACATGGATGGCCGCGACCTGGAGCGCACATGGAACATCTCCAATCTCAAAAGGTGCTATCTTTGAAAGCTACGGCTTCCGCATGGGTACTTCGCCATATGTGGCTTTAATGAAGATCCATGCACTCTATCTGTTTTGCTTCTTATGTTTTGTCTAGGTTCCTTTTTTGTTTCTTAGGACTTATCATGCTTGTTCAAAACGAAAAATGTAAACGTTCTAATAAAATGTCGTGGTGCCTAGCTAGCTCCACGGCTTGTTTTGTGCAAATTATTTTTTAGGATTTTGTTAGTCATATGGATTTTGGTTATTATTATAATATGTCATGTTTCGTTCATATGCATTCATTCAAATCAGCGTACATGTACTATGCGCCTCCAGGTGGGGTAAGAGGATTAAGTGAACCTAATAATTCAACTTGTCGTGTAAGAGGGATGCAAACCCAGCGGCGCGGATCATGTATCCTTACTAGACAACTTACTCACAAGACGTTGTGATAAGTTTCCGTATGCCGTACTCACGTAGTGCTTTGCATAATAAAGACGCACGTCGCATGTCTACTAAATTATAGGCTTGAATGTATTTTTTCCTTTTGTGTAAGACGTGACATGTCATGCAGTATCGGTATACGGTATTTAACAAAATAAAAATACACTAGTTTCCCAATAAATAACAAAATGGTCGTGGTTACCACGGACCTATAAGCAAAAGACAGTTATCCAACATATCAGTCTTAGCCGTGTACATGCACGGACGAATAAAAGTTACAAATGTTTACAAGATAAATCACAAGGGAGGTAGGAACTCCCCTATGTCTCTCTTTCCTTCTTCAATCAAGGCATGGAGGGCCTCCCCGCGAGGTCCTTTCCAGCCTGTACCTTGACCGTAGTCGCATCCAATGCCTCCGTAAGTAGCTTTTCACCTTTCATCACTTTCGACACGGAATCGTATGTAGGCAGGGTCAAGGGGATGGGATCCGCAGTAAGCTTGGACATAACCTCCTCGTTCGGAGCATCCTTAAGCGCCACGAGTTCATCCAGAAGAGGGTGTTGGATCTCTGCCAGTGCATCCATCGACGCGGTCATGTTGTCCGCAGCTGAAGGATTATGGTAAGGATGCTGCATGATGTCTTCATTCTTCCCTATCAATTCCGCAGCCTTAACCAAACCCTCATGCCTACCACGGTCGATTCCATCCGACACGACCCCAGCGAATGCTTGTAGTAGGTGCGGAGCTTCCATGGCCTTGCTTACGGCGAGGCGCATTCCTTGCGCAATCATCCACCTGCGTCCAGCTATGGCGGATAGCAAGGGGGGACACAGTCTTTCAGCACAACTCGTGGCTATCTTGCTCAGTTCCTCCTCCGCCGTCGCAGTTTGCTCTTCCAACTTGGCCTGCACCTGTGTTAGCTCATCCTTCAGCGCATCACGCTCTTGGGCGATGTTGAAGGCTTGTACGGTTACGGCCTTGGTGGAAGCTTCGGCCGTAGACACCTGCATATAGAACTTTGAGTTATCACAAGGATAATATATTCTTTTTTCTTGGGTCGAATAAAAAATCAAGGCAAGATTATATGTATAAAAGTTTCGAAAGCATACCTTCTCATTCGATGCGGCTACAAGGGCTTCGAGCTCGACAATGTGCTTTTCTCGGGTGTCGGAGTGATGAGCTTGCTCTTTCACTGTAGCCTCGGCTGTCACCAGCGCTGCTTGCAAGGACGCGATGGTCTTCTCGTGCTTCACGACCATTGCCTCACGACGAGCTATCTTTTTATCTGCCCGCTTCACATTAGCAAGGGCCTTGATCAAGCGGCGTCTTAGAGCGGCTCCCACCGTCACTTGATGCGCAGACGACACATCAAACTGCTCCAGAAGGGATTCATGATCCAGCTCATCTAAGTCTTGTGCAAGGGCTGGAGGGGTAATGTGCTCGATGAATTCTGAGCACTCCGATTCCGCTTCCAACCTTGTTAGACTTGAGAGATTCCATGCTAGGCGCAGACTATTTTCATGGATGCCTCTCCACTTCTTCCTCTTGGGCTACGGCCGACGGATCCGCCCTGTTATTGACATTGCAAATTTTGTTTAGGCATTATATATTTCACAAGTATAGTGACACGACTAACATTCGAAGGGCACTTACGTGGTACCAATTGCAGGTTCTGGGCCGGTAGGAGCTACGACACTCACGGGGGTAGCTCGCCAGACTGGCTCTCCCATGTGCGGGGTAGAGTCGGCCTGAGCAGTCGCAGTACCACTTCCCTCCTGGTACTGCGGATGGTCCTTCCTCAGTTTCTTTGGGGGAGCATTCGAGGCCCCGGCCTCATCCCCTATCTTCTTTTCCACCCTCCTGGTGGTCTTTCTCTTCCTAGAGGTGAGCGAGGCGGACCCGGAAGCTTGAGTGGTGTCTTCATTGAGGAAATCGTTTTCATCTTCCTGGTGGGTCGCGGTTCCCTCCAACAGTAGTTCTCCACCATCTTCATTATGGAAGTCCAATGGGGATTTCTCAATGATAGGCTCCCCTTCATCTGATCTTTGCTCGGACGTCTCTTCAAGAGGAATGGTGCGGTCAGCGGCCGCATCAAGCAGGGGGAGCTTATTCTCCTTCAGCGGGCGGAACCCTTCAGGCACCTTCATTGGGTCGCCCTGGCGTAATAATCCGTGTAGGTTCATTTATGCGGACATTTATACATACACGGGTTAGTGCGGTTTTACAAATACGCATGACATTTCACATTTACAAGGTGTAAGTAAGCCTACCCTCTCCCTGTTCCGTCAGGAAGCACGGATATAAGTCATCCCTTCCAAAGTATCGGCGGCTTATTCCTACTAAGCACAGAAAGTGTTCCGGCAACCCCCTATGGAATTCTGTGCGGTGGGTATCTAGTATTTTTAAGTCTTTGCTACTATAGTCTTTGGCTTTGGGCGGAAAGTCTTTGGGTGCTTTGGTTTTGAGTACAAAAGGAGTGGGGAATACCTTCTCATCAACAAAGAAGTAATGGTCGTACCAGTTCTTAAGGGAGTCTAAAGGCTTCCTATACGTCATGGGGGCGTTCCCCGGGTCGCTTTTTAAACGATATCCACCCATTCACTAGCTGGGGGAAGTAAAAAGCCCTAAATAGGTTCATGGTTGGAGTTACTCCGCAGGTATGGCATGTAATTTCAAACTGATTGATTTTACACGCCCCTATGCAGTGAAGCTGGGTTATGTGGAAGTCGTAATACAATAGTAAATCTACCAAGAATTTGGACAGGGGGATACGGTAGTTGGCCGAATCAAATAGGCGCGTGTACACGCCTATTTTCCCCGCCGGTGCATCCGTAATTGCCTCACCTTCACTTGGATAGGTGGGGTGTACGCTTTCGGGTATGTAATATTTCGACAGAAAGTCGATGTATTTTTCCGCCGACATCACGTTAAGGACATCCGTGATAAGAGGGTTGTCCTTTACCATGTTTTATAAAAAGGTTTTGAAAGGCGTGATGATCTAACCTGCGGCGGAGGAAATCTGTGGAATCAAAGGCAAAGTTTTGGAGGTAGAAGCTTGAAAATAACAATGGCGGAAGGAAGGGTGAATTGTGTGTGTAACAAACACACACACCAAATCTTATATAGGGTTGCCTCGGTTTCCGAGGTAACGTGGATGTTCGACACGTGTAGGCCACCACGCCTATCCAACGGATGGGATTTCTGACACTTCTGCAAAATCAGAAGGGGCCCACGGGTCACTTCTTGGCAGTTTTACGTGGCTCAATGGTGGGCATTAATGGTGCACTTTTGCAGAAGTGCGGCTGACCAGTTGACTACCATTAATGCATTTATTCTTGTGTCGGGTCATGCGGTCTTACGTAAGACCATATTCAATGCTACATTTAATTTGGCTCGGCCGTTACGTGCGACTGAGGTGCTATTAGAATAATATTCCTAATGCGGGCAGCCACGTGCGGCCATAGCAAAATTTTCAGTATTTTTTATTCCCTAGGTCTTCTCTTGGTATGTCCGGAGAGCATCTTGATAGTCTAGAGGTTACGCCTACGCCTGTAACAACTAGACTGGGGGACATGATGACGTATAGTTCCCATCCGGGTCAGGAACCCGGCCCACGGGTACTACCCGTATCCGGCCCATCACTGATGGGTGGGAATAATGTCATTTAAAGCTTATGTGCTTGGATGAACAGTAACCGCGCACACGTGTGCGGCCCACGGCCCGGCGCGGCCGGTACAGGGTTAGACAGAATAATATTCTGTCTAGGAATAGGATTTACCCAAAAGAAAAGGATATTTACTCACCATAATTAGAAGATAACAATCAGTCTAATTCTGGTACTTATCCTTTCCTTGGGGCCAAAGTATCAATGGCAGCCCACTAGGGTTTCACTGCCTATAAAAGGAACTCCCAAGGGTTCCACAAAGGTATTACGTTCTAAACTCTCAACTCACATAAAACCCTAGCCGATTACTTACTCTCACGCTGGAGTCTAATCGTGGGAAACATTCCCACGGTAAGCCTAACACGTGTTGTTTAGTGTGCAGGATCCCAACCAAACAGTTCACTTGGTGCAGGAGCGGGAGCCCAGCCAACTCGAATTAAGCCTAATTCGGGTCTAGCAAGGATCACCCAACTTTTGCATCAACCGAAAGCATGCCACCTCCCTATCGAGCTGGAACATAAGGCATACTGGGCCTTGAAGTGGGCTAACTTCGACATCAACAAAGTCGATGGTCTTCGCAAGATTCAACTCAACGAGCTCAACGAACTGAGGAATGAAGCTTACGAGAACTCACTGATCTACAAGGAAAAGACCAAGATCATCCATGACGCAAGGATTAAGAACCGAAAGTTCCACGTTGGTGATCAAGTTTTACTTTTTAACTCTCGGTTGAAGATCTTCTCGGGCAAGTTGAAGAGCCGCTGGTCTGGTCCATTCACCGTCGCCAAAGTCTTTCCATATGGCACCATTGAGCTTTCTCAGCCAAATGGTCCAAATTTCAAGGTGAATGGCCAGCGTTTGAAGCTGTACTTTGGTGAGGACATCTCTAATGAGATGATCCCATCCCTCACCACGTTTCCCATGAACTAAATTTGGGTCGAGTCAGGCTCGTGACTCGGTTATCAAAAACAAGCGCTTCTCGGGAGGCAACCCGTGATCTATCCTTTACTTCTTTCATAATAAGTGTAGGGGGGAGCCCCGTATGTGTGAGTTGTCTTGTTTCTTGTGTTGTGCAGGGATTAAAGCTTCAAAGATCCTCTCTTGATGACATTTGACGAACCGTGATCCCGTGTTCCCATCTTCCCGGTTCTATCCTAAAACTCTCGTGATTCAATATTTCATATCTTATATGTTCACATTGAAATCACTATAGTTGTCCTTTCCTTAGCAAGATTTACACAACGTGCACAATGTCCTAAGTGTAGGGGAGTTTACTCCCACATGCTTAAACATTGAGGACAATGTTTATATCAAGTGTAGGGGGACTTCTATCGAAATAAGTGGTGTTTTCCATGAATTTGTCCTCATTTTAACCGGAAAATTTGATTTTTCGACATTTTTCAAAATTTTTAATCTATTTTGGCCTATTTGTATAGTTGTATTTTCCTTTGTTATGGTTATTTTCTTTCCTTGCTAGAATAAATTTTCAATAAAGTGGTTTTAATTTTTTTCAAAGTCGTGAATATTTTGACTCAACCCGAGTTTATTTATCCAAGTTTACTCTAGCTAGTATCATTAACATGTTTAAGTCAAGTTTTGCTAGGCTTTTATATAGGGAACTTTAAAACGCGAAAGTCTTAACTCTCACGGGTTAAGAACAAGAACTTTTCGCAAGTTCCTATAATTGATCCTAGAGAGTCGTTTATCAAGGGAACTTTAAAACGCAAATTCTAAACTTGAAAAAGTCTAAGAATTTGCAAGATCCTATAGATGACTCGAAAACCCAAAACTTTGATTTAATAGGCTAAGCATCCACGAGTCTCATTCCTTGAGATTTTAAACTGTGGAGGACGAGAGATGATAGAGTCAATTATAAGTTTGGTATTCTTACGTGAATTTATGTGAGTTAATTATGAGCCTATTCTCCCATCACTTGTTAATAAATTTATCTGCAATAAATAAGGTTGTACGATTTGAAAAGTTACTTAGCTTCTAGCCCAAGATCGTTTAAAAGTTGCTCGGTATTAATTAGAGTTCATAGCCAAGGCATAACTTATTGAAGCGGGATGCGAAGATTGGCGAGTCTGAAAAGGCCCTGACAAGGCATGAGGGCTACATTTTGTTGCTAAAGATCCAAAAGTGATGTGAAGAATCATTTATCGAAAATCAATATGAAGGATCGAGACACACGACGAAAAGCAAAATCTTCCCAAAAGATCATGGAGAAGTCTATCCAAAAAGGCCCTAACAAGGTATGAGGATAAATAGATCCAAGTCCTAAAAGGAGGCGGATCGTTGTATATCAAAGTCCAACATAAAGATTGGAAAAAAAATGAAGAAGTCGTGGTCCAAATATGAAGAATCTCTCAAAAAGTTCAAGTGAAGAAATTCCTATTATGAAGAGAAGACCATTATTTCATGAACGTCTCTCAAGATTCGAAGGATGAAGTCGCTGCCAAAATATCGGTCCAAGAAAGGTCTCAAATCGTGAAGCGAGTTATGCCAAGATATGAACTTTAAGAGGTCCCGAGAAGCAGTTTTAAAAGATTTTGTCCTTTAGCTAACAATTGATTAAATCGTCCCACTTTATTTTTGGCCTAAATAACTATCGAAATAAGTCAAACAATGAATCCTTGTGATCATTCAAGACAAAAATAAAATATAAGAGATACACCTAGGAATAAGGGAGTCTAAGTGAATAATTGGCCCACATGAATTCGTGTTAGTTTACTAACTTATAATAACAATGATCTCGTTTTTAAGCTTGGTGTGGGGAACGTGAAACTTGAGGATGATAAACGTTCATGGCAGCCCTAAACCAATGTAAGTCTCTGATTTCTTTACTTGTTTTCTGTCTTCTTATTTTCCTTAAATGTTTAGTAAAGGCCAAGATAGGTTATTTATGATGAAAAAAATAAACCATGCTTTAAAATTAATGCATTGCATGAGGGCATTACAATGGTCAAGTGTAGGGGATTTAATAAGTGTGAAAACACTTATCCTTTTACCACTTATTTCCAATAATAACAAGACCAAAACGTGTATTTTATGTCGTAAAAGTTGGAATTATGCGTGGTTTGTGTTTTTATTGTGTTTCAGGACCAAAAGATGAAAAAGGAAGAAATATCGCATTTGTGAGTGCGATCTGTTCCCTCTTTTGCGATCGCATCGAGTGCGATCTGGATCACCACTTGAGTACGATTGCATTGCGATCGGACTCAGGCCTTTGTTTTGTTTTTGCTTAATTTTCAAATCTAGTTTTTCCCGCTCTTTTACTTAGTTTATTTTAAACATGTTTTTAAGTTTTTGACTATTCAAGTTTTAATTTCCTAAGATTGCACACTTTTATTTTTAGTTTAAATTCTTAAAGCTTTCACTTTACAACGACAATTTTAATTATTTGCATTTAGTTTAAAAATTAGATAACCAAATCAAACCATTCTCTTGTTCACCAAAAGACAAATGAGTCGCACTTTAGACTGGAAATCAATTCGAAGAGATCGGACGATAAGATTTTATACTTAGCCTAAAGCTTCGTATTATAACTCAAGAGTTGTATTATATTTGTTTTCAAAATCATCCTTTTGACTTTTTAACGCACTTCCCTTGTACCCCTCAAGCTCTTTAGTTTTCTGAAGGAGCTCATCTCTATAGCTTTCAGTCATCTCAGTAGATTTGATAAGAGCAGCTTTGCACTCTTCAAAATTTTGAGTGAGCGTAGCGTTTGCCTTCTTTAATTGCTTTTGACTCTTTTTATTTCTAGTGACATCTTTTTGTAAAGTAGCAATTAAATTAGCAAGCGCAATACGTTCCTCTTCATCATATTCATTTGCATGTTGATCATCCTCAGACTCATTATTGCACATGTCTAATGAATCGGGTGTGGTATTGCTATCAA
>JANFOE010001372.1:0-20429 GCA_025667525.1 Glebionis coronaria | reverse complement strand
ATATATATATATATATATCATATATATATATTATATATATATATATATATATATATATATAGTATATATACTATAATATATATATATATATATATATATATATATAATATATATATATATATATATATATATAATATATATATATATATATACATATATATATATTATATATATATAATATATATATATATATATATATATATATATATATATATATTATATATATATATATATATGTATATATATATATATATGTGTTGTATATATATATGTATATATATATATACATATATATATATATAAATATATATATATATATATATATATTATATATATATATATTTATGTATATATATATATATATATATATATATATATATATATATATATATATATATATATATATATATATATATATATATATACATATATCTTTATACCTAATAAAAGAAAATCTTTTTGGATGCCATTTATCCCATTTCTGACGTCATATATTTACGTCATATATACATCCATCATTCTTTATACTGTAACTGCTTCTTTGTCCCCGATTATTTCTCCTAATTATTTATCCCAATTATTTCTCAACTGACTATTCACCAGTATTCAACTTCTACAAACAATCAAACAACCTTTAACATGAGGTAAAGAATTAATTTGTATTACTTTTTTGTACTCTATGCGTATTAGGTTTTTTATTGTGAATATTAATTTTAATTTGTATGATTGTGTTATTTTAATTTGTGTTTGGGGAGCTTTCTAATGATTAATCATATCAGTTTTTATTTTGATACAAGGATTCATATTAGGGCTGTTGTTAATTTGAATTTCTTTGTTATGCTAATGGTTAGGGGGTGTTGTTATTTGATGAAAGTAGATCTGTTGGTGATCTATTGAAAGGTTAATATGTTTAAAAATTTGCAGAAGAACATTGGGATCAATTAGATAAGGTAATTCATAATTTATCCTATAAGACTATTTTTTTAATCTTTTATGTGCATAATGTTAAAATGCCTAACTATGTTGTGTGTATCATTTGCTAAAATTGACCTGGATTGCATGTCTAGACCAAGTGTTCGGTGAAATGCCCAACTTTGTAGTGTGTAATTTTTTGTTAAAAACTGCGTGCATATATATATGTGTAGAACAAGTTTCGACCAAGTGTGGGACTAAGTTATGTTAGAGTATTAGTTTTGTGGATTCGATATGTGGACTAAATCTTGGCTATTATCTATTCAATGATGGACTATGAAGGTATTTTGCTTAAGTCGTATTTTGTTGCCTAAACCGAATAAATGAAAGAATGAAATTGGTAAAAGGGAACATTGCTTTCACCTATCACCATTTCATAAATACTGTAATTCTGTTCTTACATATGATTCATGACACTAGGTGTTGAATCACTTGGCATATGATGTTATCACATTTACGAAGACTAACTCTCATATAGGACTTGAAGGTATGGGTGTTATCGGGTCAGGTTATCGGGTCGGGGTTAAGTCGGGTTTTAATTTTTAAAAACTAACTCCGCAACCCGACCCGATAAGGAATCGGGTTATCGGGTTCGGGTGGTAATCGGGTCGTGTTATATCGGGTCGGGTGATTCGGGTTATCGGGTGAGACTAATAACGACTAACGAGAGAGTTTATGAATGACTAAAAACTGTCCAAATTGTGAGCAGGGGCGGAACTATTTGGAACGTCCGCGGGGCGGCGCCCCCCATGGCTCGCAAAAAAAATCAAATTTTAGTGTAAATTTTTTTAGGACCATTTTATTAAAATTCCCCATATTGTAAACTCGAATTTCCCTCTACTAGAAAATAAAACAATGTAAAAATTGCCCCCCAAAAGAAAAAAAAACAATGTAAAAATCTTATATTTTTATTTTTATTTTGGTGTATACAATGACTTTTATCTAAAAAAATTTGTTTGTCCCCACATCGCCAACTTCTTGGTTCCGCCACTGCTTGTGAGGGAAATGGTAAGCTAGCTTCTAAATGGCTAAAATAGTCCAACTTCGACTATTCTTGTGTTGCTTTTGTCATAAGTCGTCTAATTAACGCACAACTATTTTGAAGATTCTGGTTATGCTTTTGTTGGGTACCTAAACCAAAGCTGTCAAAAGAAGCACTTCTGCTATATTGATTAATCACTCATACTGTCATGCCTAATGTTAATGTTAGTAACATAGTTTCTAAAGTGCCCATAATTCTTGTACGTCTACATCTATTGTAAATATAATAACCTTTGGTTAGTCTACCATAGACATTGCTGAATAAATAAGTAAAATGCCAAGGAGTCCAGTATTCTACTACTACAGTGTTGCCATATATGAATATATTGTATAATGTACATGCATGTCAATATGTTAGAGAATATAAAAACACAGGTTCTAGGATTTTAGCTGTTAAAGCTACGCAAAACCATTACACGATATTTCAGATTTATCAAATTCTATATAGCGAGTCTAATTGGGTTAACCCGATAACAATAATTATCTAACCCGACCCCGACCCGATAAAACTATCAGGTTATCGGGTTCGGGTCAAAACAACCCGACAATATTTTAAAACCTGATTTAACCCGACCTGATAAACATTATCGGGTTCGGGTCGGGTCAACCCGACCCTACTGCCACCCCTACTTGAAGGTAACTCTGATATTTTATGTATAATTTTTTATGTATATATTTAAACAGCCATGTCATAGGTAACTATATTTTTTATGTTTGCTTCAAATTTAGCTTTGAAGACATGACAACAGGTGATCACCGTAATTATAAAGATATCATTTGTCACGTCATTTCCGGTGTTACCTTCAAGGGGTATACACTCATCAACTAACGCTATGCTATTCTATTTCATTCTACAATGTTGTATTTTAGAAGAGCTCGGGTTTTGTGTTCATAATTCTAAACTTAATAACCTATGTGTAATGTTATGCCTAATATAACGTAGCTTTTTGGATATTGAGAATGTGATAAAACCCTGTATATATTATCTGATAATTTGGAGGCTGTTTGGATATTTCAATTAACGGAATGTGATATTTAAATACAGGTCTACTTTATTGTTTATGGGCATTTATCTCAAAGAACTTCTTCATTAAGATGGTCGAAATATGCTTGCCGAGGGTAGATACTTTTGTATGGCTAATACTCAAGTAGCAAAAGGGGCGTTAAGCATTCTTACTTAAACCAGGTAATGGCACAAACTTCATTAGCAAGATGGTTGTAAGTACTCTAAACAAAATAACTCATTTAATTCGGAATATGCAAAACAATCGAGCTTGATTACCTATTATTGATCTTGTGTGTTTCCCTTCATCCATCTGTATGACTTGTGCATTCAAACTTTAAGCAGGTATGTATAGTAATGTTCTTTTCTGCCTTGATCTGGTTTTGGTTAGAAAAAACAAACCTGTACCCGGACCCTATAAGGAATCGGATGGGATTTGTTTCGGGTCATGCCGGTTTCCTAGTCAGCCAGGTTCTCTAATTAAATGCTAATCTCCCCTCGACAATAGCCATAAGTACCTAAATGTACGATGCAATACTAAATTGCAGTTAACCATTTGTTTTCACGATGTACCATACATTACTCATTAGTTAATGTACGTAGGTGTTTAGTTGAGCTGGATAGTTTGATTATATATTCTTAATTTGCGGTAAAGAAAATTACAAAATCTTGGTGAAATATTAGACAGTGATCTTAAATCATAAATCCTGAAAAGATAAAACTCTTAAAGCAATGGGTACAAGTGTACAAATCTTTATATGTAGACCGGTCTTAGTCTTTTCTTTGTGAACATCAGTTGCGTGTATCTACACAACAAATTGCCGACAACAGTCCGTCATACCACTTCTTTTTAATGTCTTACATGTCGGTAGTTGCATTTTGTAATCGATATATTATTTGGCCATACTATCAAGAAATTTGCATGATATCAAACCTTGAAGGGTCACTTGAAGAACGTACTTCGTTCATAAATTGTTAATTTAGGTACTATTGTTTGCAGGTCAAAACCGGGTCGATTATGCAATCTGCCAACAAATTTATCTGATTAATTTAGTTTCAGTGTTGTTGATGATTTGACCTGACCCATACACAAAAATACCATGTTTTAAACATTAGTCAGCTCATTCGGCTTAGTTGTTTTGTCACCTCTGCAAAAGAGTGTGTGTGAAATTTTTGTGTATGACCTGTTGTAAGTTCATTTACCAATATCATCTCATTTAGATTCACTGTCCCTACTGCTTTTATTTCTAGGAATAAAATGATACTTATTTGTTTTATGTTGGAAAAATGGTGATGTTAGTTTGTCTTTCCTTCTTGGGCTGCCTTTCTTTTTTAGGTATTGCGCCAAAGGATTAGATGGCGAAACTTCAGCATGCTCTAATGAATGTCAGTACGGGTATCAAGAACCAAAAACCAGAACACCATTGATGTTGTATAGACAGGTAGGTATGGTTTCTGATCCAAAAGGACGAGGTTAATATTATCTTAAAAGGCATGCTTTTAGGGGGAACACAAAGGACCTTCCATAGTATTCTCAAACACACCATGTTGATGCCGGAATGGGTATTGTTGCTCAAGGAAATTTGTTTTATGGGGGAACAAAAGCAAGAATCCATTGTTGCTAAAGTTTTAATGATACAAGAGTTTAATACATCTGTGGCGATATTGCTCTCAAAGCCTCTAATTTAAAGAGACAAAAGTTGGCATACCTGGTGATTTTCTATAGTTTTTTCATATATTGTTTGATCATTGGTATATTGTTTTTTGTTTTAGCATATATGGTTATGATTTTAATATGATTTTTTATTCCTATATTATTTTGGGTATGATTCTAATGCTACCCGCGAAACCCGCGGGTCTATAGTCTAGTATATATATATATATATATACATATATATGTATATATATATATACATATATATGTATATATATATATATATATATATATATATATATATATATATATATATATATATATATATATATATATGTGTGTGTATATATATATATGTATATATATATATATATATATATATATATATATATATATATATATATATATATATATATATATATATATATATATATATATATATATATATATATATATATATATATATATATATATATATATATATATATCTTTACATTATATATAAGAGGAGGGATTTGCCACGTCACTTATCATCTCCCTAATCCACGTCAGCACCAAACCCATATATTAAGCCCAATTCGTGTATCACCCAACCCGCATATTAAACCCTAATCTCATTCGTATAAGTAATTCATATCTCACCATCGACTTATGATCACTGATTATTAAAGATTTAACGATAAAATCAATCAAAGTTAAAGTTTGTTTATTCAAGATTTAACGCAACTCAGTTTTTATAGTTTATTCAATTCGTGTTTTTATTTATAGTTGTGATCCATGTGTTTGTGTGATTTAGGTTTTTTTTTAAGATCTTGATTTTGTTTTATGTATCATGCTTTTAGGTTAAGCAGGCAATGGAGAGTGACAAGAACGATTCTCTAATTATTTGCTTAATGCGAAGATCTAGCCGACGATTATACATCATAACATAGCTACAGGTATCTAAATAAGAATTATCTATTTATGAATGATATATGAACGCGTATTTTTTAGGTTGATTATAATTTTCTTTTTGTTAAAAATTTACTTCTTTAGTTTATGTATTTTTTTTCTTATGGAAAATTTACTCCTTTAGTTTATCGTTTCATGTAGAACATCAAACTATTCTAACATAGATCGCAGTTTGGAAGATGTTTAAATAGTCTAAGACAGATAGTAACAATTTGGTATTGGTTAGATGCGCTATGTTTGATAATTTATTTAGTTTGGCTGCAGATTTTTTTAGCAATAATATGACCTTAAAATTCCAGGCCTTGATGATTGCGGCTTTAATAAAGATTGTCATGAACCATCAATTTTTGATAATTAAGTGGTTCTAATTACACAAATATTCGTCTCTTTATGATTTTATCTATAAAATCAGGACCATACAGGATTCGGTATTCATTATTTTGATACATATCTATTTTGGGACTCTTTGTTTCAGTTCGATGCTTTTGCCATGTTTCTTATTGGAATTAAGAAATAAAGTGCTTAAGAATCTTATTTGTGGTTTCATAACCAGCGACATTTTTGTGGCTATAAAGGATTGGACTTAACGTTATCATGATTTCTAAGGTATCTTTCTACACTTTCCTATGAATTTCTATAGCGATGGTTTCTTATTGTATTGTGGTTTTATTATGGCTTACCAGTGAAAATTCAGTGTGCTTTGTTGCACCCGAGAAGGAATTAGAAGTAGCTGCGATGGCATTGGAGCCTAAGTTTCAACAAGCTTTGAGTGATGGACGTGTTTATCAGGTTTAATGTTTCAACTTTGATTGAAATCCATACTTGGAATTTAATAATATATGGTATATCAGACCATATATAGACCCAACCGTTATTTTGAGAATAGACCCACTGTGAGCCAGCGGTGATGGTCCCATTAGGGGAGGGTGTACACAACCGGTGGTTGAAACAAAGGTGGTGCAGGTATGAACCCTGTAGGTGAAGGATAGGATTGGGTTGGTGGGGTTGGTTCCTACACATGCGGTGTGTTCACAGAGGGCCTGATTCATAGATGGCGGGTGGGCCTGACATGGTGCTAGATGGTGATATCAAAATAATCGCATCCAACCTCCTTCATCAGGTACGCATAATTGTAGTTACACTAAGGAGTACTTATTTGTTATAATCAGAAACATGTAGAAATTTAGCATCTCTTTTGTATTGTTATATCAAGAAACTGAGATTAAAATGTTACAGAAGAGTGACAGTGGAGGTTACTACAGCGAGTTTAGCATTGATGAAAAATCAATACTTAAGATTTTTAAGGAGTGTTTGGGGTTGATTTCAAACATTAATTTAAAGGGAAACTAGGTTGCTTAAATATGTAGTCTAAAAATGGATCCGCTATCTCATAAATTGTGCTTCTTTTGAAATAATTAATCATGGGACACGAGGGATATGCACCTTATATTTAAAAAGTAATTCGGTAAAACAAACACGTATTTACACCTGTGATTGTTTATGCAACCATTAGTGGTGTTATAGCATATAATAACTTCAAGATAAAAAAAAGGAAGCCACTTGAGCAATAATTTCTGATATTCGGAACTCCCCCATCAACAGGGTTCTTCAACTCTTAATACATATTTAATATTTGGATTAATTTCTATCGTGTTTGTAGGTAAGAAATTTAATCAACTATGATACTTTGGAGGTTTAGAGGTTTTGGTTTTATCATATCTGATTTAGAGGAAGTAGTGGACCGTATCTTGCAAAACCCCTTCCATGAACTCGATGGTAAAATGGTTGAAGTCAATTGGGCCTTCCCAAAATAGTTATCACCAGGGGGTAATCGGAGCTCATTGGTCGAACACATTACCAACCTTACAATTGGGTTTGTGTGCAGATCTCTGTAATAATAAGGCGTACAACTTGGAATGTTTACGAAGACTTACCAATGGTACATATCACTTTCTGGCATGGTATTTTTAAGTGTTGGGCCCAACTGGCATGGTTGTGCTGATCTTTACAATAATAAAACGTACAGATTGTAAGAGATATGTTTTCACAATGTAGAGGCAAAATGCTCGATATAGCATGGACATGAGATCCCATCGCTTAACCACCCCTTTCCTGTTATGGATTTAAATGCTTCTTGCTTCTGCAACTCGCTAAATACGTTAGGACATTGTTTGTTGGACTGATTCTGTGCTCATCTCATTCTATAACATTCTAATTTTGGACTGGCAGGCCATCATTACTCTGGAAGCCTACAAGAATCACCCCTTTACAGCATCCATCCAAATACCCTTTTACAACATCAATCCAAACACCCCCTTACAAAAGGTTGCAAAGCATCTTTATGCAATCCCAAATATTGAGGAAGTCAACATCTTCAAGGACAAGGTGGTATCCAGTTCTTGAACCCAAAAGGTACAATCTTTGAATGTTAAATTCTTTTTATTATCTGTTAACGTTTTCATTTGGTTTGGTTTTTGTTCTATTCACTTGTGAAGAAGACAAGATCAGAAACATTGCAAGCTGATCTCTTTTTTTGATTCAGAGGGTAATGAAGTCGTATATTAGGGTACAGTCCCTTTGTGCTATAAACTTCTAATGTTAATATTGTACACACTTGAATTCTGTAGGAATTTGTCGTTTACAAAACAATTTAGCTCCAAGCATGTCATCTCTGTACAAAGGTTACTCACTAATATCATGTACAAATTTTATATCATGAATTAAATGTAATGCTTTGTCTCAAAGGTCCCTGAGATGTTTTACCTTGCGGAGATATTGACGAATGAGAATTCAGTTGATATCAGTACCACACAACTGAGCCAAACTAGGTATTAACATAAAAGATCTTTACCATTTCAATTCAAGATCCATCTTATTTGTTTATGATATTGTTCATGTTTTCAAACTGTTTATTATTTGAAATAAAATGCACAGCACTACAGGTACTCATCTAACCAGATCTTGCCAGATGGAAGTTCAGTTGTGGTGGGAGGCAGAGATTCCTACAGCTATGAAATCCTACCACCACAATAAGTTATTGGTAAGTCAACTTTGAGAAGGTCTACGAAGGTCATTCCAGAATAACAACAGTAGCAGCACCACGATTGCCATAAACCTAAGAGGAAGAGCAAATACGTGGTGAACCATGCACCATCAAGAATAATAAGGTTTTCAAAAATATTTGATAAACTATGTTCAGTCAAGATGTCTTGATTAAAATTAATTGAGTCAAACAATTGTTATTTAATATTGTAAACCATCAATAAGTTGTCATTATGAATTTTTAAACAACCTAAAATGCTTGTCAAAAAAATATTGCCAGATACTAACCGTAAGAAAATCTTTGTGTATTTTCAAGAGTTACATTAGGTCAACTTCAACATGCGATATTGAAGGTGTCAGGTGTGTGTAATCGTTAGTGGGTTGTTTTTTTAAGTAGGGGTGATTTCTGAAAGAGAACCTAACTATTGGTTACATATGTTGTAGCTTAGCTCTTTTTGTTTGTTCAGCGAGGCGGCGAATTACGGCTTTGTAAAACTTACTACATAACCATTCTAGGACATTCAGAAGATGCTAAAAAATTAAGTTGTACTTATTTCTCATATTGCTTTTGTACGTGGTATGCCCTAACTTCCCTGAGTGTTGTTCATGATTTTGATGGTTATTTTGCAGCTAGGTATACTGTGAGCTCTTTTGGTATTAGGCACAATGAAAGATTGCATGCTACGTCACTGTTAGGGTACAAGGCAATGTATCTCTTGGAAAGTGGCTTGAAGGTTGAGAAATACGGGCATTTGAAACGCAACTTCAGTGACGACGTCTGATTTTGTTTTGGTATTTAGGAGCACATTAATATTGCTATCAAGTACTTGCTGTTACAGGTATATATAATGAGTTTAATTGTATGGTTATATGTTAATTTGGTCCGTACTTTATTGCCACTTTTGTTATTAATTGAAAAGATGCTTAGGATTATGACTATGTGTTTCAGGAAGTAGTAAACATAAGTTAAAGATTCAAAACAATAATTCGAGACTAGAGTTTTAGCTGAAATTTTATTGTAAGCTATAATGGTTTTACTTTATTAGACCACCTTGCACATTCTGTCATAACTGATAGTTTGAACATATCCGATTCTTGATGAATGTGTAGATCCAGTTCATGATATTTTGTTATAAATTGTACTAATGCCTATAGTTTCTGACAATAAAGATTCTTATCTTTTTCTAACTGCAAGTACGATCCATCTACCGGTATCTATGGTATGGACTTCTTTATCGTGAAGGTTTTCTTAAATACCATAAAACAGAAATATTTCCTTCACTTCTCTCATGATACCTTCACTTCTCTCAGATTCATACAACAGAAATATATTCTTCTATAGTGTGAGTCCTCACAGCCAGGCCCAGCTGATTAGTTCTTATTTGCATTACAACATCTGCGATGTGTCGTCCCATATTTCAATCCCCACTCCACTTACTGTTGCTTCACCTTTACAACTCATCGTGCTGCTGGATCAACCCATTGGTTAGCAACACATTTTAATGAAACTCTACATATGGTTATACAGTATCAGCTGCTAAGGCCCAATGTAAATGTGCAGCAGCAGTTGCATTATGGTCAAAAAGAGGGTCCTAGCAGATGGAAAGAAAGAAAAAAGAAAACGACAGATGTGTATCTTATGAGTACAGAAAAACAAATGAGACTTGGTGAAAGAAAAGACCAAAAAAGCTCAATGTCTACGACCACCAATTATCGTAAGTGTTTCCAACCTAGAAAACTGGACGTACGAGTGTAAAAACCCCTAATCAATCTTTGGTTTTATAAAGTTCATTATCTATTTGTTTCTAGAATGATTTATTTGTGTAAGGTGGTTGCGATGTCAGATTTATTTTGTTTTATTTGGCAACCATTAAAATTCTTAACCCGGAGCTTATTATTGCGTATACAGCTAGATATATTGTGTATTTGCTCTTTTTTCACCTACTATTGGAGAAATTTTTTGTGTCTTGAAAAATAGGCACCTGCCACTTGGGGTCTGTCACTAATATTATTTAAGAATCAATGGCAGATGCAAATGCATTTAAAGAAGTTAACTAAATGTTCATATAATATGTTCTGTACTTAAATATTGAGGATTATTGGTTTATAAAAGTATATAACTATCGTAAGTAATTTGGAGCTACTCTTGATCTTAAATATTGCTTGCTTTTATCAATGGGCGAGTTATTTTTGCCTTTAACTGTCCTAAGCTTCTGTTTGTTTGGAGTTTGGACCAAGAAGCAGCAACCCACACGCCCTTCTAAGTTTGAGACCTACTGTTATTGGTTTACAAACTCATGCCTATGTTTTTTGTTGCATATAAGTAATACCTTATTACTCTGTATTTTGTGTAGTCCTACCCGTTCTTGAAAGATCGACCGGAAGAAGTTTGTTGAGTTGGCTCATCCTTTATTGCAAGGACACTTTCCTACACATAACCGCAATGTTCCTTGAAAGCAAGCAAATTGGCGCTCCTTAATTGTTTTCGTAGTTGTTGCTGGGTGAGTGCGGTTCCGGAACCGCAAAGAACCGACCTGGAACTGAAAGAACCGAGAACCGAGAAATCCATATTTTAAGAACCGAAAACCGAACCAAAGTGTGTGTTCAGTTTTGCTTCGGTTCTCGGGTTCGGTTCGGGTATTTCGTTTCTACCCGATTGGAACCGCAATTTTTTTATATATCCATTAAATGAGTATTAAACATGTCTTAAATGAGTATTCAACAGACACTTCCTAATTACTATGACTGTGACAATCCGTCAACTTCAGGTCGTTATTTTAATCTCGACTATTACGTATTATATGTTTACTTTAATGAGAATTTTAAATTATTGGCTAACCAAGAAGGTTACAGTTTGAAACTTAACGTAAGAATGTCGTTTAGATGAAAACCGACAAGAAAAACATTAAGTATCGATAATATATTCTCAAATTTATCATATGAATGATTTTATTATATTTATTTATTTTTATTTCTCGTATTTTACGTTTTAACGAATGACGAGAACTACTGATGATCGCGATACCGACGGATGCCCAAATATTTATGTTTTATTATCGATTGTCTCGATATTTTATATTTTCGACGTTTTCGATTTAATTACGTTTTAAGTCGTGTCGAAGTGATATTATTATTTTTAAGAAGCGTTTTAACTTTTAAAGAGTATTTTTACGAAACCCGAGTCCCGTAAATATTTTTAAAAATTTAATATTTACATTTTCTACCCTTACAACTATTTAATTTCATTTTGGACCAAAACTATGTAAAATTGGCAAAAACTACCCCTCCACCCCACTATATAAGGATTTCCCACTACCTAATTTTTATATAAAATTCATTTTAATAAAACAAATCATCTCCCTCCTTTCCTTCTTGCTATTTCCGCCACCCTCACCCACATAAACCCATTTGAATTTCAATTTCTACTTTGAATCAATGAAAACTAATTAATATCCCATGTTGCAAATTTGATGGGGATCATTTTGATGTAAAAATTTACAACATGCAACAACTTTCAAATTTTGATGATGATCCAAAGTGATTTGATCTATTTTCTTATTATATAATTGTTACTAGTGTTGTTATATTATTATTTTAAGTATTGCATGTTGGATTTTTGAGTGGGTAAAATTTTAAATAATTATTTAAGGGTGTTATGGGTTAGATGATTTGTTTAGGGTGATAATAGGGGTGTAGGATGATGAGGAAAATGGTTGGAATTGATCAAAAATATGATTTGGTGGGAGATTTTAGAAGGTGTTTTAGACCAGTGGGTAAAACGTAAATTTTGGAAATCTTACTGTTTGAAAATGATTAAACTAATAGGATAGGCTTGTAGAGAATTCTTTTAGCTTCGATTTTCCGCTTGAATGAGCTTCTAACTCATTACGAGCGAAAAGTTATACTACTTTTAGTATTTGTGTACCGGGAGACGGGTATCGGCACAATCCGAAAATTGTTGTCGATATTTGGATCGAATCTCGGGGACTATAGAATGAGTTTTAAAAATGTTCAAGGACTGATGTTAAAGTCTAAACCTCAGGTCATGAGTCTATTTTCAAACCCGAGTGTCGGTTTTATAAATAGAGTTGTTTAAATATGTCAAAATAGTTTTACGAGTTGAAGACGTAAATCTGTCCGGTTTTTACAACACGAAGATGTGTCGGGCAGAAGGTCTTAGAAGTAATATTTTTGAATGAAATTTAAACTGAGTCTTATTCATATTATATGTGAGTTTGTGACCAAGTTTCGTCGAAAACGGACAAGTGTAGATAGGGTAGATTGGTGTGTACATTTGGAGTGTACATGCTGATTGGTATTTTGGACACGTAGTTCAATACTTGTGTGGCGTGAGTTGAGTATCCACTATTGGACATGGTGATTTACTCAAGTGATAAGTCATTATATAAATGACTTAGTTACTGGTCCGAGGGAAGAAAAATGATAATTTGACTTGCGTTGACTTGGCGTCTTAAGACGAGTCAATATCGAGAGTGCAATTGTTTAAAAAGAATAGTGTTGAATAAAAGGGTATTGTAATAACACTTGTATTATTAAATTTTTCGGGATTGTCTTGGTTTTGTAATTTTGATTTTTATATTATTTAAGTATGATTTATACTTAAGTCGATTTTTAACGAACGCACCTTATTTGGTAGGTTGCGGTTTTCATGTTTAAACGGGTATCACTAATCGTCGGCGATCGTCTCATTACCACTATTGGCTAAGGTGAGTCTATAGCCTCGCTTTTAAAATGTTTACTTGTTTTATAAACCTGCGAGGGGGATAGCATGCTTGTTTTATTAAAATAAAAGGGTACAACGATAAGTTGTGGAAACTCTACTTATTGGAAAAGTATGGGTGCAACGAGAAGTTGTGGAAACCCTATTTTACTTGAAAAGTAATTATTATAATTGAAGGGTACAACGAGAAGTTGTGGCAAACCCTCTTTGTTTTAAAATTGAACACAAGGAACTTGATTGTATGCTTAGATGAAATTTAATGCATAAGTTAGTTTTAGCCTTAAAAGACCCATGAATCGTGAATTGTTAATCGAAGTAACGCTAATGCTATGGATAGATCTATCGGGGTGACGCCTAGTCCGGTCGCGATTAGCTCTCGCGTGGTGTTGTGATGCACTAGTAATGAAACACCGGATGCATTGTATAAGAGAAATATACGCACTTGGCTAGGTGTGTTGGGCTGAAATAATATATGTTAACGTTCAATGTCACGAGGCTTATGTAATGAAACCGATAATTATGTCCGTACAACATAATGGTATTTCGGTAAATTATTAACCATGGAAGGTTATTTTGAATACTTGTGTTCTCTTTATTTAAATTTAAACTCTATAGATTCACTCGGCAAATTTTGCTGACTTTTTAAGCATGTTTTATCTCAGGTCCATATAGAAGGCACTCGAGGAAGGCGGTTTCGTGAAGCTTGCATATTTGAAATGTTTTGGCCCGCTTTTCTAAAACATATCCATTCAAATAACTTTTATCATTTATAATAGTTTGTAAACTTTGGAATCATCTGGGACCGTGTATGAAATTATACTTTTATTGAACGAAAATGAATGGATGTTTATTAAAACGACTTGTTTTGAGCCGTTTTCTATGATTATGAGACTGAACCATGCTAGTAACACCCAATGACCCTTCCGCTGTTATGATCGAAATTTGGGGGTGTTACAGATTGGCATCAGAGCTCAAGTTATAGAGAACGAAAAGATTTTCCAAAAATGAATTTTTAAAATCTTTTAACTATAACTGTTGCAAGCGAAACCTCCGAGTTGCCAATGGACGAGAATGATAGTATTTATATATATATATATATATATATATATATATATATATATATATATATATATATATATATATATATATATATATATATATATATATATATATATATATATATATATATATATATATATATATATATATATATATATATATATATATATATATATATATATATATATATATATATATATATATATATATGGGATTATATATATGTTGTAATCTTTATCGATTATTTGAACTTATGAATTACAAGGTATGTTTTCATTTATTTAATTATAAATGATGATTTTATATTTATACGAGATATTTATATGACGTCGATTGTCACGAAGCCACCCTAGTCATTTTTATGCTAGCGCTGAAGCTATTCCTGAAATGAATCATGTTATTCTCGAGATTAACTAAGTTGTGGATAGACATGATCCAAACGAAATGGTTAATATTCTTGCTGATATTCTTCTGATTACGAGGATTTTGATTTCCTTGGTTCTTATTCTTGATTTATCGATCCGTTCATTTTGTTTAGCAAATTTAATTTTCCTTTTCATTAATCTTCGACATTCTATTGTTTTGATAAAAACAAGTTTGTCCGAGATGGTACTATTGATTGTTAGGAATTGAGATTGATTTGTATGGTATTCACATGCCAACCAGGATTCCATAGCATATCACTGATCATTTTCTGTTAAATCAGTTTCTCATTTGTTTCGATCTTGATCTTTTGCGTTGAGCTGGCGATGCTTGAATAAAGTGATTTATAATCGTTGAAATAAATTGGCCATTTATTTGAACAAGGAAATTATAAATTGTTGAACTACAAATTTCTGAATCTTATTTGGAAGGACTTGATCAATCCATGGAATAATGATTCATAAAGGTGTGGGCTTAAGCATATATCATCTGCGTGATTAAACTCTTATTAAATTGTAATTCGTTAATTCGTTTGCTCGATTCATCCTTTGATTTTGTTCCTTAATTCCTTGATCGTGAAATGGTTGTATTAAGATTGTTCCAAAAGCACCAATTGAGGAGGATATCAAGCGTCTCTGAAAGACATTGAAGAAATCTTCTTCTTGTGGGGCCGAGGAGCTTTCTTAGCCATGTGAATTACCTAGTAACTCTTAGTAGATTAGTTTATCAATTGTAGTATCTTCTCATTAATCCCTAACTAAACTGTGACAACAGTTAGTAGGACTAGTCTTTTTAGTTGTATGGCATTAGACGATGATTATCTATAATGTTTGACAATACGACTTGTACTAGTTTGTGATCAATGGAATGACTATCTTTTGATTCCTAGTTCTACATCGTTCTATTATTTTCTTTCTTTGCCTTTCTTATTTAAATTCCTGTGGTATAACACAATCATTGAATGAATACTCATTATGATTTGATTTGTGATGCACGAGACTCATGCAGTCAAGGAAAGCTATGACTAAGGCACAAATGCGCCAAGTTATTAGTGAATAAGTGCTGTATCTTTAGTTGAATTCATGGCCAACATGAATGATGGATCTGGATCCGGAGCTGAAGCTACAACTGGTGGGACCGGAACCAGTGGAGCTGAAGCTGGAGCCGATAATGTTCGTGGTACGGATGGAACAAATGTGCCCGAAATTAGAGGCTATAACTACACTTCATTCGTTAATTGCAACCGTAGACTCTTTAGGGGATCAAATATGATGGAGGATTGTGTCAGTTGTTGAAAAGCTGGCGTCAGTCTTTCGAATCAGCGACCCTAATCAGGAGGATAAGGTGTAGTTTATAATCGCTACTCTCCAAGGTCGTGCATTAATTTGGTGGAATGGCAGACTTGCTTCCATATGTATCGTTACTTATGGGACACCATGGACTAAGGTGAGGAAACGGTTAACTGAGGAGTTTGTCCTCGAAGTATTTCTAAAGTATGGAGCAAGTGTTGTACAATCTGAAACTGAAGGGAACTAACATTGGTAGATATATCAAGTGTTCCATAAGCTGACTCTTTTATGTCTAAGAATTTTGGAACCCGAACCGTCAAGGTCAAGCAGTATATTTACGGCTGACCAGGAATATATGCGGTGATGTGACTTCTTCTAAGCCGTTTACTATTTGTGAAGTGGTCTGCATGGCTGATTAGCTCATGGGACACATAATTCAAGGCAAGGCTGATGTTACTGAAGGGAAATATAATTCCATATTGAAAATTCTTTTCGTGCACTAGAGCTCGTAAGTATATCGAAAAAGGTTGTGGATTTTCATGGCTTAGGAATCGTAGAAGGAATCGTAAGAGAAGTAAGTAGAATTACTCTAGTCATTTGTGACTATTCTGAAATGTTTCTGGAAGATTTTTCAAGGCTTCCGCCTCAAAGACAAATAGAATTCCCAATTGATCTAATTTCCGGTGCTGCAACTGTGGCACATGAGCCATATTTATTAGCACACTCTGAGTTGAAGTAATTATTTGTGCAGTTTTAAGAACTATCTTATTGATGTGTTATTCGATCGAGCTCGTTAGTTTGTAGAACCCCTATTCTATTCGCTAAGAAGAAAGATGATTCATTTCGTATGTGTATCAATTACCGAGAGCTGCATAGGCTCACGATCAAGAATCGTTGCCCGCTTCTAAGAATTGATGATCTATTTGATCAACTTCAAAACTCTCGTGTTTTCTCCTAGATTCTGGTGTTTTCTCTGAGATTGATCTTTGTTCTACTTATCATTAACTTCGCATACGCGAGGAAGATATTCCTATTACGGCGTTTAGAACTTGTGATGATCATTATGAGTTTAGGGTTATGCCTTCTGGTTTGACCAATACATCTATTGTATTCATTGACTTAATGAATTGTATGTGTAAGCCGTGACTTGATAAATTCGTAATCGTTTTCATTGATGATATTCTAATCTGCTCTAAGAGCGAGGAAGAACATGCCGAACACTTAGGGATTATCTTGAACTTTCTAAAGAACGAAAAGATGTACCCAAAAATTTTAAAGTGTGATTTTTGGCTCTGTTCCGTGCAACTTCTCTGTCATGTGATTGACAAAAGTGGCATACATGTTGATTCTGCGAAAATCGAAGCCATCGAAAATTTGAATGTTCCAACTATTCCAACTGAAGTACGACAAATTCTAGGTTTGGCTGGTTATTACTGAAGGTTTAACGAAGGATTCTCTTTGATATCAAAACCATTAACTAAGCTAACTAAAAAGAATGAACCGTTTGTGTGTGGCGATGATGAAGAGAAAGCTTTTCAGACTATGAAAAGAAAACTCTACGACACGTCGATCTTATCATTACTCAAAGGAAGTGAAGATTTTGTTGTTAATCGTGATATATCTCTTGAAGGATTTAGAGCTGTTTGATTTGTATATGCTTGTAGGAAACCTAGGAAGAATGAGGAAACTACACAACCCATGACTTGTAATTGGGTGCGGTGATTATTACTCTTCGTCTATTGAGACATAAATTGTATGGCACTAAGGTACGGTATTCACCGATAGTAAGAGCCTACAATGTAATATGGATTAAAAGAGGTAAATAAGCCTTCAAGTGATTACGATTATGTTATTCGTTATCATTTGAGAGGTAGGAGCAAATTACAATGGATTCATTGTTAAGCTCTCGAAAACTCAGTCTGTATATGACTTGATTTGTGTCAATGTTGATTGATTGACTCTGATCATTTTATTTTGATAAATAAATCGATCGTGCTAATTAAGGATCGTTTGTTAACTACTCGTAGTAGACATAGAAGTTATGACGATGTGAAGCGAAAAACTTTGGAAATCAAGGTAGGTGGAAAAGTTATGCCAAAGCTATCACCTTGAAAAGGTGTTACGTATTTTGGAAAACGTGGGAAGTTAAGTCCCCGTTAGTTTGGACCATTCGAGATGATATCGAGTGAAGGTCCAGCGGCATGAAAACTTAAATTACCCCGAGAACTACAAGGAATTCACAATACTTTTCATATGTCGAACCTAAAGAAATTTCTTCCTGACGAAGATCTTATTATCTCTCTTGATGAAGTATGAATCGGCGGTAAGTTGCATTTCATCAAAGTACTTGTTGATACTATCGATAAGGAAGTTAGGCAACAGAAACGAAGTCGAATTTCTATTGTCATGTGTGATGGAACTCTAGACAAGGACCAGAATACGTTTAACTCTTTGATTTCAACGAGCGATCGAGGAAGAACGCAAGTTGATCTTCGGGACGAAGATCCCAATTTGGTGGGGATAATGTGACAATCCGTCAACTTCAGGTCGTTATTTTAATCTCGACTATTACGTATTATATGTTTACTTTAATGAGAATTTTAAATTATCGGCTAACCAAGAAGGTTACAGTTTGAAACTTAACGTAAGAATGTCGTTTAGATGAAAACCGACAAGAAAAACATTAGGTATCGATAATATATTCTCAAATTTATCATATGAATGATTTTTATATTTTTTTTTTATTTCTCGTATTTTACGTTTTAACGAATGACGAGAACTACTGATGATCGCGATACCGACGGATGCCCAAATATTTATGTTTTATTATCGATTGTCTCGATATTTTATATTTTCGACGTTTTCGATTTAATTACGTTTTAAGTCGTGTCGAAGTGATATTATTATTTTTAAGAAGCGTTTTAACTTTTAAAGAGAATTTTTACGAAACCCGAGTCCCGTAAATATTTTCAAAAATTTAATATTTACATTTTCTACCCTTACAACTATTTAATTTCATTTTGGACCAAAACTATGTAAAATTGGCAAAAACTACCCCTTCACCCTACTATATAAAAGATTTCCCACTACCTAATTTTTATATAAAATTCATTTTAATAAAACAAATCATCTCCCTCCTTTCCTTCTTGCTATTTCCGCCACCCTCACCCACATAAACCCATTTGATTTTCAATTTCTACTTTGAATCAATGAAAACTAATTAATATCCCATGTTGCAAATTTGATGGGGATCATTTTGATGTAAAAATTTACAACATGCAACAACTTTCAAATTTTGATGATGATCCAAGGTGATTTGATCTATTTTCTTATTATATAATTGTTACTAGTGTTGTTATATTATTATTTTAAGTATTGCATGTTGGATTTTTGAGTGGGTAAAATTTTAAATAATTATTCAAGGGTGTTATGTGTTAGATGATTTGTTTAGGGTGATAATAGGGGTGTAGGATGATGAGGAAAATGGTTGGAATTGATCAAAAATATGATTTGGTGGGAGATTTTAGAAGGTGTTTTAGACCAGTGGGTAAAACGTATATTTTGGAAATCTTACTATTTTAAAATGATTAAACTAATAGGATAGGCTTGTAGAGAATTCTTTTATCTTCGATTTGCCGCTTGAATGAGCTTCTAACTCATTACGAGCGAAAAGTTATGCTACTTTTAGTATTTGTGTACCGGGAGACGGGTATCGGCACAATCCGAAAATTGTTGTCGATATTTGGATCGAATATCGGGGACTATAGAATGAGTTTTAAAAATTTTCAAGGACTGATGTTAAAGTCTAAACCTCAGGTCATGAGTCTATTTTCAAACCCGAGTGTCGGTTTTATAAATAGAGTTGTTTAAATATGTCAAAATAGTTTTACGAGTTGAAGACATAAATCTGTCCGGTTTTTACAACACGAAGATGTGTCGGGCAGAAGGTCTTAGAAGTAATATTTTTGAATGAAATTTAAACTGAGTCTTATTCATATTATATGTGAGTTTGTGACCAAGTTTCGTCGAAAACGGACAAGTGTAGATAGGGTAGATTGGTGTGTACATTTGGAGTGTACATGCTGATTGGTATTTTGGACACGTAGTTCAATACTTGTGTGGCGTGAGTTGAGTATCCACTATTGGACATGGTGATTTACTCAAGTGATAAGTCATTATATAAATGACTTAGTTACTGTTCCGAGGGAAGAAAAATGATAATTTGACTTGCGTTGACTTGGCGTCTTAAGACGA
>JANFOE010001371.1:0-311626 GCA_025667525.1 Glebionis coronaria | reverse complement strand
AAGCTAATAACCTATAATTTTAGATTTTTAATATGATTTCTAAAGGTAGTGGTGATAATGCTATGGAATTGAGTGGAGTTACTTGTTATATTAACAAAATGTTATAATGGTCTAAATGTTTGATTAATATTTTAAGTTTTTAACAACTCTTTAAGTCCAAGTGATGTTGATTTAGTTGTGGTGGTTTGTTAGCCGAGAAAAAACAAGCAATAGTGGGTCATGAGTTATTCTTTAGTTCACACATATATGTACTTGTTTATGCATTATTGTATTGAGTAGTTTTACAATAATTATATATGACATGATTCGATATAGCTATTTTTTTGTTTTTTATATATTTGTTCAGGGGATGGCTCAATATTATGAATGGCGAGGTGTGATGGAGTGATCATGGATGACCTCATGGTTTTAGATGGTGTGCACAAATGAATAAAGTCGCACATGTATGTTCTCGAATTCGTACATACATGTTTTCGAAATCGGACATACATGTTTTCGAAGCCGTACATATATGTTTCGAAGCCTTACATATATGTTCTCGAAGCTGGACATACATATACGTTCTCGAATCCTTACATCATATTACATATAAGTTGTCGAAGCCGTACATATATGGTTCGAAGCCTAACATATATGTTCTTGAAGTTGTACATGTATGTTCCCGAAATTGTACATATATGTTCTCGAAGCTTGCACAAATATTTATGGAGAGTGCTCATATGTTTTTGAATATCTGACAATATATATTTGTACTTTGTATGTCATTTGATATCAAATTTCTTGTATTATATTAATGTTTTTTCTTTGCTGGAAAAAAATTACATGTATATATTTATTTCTTTCAAATAAAATTTCAAAAATATTGTACATTTGAAACATATCTACAATTACTATTTTAAGGAAAAAAATGTCACAGCTAAAACACTGCACACAAGAAACGAATTTACACTATGTAAAAATACGCATTTGCAACGGTTTTTTCAAAACATGTATGTTCAAAAATAATGAATTATGAAAATTAAGAGCCGTTAAAACATATTTTTGATTAAAAAAAGGTGCAAAAAGTGAAATATGTACTTTACCAAAATGCCCTTTTTATTAAAATAAAAATATTTAATAATACTAAATTCTTATTGGTCTAAAGAGGTTCTGTAAGTTCTGTACCTAAAAAAGGGTTCTGTAAATAGCGCACCCCTATATATATATATATATATATATATATATATATATATAATATATATATATATATATATATATATATATATATATATATATATATATACATATATATATATATATATATATATATATATATATATATATATATATATATATATATATATATATATATATATATATATATATATATATATATATATATATATATATATATATATATATATATATATATATATATATATATATATATATATATATATATGTATATATATATATATATATATATATATATATATATATATATATATATATATATATATATATATATATATATATACATATATATATATATATATATATATATATATATATATATATATATATCTTTACATTATATATAATAGGAGGGATATGCCACATAAGCCATCATTAATCAACGTCAGCATCAATTGAGCCGTAATCATCATTCGGGTCGTGACCCTGTACCCGGATTACATTCAATAAAAATCTTTCCCATCTTTGTATTCTTTTTCTAAAACCCTAATCAGTAAATCAAGCTAGAATTTGTGATGATTATTCCAAAATCAACTTCATATACTCACTAAACATTACCTGCAGTAATGCAAAATTTAAATATACATATCTTCTCGATCATCTTCGAGTCATCTTATGACGAATCAAACCAGCAACATCTTCTTTGTAATTTTTATTTTTATTTTGTTTGAATTTAATTATATGACAACTCAAACCAGCAACTTATCAATAATAATATGTATGTTTGTATTGACTATGAAACTAGTTCAGATCAAGTGTTAGATTGGTTGTCATATGTGTAGGACACGTGAATCCTTCAAACACAGATCTCTTTTTCTTATTTACACATATTAGATTATTGGTATAGGATATATTCATGATATAGTCTCATTATTGATAAACAATTATAACCAATATGACACAGGTGGTTCTAAGTGAAGGTGACCAATCAACTTAGAAAATTTGAATATAAATATGGAGCTTAACCACACCAAGTACCCTCGGGGTGAGTTGCATCTGTGATGTCCTATCTTTTTTCTATTCTACCACTCTACCAGTGTTCAGGCCAATATAAATGTTGGAAATTATTTTGTGAAGGTTTATAGTTAATCAGTTGTATTACAATTTCGGGTTTTATTAGAGTCTGACCAAATATAGATAATAGGAATCTAAGATGCTATTTCATCATCTGTTTGGATTTAGTTTTCCAAGTATTGGTCATCATGTGACAAGGTTATGGATTTGGTAGCTAATGCGACAAAGAGGAACCATTTGTCGATATAGCCGACATAACAATATTGTTTTTGAGATGGCCCCTTCACCATCATCTGCAATCTCCAAAGGTATATGTCCAATTGCTTATTATTATTGTTTTCATGGTGTTATCCCTAATTTGGAACATAATGAAGTTGTGGCATTGATGTCTGGTTCTGTTTTTCAGATGAGGAATGCTTCTGAGCCTTCTCTTAACTTCGACATTTTTGCAAGCCAAAGAAATGTCTGTCTCTCTATCTTTTTGTCACTTTCTGCACATAGATACAAGTAAATATCGAGACTAATAAAATTTTGGTATGATGAGACATCTTTGTACTTTTATAAAGTTAAGATTTTTATTGCAGATCAATGAGAAGTCATTGAAGAGTTGGCTTGATCATGAAGTGAGTAGAGTTCTATGATAGGTTTTGTAGTTTAGAAACTGCTACTTCACTACATTTCACGCCCAAAATACTAGAGTCATGCATCTTATACCTTACTGTCAGAAGAAAATCAGCTTCGTGTGCTGAAGAGAGTTGGTTGTGCCTTTTTTGGCGTTTGAGGTTAGCAAATTAAACCAATCATCTCAAATAAGCCACAATGTCAACTTGATAAAATTTTAAGCCCCAAAAGGGTGTTTCTAAGCACTTTCAGTTTCATAAGATCAAAACCTCGCTGAGTAAGCTAAAACACACTCTCTAAAAGAATGGTATTGTGAGTTGCTTCGTTTAAAGAGAAGTTATATGCATTTTTGTACTTTTGTTTGCTTTTTATGAAGTAGATAATCAAAGTTTTCAACCAAAGGCTTCTTGGCCCAGCGGTATGTGAGTGGCCCTCTAACCTAAAGGTTGTGGGTTCAAGTCTTGGTGGAGACATAGTTAATGTGAGTTGTAAAAAATTGCCGTTCTAAAAAAAGATAATCAAAGTTTTCAAGACTTGTGGTAACAAACGACAGGTTTTACCACAATAATAAGTTGAACCTGCTATTATGCAACAATCAGAATGTTTTGCAGAACTGCATATGTTAAGATGATAAGGTTAGATATAAAGGGCAAACATTGCAATAAGCAGTAGTTTCTTTTCAGGTGCTGAGAACTGCTTGCGCTCTTTATTGACTTAACACCAACTTTGCTTCAAACTATTAGAGTATGTAATTTGAGAACTAGATATGAGCATACTTACTACATCATGTTTTTTTTATTGAATTATCATTGTCACATTGCAGCCGTCGAACAGATATTGGTCACTAAGGAAGAATTTCTGATCATTCACTACTTATACCAGGTAGATCTTTTCGGGTTTAAAGTTGATTATTAATTTTTGATCGTGGTGTTTCTAAGTTCGATTATTTGAGGTTAAATAATCTGATTTGGATATTCACTCTTAGACTAGAAACAATAGAACATATTAGAAAAATGTGGATACAGAGATCCTATACTCTCTTTTGATCATTCAGTTTTAAATCAGTTCTCTATGCTAACATATCCAGGTTAGTAACTTCTTTCTTTGATCTAGGATTTTCAGAAACTCGCTATTAAGTTACCACCAACTGATGTAATTCCTGATGCGGGCCCGAATTGGCAAGAACTCAAAAGAGGTGATTTTGTGACCAAATTCTACTATTAAATGTCAGATGCGGTATTAGTTCAATCTAACTAATCCTAAATTATTATTTATATACTAACCATCCGTAGAACTTTAATGAGTGTAAATGCGCGCTCAGGTGTTCAAATATGAAGAATGGATGTGTGTATGGAGGAAGCCCATGCACTCTCCCATCTGCAACATGTAAAGTTGTACAAGTATTCACATATCAAGAGTTGGAATTAGCTACAAGCTAAACTTGTGGGTTCGGACACTCTTTGTGCTATTAAAATTCTTCATACGGAAGGAAAGCAAGGTGAACGAGCTTTTCGCTCAGAGGTATACTCTACCTTTTATACAAATTATATAGCTTATACAGATATGTTATATAAGGAACATATATTTATACAACACATGTTCTCCGGGTGGGCGCTTACTGTCAATATGTATACGACATGTTAAGAGTTAGCAAAATGAAACCATTTTTTTACTCATATTAATGTTTATTAGCAGGGATTCGGTGATACATTACCAAAAGACACTCTTATTTGGAGACTGAAACTGCTTACATCAGCTACTTATGTTAATTCTCATTTTAAGACATTACATCTAAAGTATTGGTGTTGATCAGGTACCTTTCTTCCTCAGTGTATTTATGTTTTTGTGTAATTGATCATGTGAAATCTTACATGTCTCGATCAATGACTTTATTTTATTCAAAGCCACTTATTTATATGTTAATTGTGATCATGTAGGTGAAGCCATTGTTGTAAATGTCATGTTATGCCACAGATTCCCATCATGGGGGAAACAAGGAGTTAAGACACGATGATAAACTCGCTTACACTACAAAATGCAGACTAGCCAAGGGTCTCATTTGCAAATCCGTTTCAGCAATACGTTGGTCTTCCTAAAACAAAAATGCCACAACTGCAGATACAATGATGATTATGTTATTGCTTTCTGCTCAGGTATAATATAGTTGGCGTAAGATTCTAAAAAATATAAATCTTAAAAAAAATGTACGTTTTGAAATTTGTGAGATGTTTTCTACGTGATTAGACTGCATGCCATTAAAAGCTTATTTGACCCATGCTAAAGTAGTACAAGAACATCTTTGCTGAATGGTGAAATTTAAATTCTCAACTGTTATAAAAAGGCCCCTGCAACGTACGGTTCTGAATAATAATGGAAATTTGGATCGGATTTTTACCATGGGTTGAAATGGGTCAAATTGGATTGACGCAGTGGTTGGCGTTTTTTGGATTATTAAATGGCCCAAGCTGGCTTGAAAGCGATCTTTCACTGACTTTGAGTTCCAACGCACATTTACATATGAACTGTAGTAGGTATTTCCTTTTTTTTCGTTGCTGTAAATATAAGTTATTAAAAGATAGTTTTGTCTGGGTTACCGACATTACCTGATGGCTCATTACTTTTGACAGGTCTCGAGATCTTAGCCTTCTCATGCAATCAATTCTTGATCCAAGAACCTGAATCAAGTGAGAAAGTGGTAGAATTTACATGTTCTGGGTTTAATGATGAATATTCTTTTAAAAGGTTAGTTTACTATATGACCCTTAATTATCTACGCCTTTTATAAGGCACCCGACCTGAAATCCATATGCGAGATTTACAAAAAAAGAGCTTTTGTAAAGAGACCATTTTTATGAGTAAAGAGAAGCATCTCATATGACAATTGTCATTATTACTAAAAAGTATTTTCGTGCCAAGGAACTAATCTTTCTGTGAATGATAGCTGGGAGTTTTGTTGGTCAAGTAACATACATTTATCTAGACTCTCTACATGTTTCATAACAATTTTGTAATTTATCTAAAAATATGTAGGTGTTCCATGAAAGTGTAGCCTCTGAGAATACTCTGGACGAGGATTTAGGTATTCCATACGATGATTCAAAGGATGATGATTTTAATCCTCATGGTCCGGAGGTAGAGGATGATGGGGATGGAGATGGAGAGGGTGATGGAGATGAGTCAAGCTATGATGAATCTGATTTTTCTTTGGCATCTAAGGAGAGCTTCCATTGGATGATTCAGAGGATTATGATTTTAATCTTGATAAAGCTGATTCTGTCCCGATGAATGCAGAGAGATAGGTTAAAAGACAGGATTACAAAAAGTTGCATGATGTATGTAAGTCTTCTCCAACGCTGATTTGCGAAAATATATTCCTTAGAAAATTTAACTGATCGACCAATGAGAAAAAGCGCATTTTGACATGATCTGTTTAAACTTAAATGGTACGGTTAACATCTTCGCATGTTTATTTTTCCTAGGCCTGTTTAGTATAGGCCTTCACTTTCTAGACAAAGGTGTAAACTTAATTGCAAGGTATCAAGCTTCTGACAAGAAAACAATTAAGATGTATAACGCCCCAAAGAAGAAAAGAACAATATCTAAAAAAACTTTAAAATGGTACGCAAGTATGATAGATTGAAAATTATAGAACATTTGAATGCAACAACAAAAAAACACCGACCAACTTTTATTTAACATGTATTGCGCATAATAAACGAATGATCAAGCCAAAGAAGACGTGGTTGATCATTGTGTTGAGTTTCTGTTGTTGGAAAAAGGGTTTCACCACAACTAGAAACACATTTTGAATACAATTTTTCACATGGTTTTTGTACATAAACATCTTCCACATGCTGTGTTGCATGATCAGAAAAGCATGTTTCTAATAACGGCTAGAATAAAATCCATTTCTTTCTAAGTTAGCATGTACTGATTTTTGTTATGTAACAAATCAGGGTTGGTGGACTGAATAAGTATTTGACCAATGGACATGTCGCAACGGATCATCAATGGAAAATCATATCCACTAGGTGCAGTTAGATGTAAAAAAATATCCACATTCCTAATAATGCAAGGCGCATGCCGTGTATAACTAAGGTAATAAACATGGAACCACCTCATTTGTTTATTGCATTCTGATAACATTTTTTGAAAAATAAAACATGTTTGCATCATTAGTTTGAAGTAACTTATATTTAAGTAAATTCTTTTAAGCATGTTTAGAAGTGCTTATTTTTAAGTATTTATAAGCACACTAATATTAGCTAATAAGCAGTTCGTTGTACATAATATTGGATGTGGACATTCATATTATTTAAATGAGGATACCATTTCTGATCCATCATGGTGGGCCGATAGTTTAAGAACACAAAATGAGCTTTTAATTATTACCATTGCTTTGTGACCCTATGGGTATTGAAATCAATGTCCTTTCTCCATTTTTATTTACAACTATGCTTTTATATTAACTGATAATTGAAGTGGTTTAATGTGCAGGTTGGTTTTCTTTGCTTCCATTGACCTAAGAAGCAAACCCGCATCAGGTAAAAGTGCATGCACATCATTAGTAGCCACCACTTCTTAGCCGCCACCAAACCAAGTTTTCATGGTGTCACAATCATGAATTATAAAAAACCCACAAGTCGGGGGCTTCTGATATCAATCTGAGAGTAACATATTTGATTAGCAAATGGTTTGGGGATGCGTAAAACTTGGTGCTTTGTGATCAAAATGCTAATGCTACATTGATTTTTTGTCTTTGCGATGGTATTTTTGGATGCAACTATACTGATACACGACATTTAATCCATTTGACCATATTCTTTTTGGCTACTTTTTTAATACACCCATTTAACTGAACATACGTTGAATTAACGGATTCATAAGTAGCCAAAATTTTATTGGTTGCCCCATGTTTTACTGAAACTGAACTTCATGCCATTTTTGTGGTTGTAGATGATATTTTTGATGAAACAAGAGCTTCCAAAAACTAAGATCAGCTTCAAGGCTTTCTAAGCTTTGAAAGTGATTTTGTCAATGCTTTCTATCAGGTTATTATTATTCAGTCATACTCAAAGATATTATATTTTTTAATCTACATTTGTCGTTTTTAGTCAATCTAACAGAGCATGTAAATTGCAACGTGAATATGTTGTTAATGATCTACATGATTCATGTTGGTCTAAGTGGTGCCAGAAGGTAATACCATGATCCAAACAACTAAAAATCACACACTATCTTCTATTTATTTCATCCAGATTAACATAAGCCGAATACCAAACACACCTTTTGTAATTTCAGGTTTGAATCATATTGATTCTATACAAGCCAAACTATATGGAGCTAAGGCGAGCATAAATGTATAGACACCAGCTATTACAGATCTATACAAATTCAGTTTGTCTCAATAATGGGTTATCTCTGGTTCGTTTTGCAATGATCTCGATACCCAGTTACAGGAAGAATCACCACTTGCTAAAATTACTAAAGATAGTGCAAAGATCACTTTGGAGCAGGTTCATGGTCTAATGTCACAGGTAGATTACTCTATTCCATTCTGTTATAATAGTTCACTTCTGTAATTTAATGGCACCAATCATCTGTCTAACGCTCTAATGTTTGCATTAGTTAGGTTATCAAGATCATACTTTTCCACCCCGTTCGACAGTCTAACGAATCTCAGCCAAAATCATTAGTACAAAAGCCTATGATTCTGTCCTGAAAATTGTTACTTAATTACTCGAGTGTGGAATGCTAATACTCTGACTGAACAATTTTGTTATTCCTATTGATATGGATAGTCCTTGATTGATAAATGATATATTTGTCTACCGACAAGGTCTCTTGGAAATCGAGTTAACCATTGTCTCAGCTTGATTTTTGTAATTACAGAATTGTATAAACATAGGTTATATTAGCTTAAATGAATCTTTTTGTTATATTCTTTTTTTGGGTCTTATCTTATATAGCTTGAAAATATATGTCCAAACTGTGCTCAATTCGGAAGCTGCTTTTGTTTCTTATAAGCTTCAACTCGAGTCATAATTGTACTGGTTCATTACTACTAGAACTTGATTAAGTTTGCTAAATGATTAAAACCCTTTTAACCCTTTCCCACTATATTTTGCTAGATTTGTTAATTTGACCAGTTTGAGATATGTGACCCCTTTGGTGTGGAAAAACTTAAAATCACAATTGAATTACAGAAGCAGGGACAAATACATAAGGCTGTAGAGTAGGAGAGTATAAAGAGATACTCAATTTTGTACATCCTCCTTTGAGATTATAAAAGTTCCTAGTTAACGGTTGCGCACACCCTGTATTATCATATGACAAACAGTAACGGTCGTAAGCTGGACACGTGCTTAATTTTTTTAAATGGTTGACAAAGAAGTATTTGTCTATATTGTAATATTGTTTCTGATATAATTTCAAAAATCATATTCACATAATAATCATATGTAATGTAATAATTCATATATTTATAATTTTTTAGTTATTCATGAATATTATTGCCATATGTAAAAGATATCAATTATTGTATTTCTATATAAAACTGTATAACGTCACTCTTAAAATTTGTCGAGTAATCTTACCATGCCACACCTTCGAATAACATAAAAAGTTTTAACACCGATATTTAGCTGAACACACATAAACAATAATTTCAAGTCTTAAAAGAATGTAAACATATAAAATGATAAAACATAACTTAAAAGCTACAAATTTTCAATTATAATTAAAAACTATAATAAAAAAATATAATTTACTAACAATAAATAAAATAAATAAATAAATAAATTATATAAGGAAAACAAACTAATAAATAAGGACCTTTATACCTTTTATTTAGACTATCATACTGTTTTTTAACAACGAATTTCACACCCTTACCCACCAAGTTTGTATTTAAATTAAAGTTAAAATGTACAAAAGTTCAAACAAATAAATAAACCCCACTAAAAATAAAATAAAATAAAATAAAATAAAATAAAATGAAGTTTGATAAAAGTATTTAAAAATGAATGTTAAAATAAAGAGCACAAAATTTTAGATTATATCATGAAAAAAAATAAACACATAAAAATATATTTCAGTTTAAAAATAAAATTGTTCTATTAATAGTTTGTTAAAAAAATGATGAATGATACCAGTTTAATAAAGGTATGATTTAATGAGTCAAATCTCACATTTTTATCTTATTTTTTAGTTTGAAGTAAGGTTTGAAGTTACGAAGAGAAATATAGATTTAAGTGTGGGTTTAAGATCAAAGTTGATGAGAATGTACATCTTTTATATTATAGTATAGATAGAGATTCGCTGCAACTTTGATACGACTATTATATATTCGTATCATTCAATATTAAAAATTATGAGAATAAAGATTTTGAGAGACACTGTATCGTGATAAAGTAAATAGTGTGACCACTTATGTATCACTACTCAAGAGTAAAGAGGAAGAACTGTTAACTTTTTTGTTTTGTGATACATATGATAACTAAAAAATCAATAACAAACGTCGCCTACAAAGATGAGTTTCGGTTTCTACTTATAACATATAGTTTCTTCTTTCAGATACTTTAATAACTTTTAATTCTCATGCCTAATGAATAATTGAATATCCATATGTTTTTGTTATTAATGCATTTAATAAGTAATTTATTATGTTTCTAAATAATACATGTTTACTTCGTTTTTGTAAGCCGCATTCACAAAACAAGCCCGCTATTTTCTTAAAAGTTTCAAGTCTGTTGCAAAAATGTATTTACCAAATAAAAAAAAGTAAAACGATAATCTGAAGTCATACCCGTCCATCGGACGGGTTTTGCCACTAGTATATATATATATATATATATATATATATATATATATATATATATATATATATATATATATATATATATATCTGCTTATATATATATATATATATATATATATATATATATATATATATATATATATATATATATATATATATATATATATATATATATATATATATATATATATATATATATTATTACCTATTAATACATTATTAATAATATCTTAAATTACCTTAATTTATTTCAGCTCCTAAATCCTCCAAAAACCTCTAAACCGTAAAACTAGTCAAATTTTACGCGTATGCCGTAAAAGGCGTAAAAATATACAGTTTTATAAAAACTCTTGAAATATGAAATAAACTAAATAACTAAGTCCTAAATGACTTAAAACCATCCCGTAAAGTACTCCCGTGACTAAATACTTCATCCGAGACCTCTAAATGTTAATACCTAAATCGTAAAAATACGATTTACTATAATACTTATACGTATACGTAAATTACCAAAATACCTCCATATCATTTCATAGTCACTATATTGTGAGCTTATGATCATGAAATAACCGCTCATCTATTTACTTATGAGTATTCCGTACCCATAAACGATGTCCACTCCTTCCTCATTCATACAAAATAACACGTAAACACATAAAACACAGTCACACATAAAATAACCTAAAAATAAGTCTAAGTGACGAACCCCCAAAACCGTGGTTGTCACATCACTCCCTCATAATAGAAATCTCTTCCTCATGGTTTACTCCTTATGATCATCATTAAAAAATAGATGAGGATACTTGTTCCTCATAAACCCTTCCCGTCCCCACGTGAACTCTGGTCCACGTTTTGAATTCCATCTATCCTTAACTAACAGCATCTTACTTCTCCCTAACGTCTTAGCTTCACGATCCAAAATCTCTACTGGCTCTTCTATGAAATGAATACTTGCATCTATGCTAATATCTTCCAATGGTACTTGCAAGTCGGTTCTTGCTAAGCATTTCCTCAAATTAGATACATGAAATACATCATGCACACTACTCAACTCCTCTAGTAATCTCAACCTATATGCTACTAGTTCGATCCTTTCGATGACTTCGAATGGACCCACGAATCTCGGTGCTAACTTCCCTTTCTTTCCAAACCGCATCACTTCTTTCCATGGTGAAACCTCTAGCATAACCTTATCTCTAATCTCAAATTTCAACGGCTTACGCCTCTTGTCCGCACAACTCTCTTGTCGGTCATTTTCCCTTTTTAACTTTTGCTTAAGCACTGCCACCACGTCCATAGTTTTCTTGATCCACCTCCGGTCAAATATGTTGGCCGCTTCTAACTTCATTCCTTTGCGACGATGATCCACCTCATCTCCTATGGATTAATTCTAGCAGTTTCTACCACGTTTCCTATCACCAAACCTAACGGCTTTTTATCCTCTACGGATTTTCCATCATCCGAAAGTTTCTACCAACCTTAATCACATACTGGCATATGTAGGATTGCATAGCCAAAAGCTTCTCATAACAGTCACATGAACCATGTCATAACCACCTCCTCATCTTAGCTTTTCTATGCTCGGCACCAAGTAACTAACCATCCTTCATACTAATAGATGCTACGCCTTTTCTCTCGGTGAACGTTTCATTGTTCATGATTACTAACCTCTAGCTCTAACGATTTTCCCTTCAATATCACCACACCATCTCGATAATCTTTTGCTTCCTCAAGCCATTCTTCCTCCGTACTACCTTTCGCTTGTCTCTTCACGATCTCAATTTCCATATCATCTTCCATCTCGTCTTCCGCCTATATTTTAGGCGTTCTCCTTTTATTCCTTACACTCTTATCAATGAGGAATATGACCCTCTCACTGGTGACTCTCTTTTTGTAGAAGAATTCTTCCTAATAAATTGCGTTCTCCAACTATCTCCAAACCTCACGTCAATGCTTAGGCGTCTTCCTCAATCATTCCTATAGTATGCTCATACCAAACATTAGTCTATCAATGGTATACTACGCTTGCTTCCCGTCATTCTTCCCTATCCATAATCCTTCATAAGGCATTTCATACCTTTTAGGCTAACTTTTACGCAAAACCTCCTATTCCATCACATTCGTATGCAACCCTTCCAACTTCTCAACTACTTGACTTCTCATTCCTCTTAGAATATGGGATGAATTAGTTAGTCTATCGACTATCACCCAACTCTCATCGTACTTAATTCTCCGCCCCATTATGTATCCCTTCTATCAACTTCGACCTTACACCTCCCCTTTCTAAGCTACTCCTATCCATCTAGGAAGTATAGTCTACGTCTATTTTTCTCCATATGATTATCCAAGCCACGCCACATAAATGTTGACGCGTTCTCTACTTTAGACAACTCAAATCGTGCAACTTACATCCCTCATTCAAACCATCCTAACACGTCATCCATATAGCTCAAGTTTGTCTCAGCTTCACTTCCTTCATCTTATTCCATGTCTCATTAATTATGCTTGCCTTTCCCAGATGGTACTTGGCCTTGCAAAATTTTTTCACCACTTAACTTCATCCATCATCTAGCCCAACCCAAAGATTTTTCCCTTTTTTCTTTTCCCCCTCCTTCTTTGGTGCGTCTAAGCCGACCCCCCTTTATATATATATTTTTCTTTTTTTTTTTCTTTTTATTACTTATTAATACATTATTAATAATACCTTAAATTACCTCAATTTATTTTATCTCCTAAAGCCTCCAAAACCTCTAAACCGTAAAACTAGTCAAATTTTACGCGTATACCGTAAAAGACGTAAAAATCTACAGTTTTATAAAACCTCTTGAAATATGAAATAAACTAAATAACTAAGTCCTAAATGACTTAAAACCATCCCGTAAATTACTCCCATGACTAGATACCTCATCCGAGACCTCTAAATGCTAAACCCTAAATCGTAAAAATATGATTTACTATAATACTTATACGTATACGCAAAATACCTCCATTTAAATTTCATAGTCACTATATTTTGAGCTTATGATCATGAACTAACTGATCATCAGTTTACTTATGAGTATTTCGCACCCATAAACGATGTCCACTCCTTCCTCATTTATACAAAATAACACGTAAATACATAAAACACAGAGTCACACATAAAATAACCTAAAAAATAAGACTAAGTGACGAACCCTAAAACCGTAGTTGTCACATGTTGGTTGGCAAACCAGTCTTGATTATACATCATTTCATAAAAATCTTGATCAACTTGAAAACGTTTATCAAAGAATACTGCTGGTTAGGATATGAAGAAGTGGAAGAATCCATAGTAAGACGATACACACCCGTCGATGATTCATAGAAAGGTTGTTGGTTGTTATCATATTGTGGGGATAGAATGGACTGTTCGTATAGTCTGGGAAATTTGGTTGTGGTGAATGATATTCAAACCCGGCGGATCTAAACCGGAAGTTAGGAGTAACGCTAGATAAACGAAAAGCCGAATTCGGTGTCACATGTGGAACGGGTTCTTGACGAACTCGGGGTCTTGGGGTATTGGCTTTGGGGGTTCTCTTGCTAGACATGTTGAATATGTTTGTGTAGAAATTTGAGTGTGAATGTGTGAAAAAATGGAAGAAATGGTTATTTTTATATAGGTTATAGTTTAAATTTTTAATTTTTTTTCAAAGGAAAACAAACCCAACGGCCCTTTTTTCCAACTACCGATAACAAGGTCGTGTGTGGAGTCGTTTTCGCTCGACCGAGAGTCAGCCACCGAATTGCCGCAAGGGTGCGACCGACTCGCGACCGAGACAAAATGGCCCCGTTGCGGGTAGCCTAAGATGTTTCTAATAATGCTTCCATATTTTGCACTTTTGTTTACAAAATTTAAAAGATTGATTTTAAATATTTATTATCTAAGATTAAATTTCGTAAAAAAACATAGAGAGACTATTTCTGCTAAAATGTCTAAAAGTTTCAAAAATTGGACGGAGAGACTAAATTTATACATTTTCCGAATTGATTTTTGTTAATAGTCATATTTCAATAGTGATAAAATGTTGATCCCAAACTTAGATCGGATTTCCTTAGCTTGTAAGATAGTGGTAGCAATGATAAACTAAGTATTATGCGGAAAATAACACTTAGCACATGAACAATGGTTTAAACGATTCAAAAGATTTAATATATTCAAGTTTGAATAACACTAAGTTCTTTTAGATACTAAATTTTTCTAGGATACAAGGGGACTCATCTCCACTTTCCATCTCAATCTCATCCACGGGTTGAGATTAAACCCCCACCTTATACTGTAAGGGTATTTTAGTCTTTTTAGGTGGGGAGTATATATACATTTTTAATGCATTTTCTTTCCCTCTTTAACTCTTTATTAGTCCCCAATCTTTCTCGATAGTTTCTCTCTCTACCTTTCTCTCGTTATAACCGTCACTTCCATCGCATCCACCATCACGATCTGTCGATCAATCCATCATGTAAGATTCCTAATTAAGCTGATTAATGAGCTTATTAGCTTATTAATAAGCTTTCGTTTAAGCTATTTTTTGCAAATTAGAATAATCTTATTAGTCTTCATAATAATAAGCTTATGAATTATTGAATTAGTTGCGTTCGTTGGATTTTTGTTTGATGTTTATGAATTATAATAAGCATTTGAGTTAGATTAAGTGAATTATTAGAAGCGATCATGTTCTAAGGTTAGGTTTATGTTAATTTGTTGGAATGAGATTTAGGTTTATAATTTGTTACCTTATTAGCTTATTTTACGAGTTCTGTCAGGTTTGATAATGGTTTCGAGTGAGTCTAGTGATCAGAGTGGTATTGTTAAATGTTCTATGTCCGTTGATGCATCTAGTGATCAGAGTAGCGTCGATTAAGGTTATGATGTTCCATCCGAAAGCGTTCTTCATAGTCTTGCGGATGAGATTTCTTCATATGAACAATACAACGACGAAACAGTGTTGGGATGTTCGTAAGTCACAGTTAGTATTTGATACGGACGAGAGTACGTGGGCCTAATGGGTCACACACTTAGACATCAAGAATATCTTTTATTAAAGATATATCATAAATATGGCTATATATTTATTGTGTATATTTAACTTGATAAAAGTTAATACTTAACGGTAATTAACTAATAAGTTAAAAAGTTTAACAAGGATTAATTAACAATGCTTTAAACTTTAAGGTAATTATTGTAATTACATAATTCAGTTTATAGAAAGTCAAAAAGTCAAACCAGTATATCCTTTGGGGTATATTTGGCCGACCAAAATCAATGTAAGGGAAGAAGAGAGATTTTTGATTCTATAAGGTTTATTACTTGGAGGTTAAGTTGTAATCTTTCCCATAAATAAACTTAAGGCTCAACTATATAAATAAGAGATTTAATTCATTGTTTCATAGCATTTAAAACCAAACAAATCTCTCCTTTTCTCTCTTGGAAGTCGACAGACAAACACCCCCTTGGTGTTTTAAGGTTTGATTTTTATTAAGTATTATACTTAATCAAGATCTAGCAATCGAAGGTGATAAATTGAGGTATTGCATGGACTTATCTTGAAAAATATCTAACTTGATCTTTGGGTTATTGGTAATCAGTTTCGGTGTATTGGAATTAGGGTTTGGTTGGTTGATTGGTTTTGGTTACTTGATCATCCATTCTTGGACCTAAGGTATGCATTATTTATCTTTATGTTAATTACATTATGTGCATAGTTAATCGATCCTATCCGATGTGTTTTACTCTTAATACATGAATACTTGATTCTTAAGGTTGTTAAATGTCAACAGTGGCACCACGAGACAAATCTATGCCATGTAATTACATAAAAACGCCTAAAACCGGTGCAAAAATATTTTTTTCTTAAATAGTTGATTATGATTTAGTTTTAGATCTTTAAATTTTTTATTTAGATGCTATTAGATCCATAATTTTCTGGAAAAAATAAGTTTGCATGCTTTTTAGGTTTATAGCAAACGTTAATTACAAATACGTGTGCAATTTATGTGTTCTCCGATATGTTATGCATGTTTAAATTCATGAACCATGATTTTTTAATGTTAGAATGCATGATTTAGATGCTTAACATATTTTGAGATTGGCTATGTGATAAGAAAATGCTAATTGGATTGGTGCATGCATGCTTAAGGGGAGTTTTATAAAACTTTTAGGGTTGCGATTTCGACACCCGAACAGAAAAAATTTTTTATAAAATAATTTGTACACTTTTAAGGGCCGAATCTTTTTTGGTTACTAAAATCTCGATTCTGCACAACTTTTTAGTTTTAGCTAAAATCTGGGGAACACTTCTTTCTGCCGATTTTTGGCCTAAAAACAGAATCAGCCTAAAATCTCAAAATTGGATTTTTAGATTTACGAAATTTAGTGCCCTAAAATAAGTTATTTTTGGAAAATATCTTCCCTTATTATAGTTTATATGTGATATATTAGTAATGTTTATTGTCTTGCTTAATTTATTTGATTTATTGCTGGAATTGTTATATTGTGTATAAATGCAAAAAGATTTTTCAAGAATTAAACAAGACTAACTAGGGTAAGTAAATATTTGGTCTTTGACTAAATTTTATATTTACTCTAGAAATATATAGAAATCTGTAACACCCTACTTTGACAAGTGGATCGTTACATGATAATTATAGCGTGTCATCAAAGCATGCAAGATAAATGTCTTAAAACATGAATGACCATAAAGGAAACTGGAATCAAACATCGGTCCCAAAACATAAGCTCACACATGCATAAATAAAGAATGTAGAAAAAAGACTAAACAATGTCCAAGCAAAGCATAAGTATATAAATGCATAAAGGAAATGAAGTCAATGGGAGCCTCCATCCTAATGCACGTACTCCTGATTGCCTAAGTCTGTCCTTTAGTACATGTCGTATGGCAACATGAAAAGAAAATACGGCTGAGCAATACGCTCAGTGAACGGATATATGACATGATATGAATAACTGAAAACATAAGCAAAGCATGAAATGCAGCAGAATAATGTAAGTCCTGGACAACCTGGAACATGTTTTATAAACTGGTTTAAATCTAAATAGTGTTATGTTTATTCATGAAAAAGTAATTTAAATGCCAAGAGCCCATATAGGTCATGAAAGGTATCAACGTGCATGAATACATAGAGGGGTGACCTTGTCATGAAATTAGAGGGGTTGCCTCTAATTACATTAGTCTGGGTGGAGGGATCAGCTCCATGTGATGGATGTAGAGCATACACCACAGTTACCGTGTGAATCTAAAAAATATGTACTAGGATGCACACATTCGCCCCACATGATAATAATAATAATACAAGCCAAAACGTGAAGGGACGCCGCGAGAAATCAATCTCGTCGCGGAAGAGTCATAACACCAGTGCCTCAAGTGTTATGATTATGGTACCTCCATAACTAGGTGAACTTGGCATGCGTGTATATAGCTCAGGCAATTTAAATAATAGCATGGTAATTATTGAAAAGTTTAATGACATGTAAACTACTAGGGAAAACAGATGGCAGTAAATGGGGAAGCCTAATCATGCATAGAAAGAGAAGGTCCTTACTGAAGGACGGAATATCCGTACCTTATGTCCAGTAACGAAGAAGATGAAATGGGAAAAGTAATCTACTCCAACTTCACGAGTGCTACATAATAAAGGACGTGAATGAGTTGTGTGTTCATGTATAACTGACTGGTTCTTAGTTTACTTTACTTGTTCTTGACTTGTTTTACATGTTCTTGACTTTGTTTTACTGTTTCATGTGTTATCATGTATTTCTTAGTGTTTTCATGTGTTCTTGATTAATGTTTTTCATGTTTCATGTGTTATTATACTTGATGTTTCATAATGAGTAACTTTCTAAAAATAGTAGGTTTCTATATATAGTAACTTTCTAAACATAGCAAGTTTCCATATATATTAAGTTTCCAAAAATAGAAGGTTTCCATAATTAGTAAGTTTCCATCTATAGCATGTTTCCATAATTAGTATGTTTCCATAAATAGTAATTAGCTTGTTTAATAAGCATGTGATATAAGCTAAAGCTTAATAATATATTTTATATATCATGGTTTATTAAATGCCATAATATAGTAAAGTTTATTAATAAACAAATACTTTAGTCTAACATGATAATTATTATTTAATAATATAATATACGGTTTATAAATGATTATTAATTAATAATATATCCTAATTTAATGTTAATAATACTTTACCATAACTTGCTATTGTATAATTAAATTAAAGTAAGACATTAATATAATTAAACCATGGTTAACATGTTATTAAATATTTATGCTAAGTTCTTAGTTAAATCAATTAAATGTAACATGTAATTTATCAAGAATAATTATATACAATAATTATTTTTAGTGTACCATTAATTTAATTAATGTACTGTAACACCCCAAAATGTGATATGCGGAAGCGGTGAAGCTCGGGGTCTGTTACGTCATTGTATCATAGTTCAAGGTACAAGAGAACGACTCTACATGAGACGTTTTATAAAAATACCTCGTTTAATTTAAATTAAAAGCATCACAGTACAAAAGGTCTCAGTTTCAAAAGATAGTGCAGCGGAATGTAAAAGTTTTAAACATCAACGAGATAATAGTTCAAAAGCACAAGTAACAAATGTCCGAAGATAGCCAAGAAATGCATGCGGACTCCAAGTACTTCACACAGCAGGTACAACACATCATCAATTACCTGAGATAAATGCTAAATTGGGTCAACATAAAGTTGGTGAGAATATAGGTTTCAAGTAAAAATTCATAGTCATTCAATTTCATATTTCATTTCATGTACACGTGCAACTATAGGAGATATAGTGCCAAGTGTAGGATAAATTGGGTGTTCACAATATTTATGATAGCGCTAAGCTCGTGACATCGAAACTAGTGATCCAGTGCATACAATAGATTGCATACATAAATTTTGCCCCAATGGAGTACCTAGCCAAGATAACTCCGTTCATACAAATGGTACACACTCGTCCGGCGTCAGAATGCCCGAGTGGAGGTTGTCAACCCTCAATAGATCTATCCGTAACATAAGAGCTTACTCCAGCAGAGTAACTAACAATTCACGATAGTGGGGACTATGGCTAAAGCAACTTAAGCTATCTCATAAATAGTGTTCACAAAGCGTTCACAGAAATCAAGTTTTACTTGCGTCCAGAAGCAAGTCATCAAAGCATTTATCACATCCCAAAACATTAAACATACAAAAATAGTTTAATAGGGATCTATAAACTCACCTTAAGCAACGATTCAAACCGCACAAGTAAGATCAAATAGTAGCGAGCAACTCTAGCAACAACCTAAATATAATACTATAGTTTAGGCGCTAGCAAATAAGTCACAAAAGTTCATCACGTACGTTACTCATCGATCAAGTATATATTTTGTTGTTAAAATCGTGACTTGTAAATGTTACATCGTTATAAACATTATAGTATATATATACTTAGGCAAAAATATTTATTTTTGACTCGACGAAATTTCGACAGCCTTTCGGCGTAAATTTTAATTTACCAAAATTTATCTTAACAAATTTTCCTAAGTGAATTCTAACGAAAATTCGGCAGCCTTTCGGCGTCATATAAAAATTTGCCATTTTTAGTAAATACTCAAATCTCGTCCTAAAACCCCTATTTTCAATAATTAATCAATCGCCGACAATTCAACAATTCATTTTTCACAATCGTAACCATTTCAACTTCCAACGTTACAACTTTCAATAGTAATACAAGTATTCCCTTTTCGAGCTAACACGCTTTTACAAAACAAGTCCAACATCCATACATACCATTTAGTAACTATTTTGACACTTAAAACAACTCCGTTTAACTCGAAAATGTCGTTTCGACCACTTTAAAAATCTGGACAGCAACCACTTATAGTGTTGTTCTCCAAAAATAAAGTTTTCCGTCAACGTAATTTAAACAACCACAACTTACTCATTTTAGCTCCGTTTTTAGCCCATAATATATCGAAACGAAGGTATTCACTTATATTTTCATAATATCGTAGTAAACTCGTGTCAAAACAATTTTTACGACTCTCTACGCCTCTTAAAAAAGTCGGACAGATTGTACGTATTCCGTAAAAACTCGTTTTCGACCATTTTCAAACGTAACCACTAGTAGCAACTCTACAAGTTTCTTCTAATTTTTCATATACAACAACAATATCAAAGATTTTTCTTCAAGTTTACAAATAAAAAATGTACATACTTATATTTTTCACAAATCTTTCAATTATCCCATTTTTAGGTATGGATCTAATAGATCCACACGTAATTTCCACAAATCTTGAAATATTTCATGACCAAAAATAGTTTTCATCATTTTATTTCATAAAAATACTTGATGAGTAACATGCATGCATAGATCTACAAAGATCATGCATGGAAAAAAATGAAAAGATGAAAAGATTTAAGAAATGACCTTGTGTAACGATCCTACGTAACCACAACGATCCGATCTACAATAATACCCACTAATAATCAACAAGAACTTCTACCCTAATCTTCAACCTAAAAACTTCTCAAATCGTCAAACCAAGAAAATCCATTCTTCTATATGCTTATACAAGCTCTAGGGTGTATTTGTTTTGTGTTGAATCTTGGTAAAATGAAGCTTTTCAAAAATCAACAATGGTGGAAATGGAGAGTGTGTTTGTGTCGTGTGTTTAGAGAGAGAGAGAGAGGAGTTGTGTGTGTTTTTGGTTGAGTGAAGTGAAGTGTATAAGTGTGAAGTGATTTTAAGGTTATAAGGGTAATAAGTTAAAATGTGTAGGAGTAGTGTAAGTTAAGCTTAATTTGGCAAAGAGTGAAAATATGATGTATCTTGCATGTGGTGAAGGTTTGGCCGGTTATGGGGGGTCCCACATGGGTTAAATTATTCAAAATTTTTACTATGGTAATTAGTTAAAAGGTTTAAGGTAAAAAGGTTAGTTAGTTTTAGGTAAATATCAAAAAGTATATAGTTAAGTTAAATATTACGTAAAACTTAAAAATTTGACGAAATATATTAAATTTACGATTTTTCGACGAAAACTGACATTTTACGATTGGTAAAGTATTTTATGCATGTTAACGACGGTTAAACGTAAAAACGACGTAAAATACGAAAACGCGATACGTTAATTAAATATTCACAGTAAATACGATTTATTATTATAAATAGCAAAAATACTAAAATACAGGCATATATAAACATATACAGAAATATTTAAATACGCTGCTCAAGAAAATACGATCACGCTGCTAAAAACTAAACAGTTAAGCACGTAATTCACAGATAACGAATAATCTCATGGATTATCGTCAATTCATTGACCGTCTCAGCACTTTGGTCAGGTTCACAGAAAATGTTCAGATTAATGACTAAGCTCAGTGTCAGGCCATTACTCGTCAGCAAACAGTTTTTCAGAAAACGCGGGATAACCTCCCGGTTCCAACACAGTTAAATCACATAGTTGACCAAATAAAAAGTCAAAGGGTAAAATAGTCATTTTACAAAGTAGGGAAAATTACCAGGTGTTACATCATCCCCTTGATAGAGAAGCTTTGTCCTCAAAGCTTAGGAGTGTCACGGTTTCTAGAATTGTCAAAGAGTTGCGGATATTTCTTGCGAAATCGATCCTCACGCTCCCAAGTGAATTCAGGTCCACGTTTAGAATTCCACCTCACCTTGATAATAGGAATACGACTCTGTTTCAATCCTTTGACCTCACGGTCCATGATTTCAACAGGTTCCTCGACAAATTGCATCTTGTCGTCGATTCGGAGTTCCTCCAATTGTATAACGAGTGTTTCATCAGAAAGGCACTTCTTCAAGTTCGACACATGAAAAGTTCTATGCACGCGGCTCAACGCTTGCGGTAATTCGAGACGATAGGCTACAGTTCCAACCTTTGCCAGAATTTTGAAAGGTCCAATATAACGGGGGTTCAGCTTTCCTCGCTTGCCAAAACGTACTACACCTTTCCAAGGCGATACTTTTAACATCACTTTGTCTCCCACTTGAAATTCGAGAGGCTTACGTCGAACGTCGGCGTAACTCTTCTGACGATCACGGGCTGCTTGAATTCGGCTCTTGATTTGAACAATCTTCTCAGTCGTTTCACGGATGAGTTCAGGGCCAGTGAGCTGACTATCCCCAACCTCACTCCAACACACAGGCGAGCGACATTTACGACCATACAACGCTTCAAACGGTGCAGCCTTAATACTGGTATGATAACTATTGTTGTAAGAGAATTCTACTAGAGGCAAATGTATGTCCCATTGCTTTCCAAAGTCAAGCACACAAGCACACAACATGTCCTCCAGCATTTGAATAGTTCTCTCACTCTGTCCCTCAGTCTACGGGTGATAAGCAGTACTCATGTCCAATTGCGTACCCAACGCTTTCTGTAGTGATTTCCAGAATTCCGAAGTAAATCTACCATCTCTATCAGAAATTATCGAGATCGGTATTCCATGTTTTGTGACTATTTCCCTCAGATAAAGTCTCGTAAGCTTATCCATCGAATCATCTTCCTTCATAGCTAAAAAGTGTGTAGATTTCGTAAGTCGATCCACAATTACCCAAATTGTGTCGTATCCGTTTGTCGTTTTAGGTAGCTTAGTTATGAAGTCCATGGTTATATTTTCCCATTTCCACATAGGAATTATAGGTTGAACCAACAATCCAGATGGTTTTTGGTGTTCTGTTTTCACTCTAGCACAAGTCAGGCACTTCCCTACATAAGTAGCGATTTCAGCTTTCATATTTGGCCACCAATATAGCTTCTTCATATCCTGATACATTTTGTCAGATCCTGGGTGAATCGAATACTTAGATTTATGTGACTCGTGCATAATCACGTCCCTTATTCCTCCAAACCATGGTAACCAACTTCTACCATTCAGACATAGCGTTCCATTAGTGCTAGTCTCCAATTTCTTAGTAACCATTCCTCCTAATTTCTCATCTTCAACATGTTCAGGCTTAAGAGCTTCGGTTTGTGCTTCACGAATTTGCACAGGTAAGTTCGGATTCATAACCATAGCTAATGATCTAACTCTACGTGTCATCAGTTGTTCCTTTCTACTTAGCGCAACCGCTACTACATTGGCCTTCCCAGGGTGGTAACGGATTTCATAGTCATAATCGCTGAGCAACTCGATCCATCGACGTTGTCTCATGTTCAGTTCCTTCTGGTCAAGAATATGTTGTAAACTCTTGTGATCGGTATAGACGACACACTTGGTTCCATACAAGTAGTGTCTCCACAATTTCAAGGCAAATACTACCGCTCCTAACTCCAAGTCGTGCGTAGTGTAGTTTTTCTCATGCGTTTTCAATTGTCGTGACGCGTAGGCGATAACTTTCTTCCTCTGCATCAACACAGCTCCCAATCCTTTTGCTGATGCATCACAGTAGACCACAAAGTCTTCCGATCCTTCTGGTAACGATAAAATAGGCGCACTACACAACATTTGTTTCAACTTTTGGAATGCTAATTCCTCCTTATCTCCCCATTCGTATTTCACCTTCTTTTGAGTCAACTTAGTCAATGGTTTCGCGATCTTCGAGAATCCCTCGATGAATCTTCGGTAATATCCGGCGAGTCCTAAGAATTGGCGAATTTCAGTCGGTGTCGTAGGAGCAGTCCACTCCCTAATTGATTCAATCTTAGCAGGATCAACATGAATCCCCTTGCTATCTATAACGTGTCCTAGAAATTGTACTCTTGGCAACCAAAAATCACACTTCGAGAACTTAGCGTACAATTCCTCTTTCTTAAGTAATTCCAATATTATCTTAAGATGTTCCTCATGTTCTTTCTCATTCCTTGAGTAAATTAGTATGTCATCGATGAACACAATGACAAACTTGTCCAAATACGGTTTACACACCCGGTTCATGAGGTCCATAAACACAGCAGGCGCGTTTGTCAAACCGAACGGCATCACTTGGAACTCATAGTGTCCATACCTAGTCCTAAAAGCAGTCTTTGCAACATCTTCCTCACGGACTCTTAATTGGTGATAACCAGACCTAAGGTCAATCTTCGAGTAAACGCTTGATCCTTGCAACTGATCAAACAGATCATCGATCCTAGGTAACGGGTAACGGTTCTTGATGGTAAGTTTGTTCAACTCACGATAGTCGATACACATCCGAAAACTCCCATCCTTCTTCTTTAAAAATAAGACTGGAGCTCCCCAGGGTGAAGAACTCGGTCTTATGAATCCTTTATCAGTCAACTCTTATAGTTGCGTCGCTAGTTCTTGCAATTCTGACGGTGCTAAACGGTAAGGCGCTCGAGCAACAGGTGCAGCTCCCGGTATTAAATCAATCTGGAATTCAACTTGTCTAGCCGGCGGTAATCCAAGCAAATCTTCAGGAAAGACTTCCGGAAAATCCCGTACGATAGGTACATCTTCCAACCGTTTTTCTTCCGTTTGCTTTTCAGTAACACAGGCTAAAAATACGTGGCAACCTTCCGACAACAACTTTTGAGCCTTGACACGCGAGATAATGTTCAGTCGTGACTTCCCTTTTCCGTTACTTGTATCCCCTTGTACCTCCAAAACTTCATCACCAAATGGTAAACGAACGATCTTCTTGTCACATACAATCGTAGCACGATATCTCGACAACCAATCCATTCCGACAATCACGTCAAAACTCCCTAACTCAACAGGCATAAGGTCTATTACGAAAGGATGACCTAGAAGATTTAAAGTGCATCCACGAAGTATAGTGTCGGCTTCTATCAACTTCCCATTAGCTAACTCAATAGTGTACTTAGTGTCTAAGGGCGAAGGGGTCACATCAAGTAAAACACTAAAAGCAGTCGACACGAAACTCCTATCGGCTCCAGTATCAAATAAAATAGAAGCATAACGACCATTGAGAAGAAACGTACCCGTCACGACGTCAGGGTTTTGTTGCGCTTCTCCTCCTCCTATCACATAGACCCTCCCACGAGCTTCCCCAGCTTTAGCATTCTTTCCTTGGTCCTTGTCCTTGTTCTTTTTCTTTGGGCACTCATTGCTGTAGTGTCCCTTTTGCTGACATTCAAAGCAAGTGACGTTGGCTTTCGTGTTGGGTGGTGACTTACAATCCTTAGCAATGTGTCCGGTTTTCTTGCAGTTGTGACACTGTACATTGCATTGTCCATTGTGGTGACGCTTGCATCGATTGCACAGAGGTAACGTCCCATTGTACACTCCCTTTTCCCCAGTACCAGCAGTGTACGCTTTCACAGTGTCTTGCCTCTTATTCGGATTGTTCCCATGGTTGTTCCTTTGGTTATTACCCCACTTTCTCTTGTTGTCCGCGGCATACCCAGCATTTGCTCGAACAACTTGGTCCATCAGACTGTGAGCCATCCTTATAGCATCACTAACTTTTGTCGGTCCAGACGATGTCACATTCCCTTGAACTCTACTCGGTAAACCCCAAATATAGCGCTCAACCTTCTTCTCTTCATCCGGAACCATTCCAGGACATAGCAAACACAATTCTTGAAACCTCCTTGTGTACGTCCCAATGTCATTGTTCTTCACAGTCAAGTTCCACAATTCGATTTCCATTTTTTGAATCTCATTACGAGGACAGTACTCCTTAGTCAACAACTTCTTAAGTTCCTCCCAACTCATTCTATACGCCTCCTCGGCTCCAGCCGTCTGCACATGTGTGTTCCACCAAGTCAACGCTCCAGCAGCTAAAGTACAAGTAGAATAAGTCACTTGGTTCTCAACAGCACATCCACTAACACGGAACACAACTTTCATCTTTTCAACCCAACGAGCTAATCCGACAGCTCCTTCAGTACCATTAAAAGTCAAAGGGTCACAACTCATAAAGTCCTTGTAAGTACACGGCTTAGGCGGTCGATTGTCAACATTGTTCGGCGGTGCTTCGTTCACGTTGTTGTTAGCTTGAACATTTGCCAGTGCAGCAGTCACTCGTTGCGTAATCAGTGCTTCCAATTGAGCGTCATTCATTCCGTTACGTGTGTTCACCATTGTTTCTCTGCGTTAAGACAACAATGCAAATAAGGTTCAAGCATGAATATACACGTTATATATTTCATATGCTAAAATAGAATGCAGAATTTAACAGTGCAACAAACATAAAAAGGATAGTCATTGGTCAAGGTCATAAAGTTAAATTCCCATTCATAATCAAAATATCAAGTACATAGTCATAAAATAAGAGTATGATTACATCTAGTCTACTCCAACTAACCGAGTACTACTCTAGTTTAGTGGATACAATACCCAAAAGATAAAGATGTCAATCTACTCTAGAATCAAGCACAATAACAACGAATCTCTAAGTGCGACGACGACGATCACACTCAGCACATCTCGGTGAATCACTCCTCGGGTCTCCATCTGCAGCTCGGTCTCCTCCACAAACTGACTCTAACTCACGCCTCAACCTAGCAACCTCCTCAAGTGTGGTATCCAACAAGTCACGGGTATCCTCGTTATCCTCTAACAATCCAAAAACCGCATCCTCAAGTAGACGAAAACGAACAGCATCTGAATCCCTATCACATCCTATCATAACAACACATGACCTAGGTCTAGAGGGCTCTCCAACATGATGAGTAGGTGGTGTAGAAACAGCAGTAGCAGCTCGAATCTCATGAGTAGGCGATGCCTCAGGTGTAGTGTGTGAATCAGACATACGGATCTTCTTCCGTGGGCATGACGAATCAGAATCGGACAAAGCTCGAGATCTAACACCGGATGGTCCAGCTCCATCAGTAGGTGGTACAGTATCATCGGAATCAGTGTAAACCTCAGCTGGCGGTGTACCCCATAAAGCTTCCCTCTCCTTTCTAAATCGCTGACAAGGAACAGTAGGCTTCTTCCTCAAGTTGGACGTCTTCCTAATCTCACTCCTCCTACTAGGCTCAACTCTCTCAGGTACAACAGTCAAAGCATCAACCCTAATATCATCATCAGCCTCAGCACCCTCTCTATCACTACTAACCACAACCATCCTAACGTCAGTATCACTCTCAATCTCATCATCCATGTCCTCATCATCCTCATGATCTACCTCATATCCATCCATATCATCATCACCCTCATGATCTACCTCAACACCATCCATATCATCCTCATGACCTACCTCATGTCTATCCATATCCTCATCACCCTCGTGATCTACCTCAATACCATCCACGTCATCCTCATCATCCTCATCGTCATCACTACCACTAACCCACTCGACCAAAGTACGATGCACAATAGGTGGCATCCCATCAACAACATCGGAAGTATCAGACAACACATCAGGCTCACCCTCATCATCCTCCTCTGGGTCCTCGTCAGGGTCATACTCCGCACCTTCCTCCTCAGGATCAGCCTCCTCTTGGTCATTCTCCGGCTCAACATGATCTGGTACCATCTCAATCTCGTCTTCCCACTCTTCATCGGCAGAGTCGGGCTGGTAAGAAACAGTAGATGACGACATAACCTGCAACAACCAAAATGCGTATTAAACCAGTTGTAGGGTATGCATGAAATAATCATGTATAGAAATTAAAGTATGCAAATCAACGAGATGCATATGTATATAATACATATTACGTATTACATAATATATATTACATATTACTTATAGTGTTATCCTACGTAATACATTATGTAGTACACATATATATACAGAGTAACAAGTAGCCACATCGGTTATAGTCTAGGCCTAAGATGCAAACCTAGTTCTCTATAACCAAGGCTCTGATTACCAATTCTGTAACACCCCAAAATGTGATATGCGGAAACGGTGAAGCTCGGGGTCTGTTACGTCATTGTATCATAGTTCAAGGTACAAGAGAACGACTCTACATGAGACGTTTTATAAAAATACCTCGTTGAATTTAAATTAAAAGCATCATAGTACAAAAGGTCTCAGTTTCAAAAGATAGTGCAGCGGAATGTAAAAGTTTTAAACATCAACGAGATAATAGTTCAAAAGCATAAGTAACAAATGTCCGAAGATAGCCAAGAAATGCATGCGGACTCCAAGTACTTCACACAGCAGGTACAACACATCATCAATTACCTGAGATAAATGCTAAATTGGGTCAACATAAAGTTGGTGAGAATATAGGTTTCAAGTAAAAATTCATAGTCATTCAATTTCATATTTCTTTTTTTTTTTTTTTTTTTTTGGTAAAAGGGTAACAATGACCCTGGTAAATAGAACCAAAAAAACGTTGAAGTACAATGAATGTGGCTGAAATACCACATTAACCGCAAGCTACAGGCAGCTTGTTAAACAAATGTTTATGACAGACCATAAACATTAACTAGTCTAGAATGATGAAAAATATAAGCTAGACAAAAACCAAGACGAAAACATAAAATTAGGAAGAAAATAATAAACCATCAACATAGGATCAACCAGTTGGAGTGCTTGCCCCAATATGAGTGTTGAGAAGATTTACAGATTCATCATAGACAACCTCGACTTCCTCCTCATTATCTTCTTCGCTAACTTGAACCACTTCTTCCATTTCAAACTTGGACAAAGTTGAAAATTTATTAGAGGTAGAAACAATGCTCATTGGATCCGTACCTTTATTTCATTTCATGTACACGTGCAACTATAGGAGATATAGTGCCAAGTGTAGGATAAATTGGGTGTTCACAATATTTATGATAGCGCTAAGCTCGTGACATCGAAACTAGTGATCCAGTGCATACAATAGATTGCATACATAAATTTTGCCCCAATGGAGTACCTAGGCAAGATAAATCCGTTCATACAAATGGTACACACTCGTCCGGCGTCAGAATGCCCGAGTGGAGGTTGTCAACCCTCAATAGATCTATCCGTAACATAACAGCTTACTCCAGCAGAGTAACTAACGATTCACGATAGTGGGGACTATGGCTAAAGCAACTTAAGCTATCTCATAAATAGTGTTCACAAAGCGTTCACAGAAATCAAGTTTTACTTGCGTCCAGAAGCAAGTCATCAAAGCATTTATCACATCCCAAAACATTAAACATACAAAAATAGTTTAATAGGGATCTATAAACTCACCTTAAGCAACGATTCAAACCGCACAAGTAAGATCAAATAGTAGCGAGCAACTCTAGCAACAACCTAAATATAATACTATAGTTTAGGCGCTAGCAAATAAGTCACAAAAGTTCATCACGTACGTTACTCATCGATCAAGTATATATTTTGTTGTTAAAATCGTGACTTGTAAATGTTACATCGTTATAAACATTATAGTATATATACACTTAGGCAAAAATATTTATTTTTGACTCGACGAAATTTCGACAGCCTTTCGGCGTAAATTTTAATTTACCAAAATTTATCTTAACAAATTTTCCTAAGTGAATTCTAACGAAAATTCGGCAGCCTTTCGGCGTCATATAAAAATTTGCCATTTTTAGTAAATACTCAAATCTCGTCCTAAAACCCCTATTTTCAACAATTTATCAATCGCCAACAATTCAACAACTAATTTTTCACAATCGTAACCATTTCAACTTCCAACGTTCCAACTTTCAATAGTAATACAAGTATTCCCTTTTCGAGCTAACACGCTTTTACAAAACAAGTCCAACATCCATACATACCATTTAGTAACTATTTCGACACTTAAAACAACTCCGTTTAACTCGAAAATGTCGTTTCGACCACTTTAAAAATCTGGACAGCAACCACTTATAGTGTTGTTCTCCAAAAATAAAGTTTTCCGTCAACGTAATTTAAACAACCACAACTTACTCATTTTAGCTCCGTTTTTAGCCCATAATATATCGAAACGAAGGTATTCACTTATATTTTCATAATATCGTAGTAAACTAGTGTCAAAACAATTTTTACGACTCTCTACGCCTCTTACAAAAGTCAGACAGATTGTACGTCTTCCGTAAAAACTCGTTTTCGACCATTTTCAAACGTAACCACTAGTAGTAACTCTACTAGTTTCTTCTAATTTTTCATATACAACAACAATATCAAAGATTTTTCTTCAAGTTTACAAATCAAAAATGTACATACTTATATTTTTCACAAATCTTTCAATTATCCCATTTTTATGTATGGATCTAATAGATCCACACTTAATTTCCACAAATCTTGAAATATTTCATGACCAAAAATATTTTTCATCATTTTATTTCATAAAAATATTTGATGAGTAACATGCATGCATAGATCTACAAAGATCATACATGGAAAAAAATGAAAAGATGAAAAGATTTAAGAAATGACCTTGTGTAACGATCCTACGTAACCACAACGATCCGATCTACAATAATACCCACTAATAATCAACAAGAACTTCTACCCTAATCTTTGATGAGACTGCTTTTATACATGGTCTCATCGTCCAAAACGGCCTTAAATTGCATAAAATATCATAAAATAGACCAAATATATGCTCGTGTTTGTTACTTGTGTATTTTTAGGTACGGATATTGAGGAATTGGCAAAAGAACACAAGAATCAATCAAAAACGAACACGGGAAAAGAAGTCGCACAATGAACCGGGCCCAAGTTTGGAATTTTGCAAAAAGACCCTTGAAGAATTGAAGATTGGCAAAAATGGCCCCTCATCTTTGAAGAACTTGTCACATTTGACCCTCCACATATCAAATGTACAAGTGTGATCCTTAATGTTTGAAGATTATACAAGATCAGTCCTTGGAAAATCATGCATATACATTAAATACCCTTTGGAAAAGTTTTTAAAGTAATTGTGCCACTTTTGACAAGTTGTCAAAAGTTGACAAGGCACAATTGGACGCTGATGGCATTTAATTACAACTTGAAAGAATGTTGATACCTTGGGGACTCAAACTGTCAAAACAACAAACTCCCACAACCAACCAGGGTGTGACACCTCAGCCCTACCCACCCTTTTACCCAACAACCCACAAAACCGACCCTACCCAATACCCTATACCCGGTTTAATTTATTAAACCTGGTCAATGAAGTCAAAACACCCCACTAACCATTTTTTTTCCCACCAAAACAGATTTTCAAATCTGTTTTACCCTAAAACGAATCAAAACCCACCCCTAATCTCACTTGAACCCTAATCCTACCCAGATTAATTAACACCCAAATCAAGGGGTTTTTAGCTTAAACTGTCCAGAACACTGATTAACGTCACTCTCAACCAAACCCACCTCACCCAACAGTGTCACATGGCTTGTGGGACCCTCCCCAAGCCTCCCCTGCTCCATCACTTTCACACAAAACCCCACCCCCGACCAGATAAACGATTGGATGGAATCCCTTTGTCCCCAAGATCAAACCAACGTCCAAGATTAACCAAGAAGAGCTGGCATCCAGTACAAGACTCACAAGATGCGTTTTTGACCCATTTTTCAGTCAAATCTTCAAGGGCAGCATTGGAATTTTAGTTGATAGGGTTTAGTGACCTAGAATGTTCTCTTAGTTAGTATTTAAAGGGCATTCGCATGTGAATGCACTTTTGTTCCAGTTTTTGCATAACATCTTGTATTTACCTTTTTTATAAAATTAAAAGTTTGGTATTTGTGGTATACAATTGTAATTCCTTTTTAATCCTGATAAAAGTTGGTGTATGTTGTATGCAAAAGCTGAGTTCCAATTGTGTCAAGTTTGTGTTTGAATTTTCAAGAGTTTTTGAAGTTTTTTAAAAAATTTTGTTCAACTCTTAATCTAACACCTTGGAAGTGAAAGTGGAAAAGGTGGGAGATTTGTGAGTTTGAATTGTTTTTGAAACGTGTTTGAGAGTTTGTGGAAAGATTTGTAAGTTTTTAAGGAAAAAAAAAGAGAAAACAGAATATATCCAATATTTGTGTTTTGCTTTGATTTTTCCTTGGCAGGTTTAAAGATTGATTGTTGATTTAGTTCTGCACCAACCCCAGTTGGTATTGGAGGTGGATATTCATCCACTAGGTCCTTGGATGTAAGGACCTAAGGTAATTTTCTTTTTACCCTTTTGAAAAGTTCAGAAAAAGTAGTTCATGTGATTTTGTTTGATTTTGTGCTAAAGTGTGTTAAAACAGTTTGATTTATGCTCTTTGGTGTTTGTATGTATGCTGTATGATCATAGGATCAGATTTGATAAGTTTTAGAAGGCTGTGGTTTGATAAAAAGTGCATAAAGAAATTTAAAGTGGTGTTTGGATAAGCATTTTAGCAGGGTAAATTTTTGATTTGTGCTTTCATAAGGTGTTAGCAAGATTGAAAAAGGTTAAGATAGTTTGCTTACTGGTTATAGTTTATTTTGGATCAAGTTTTAAGCAAGTTTGGTGAGTTTTAAGTTAAAAGTGAGCTATAAAATCTGCATACCACTTTTCTGCTTATTTTTCATGTAAATTGTGCTAAGGTCTTTGATTTCTGTTGAGTGTTAGGATAATCTAAGGTTGCATATTGATTGTGTGCTATTTGGTGATTAAGTGTGCTAAATATGGGAGTTTGAAACTGATTAAGGTGCTTGTAATCTGTCATAGAACAACCACCAGACCTAGTATAATTGTCTCAACAACTTGTTTGGTTTTTCTTGCTTGATTTGGTTACTTGGAGTGTTGATTTTGCTTGTTTACTGCTTGATCTTGACTCCTTGTGCTCCAAAGAGCACAAGGGTGCCCTTTGTTCCAAGAAATCTCCACAAACAAAGCAAACAACCAAGTCCTCTTGGTTGTCACTTGTTCATCAGAAAGTGCACAAGACCTGGGCACGTTTTGCTCATTTTCCAGGCTTAATCTTGACTAATTTAGTTTGTTTTTGTGATTTTGTGTGTTGATAAGTTACTGGATTAAGTTTTTAAAATTTAAAAAAATAAAAATAAAATATAAACTCCAAAAAGGACGTGGCCAGGACTCGAACCTGCGCCACTCCTCTCACAACACATACAAGTTACCATTGCGCCCTAGGGACTTTGACTGATAGATTTGGTTTTGAATTATATTTAAGGGCGTTTTCATTTGGGCTTATTTAAATAAGCCGTGGCTTATTGTTTATTTTCCAGCTTATTTAGTAAGTTTTTTGGGCTTAGCTCATTTTTCCTAGGACATTTATAGATATTAGGATTTTTCTGTTTAAAAATTTTATTTTTCCTTTTATTTAATTAATTATTAGGATTATTTCTAGTTTTATTTTTAGAAAGTCATTAAAAAATATTAAACAGTAGTTAAAAAATACAAAAAAATAGTTTTTAGGTTTTAATTTGTATTTTTGAGGTTTACATATAAAAAAGTTTTCAAAAACTTTAATTTTTGATTTTATTTAATTTTAGGGTTTTTTGGCAACTTTAAAAATTAATATAAAATTAATTAAGAGGTTTTAGAAACTTTAATTTACATTTTCTTCTTATTTAGAATATTTAGGATTTTTGAGAATTTTTTAGAATTTATTTGAAAACTTTTTATTTTTAAGAATATTTTAATATTATTTTATTCATTAAAAGTCAAAGTTTTATTTTTATTTCTTTTTCATTTTTCCTAGGTTCTTTATCATTAATTAGGACTTTTCCCATTTGTAGAATAATTTTTAGGCTTTTCAATTAATTTTTAGAATTAATTTAAGATTTAATAGATTTTAATAGTTTTTAGGAGCTTAAAAATAGTTTAAATTGGTTTTAAAATTTTTAAAAATAGTTTTTAGTTTAATTAGGTCATTTTTGAGGTTTACAAACTATAAAATCTTGTTTAGGGCTTTTTAATATTTAAAGGTGATTTTTAGGGCTTTAATTAGCATTAAAAAGTCATTATTAAATTAATTAAAAGGTTTTGGCAAGTTTTAATTTTTTGTAAACTCTTAGAATATTATTTGGGATTTTTTAGTAATTTTTAGGAATTTTTAGGGTAAAATTTTAAATTTTGCACTTTTTACGTTCTACGTCGTAACTTTCTAGTAGTGTTTTTGCCTTATTTTTCTATTTTTTTCGTCTTCGTCATTTTCTCTTCTTTTCTTCTCATTAATAATCAAAAACATAATCAATCATTCATTACACAACACACGTGCCTCCTCGAGAGAACGATCCCCACTCATTGGGTCATAACTTGTGGTTTTCCCAAACCGCTCGTTAATACTTACCGCTTTTTGTGTTGCTTTGTTTTTCCTAAAATAAAGTATACACAAAATCTCTACATCAAAATGGCGCCGCTGCCGGGGAGGCGTGTTGTGTTTTGATTGACCATTGTTGTTTTTCTATATTAGCCATATAATAATTGTATTAATAGCACTCTATTAATACGTATTATCGTTTTTCGGTTTTTGTGTGAATATTATTACTATATTGTATACGTAGAACAATAAATACACAAGTACTCCAAATACGTGAGCAATCACAACCTTGATTCGGGATTTCATCACTCGATCATTGTATTCGAATCTCAAACCAAAGAAAAAGGCAAAAATAGATAAATACTTTCGTGAAACTTAATCTTGATAATACAAACTATAAGGTGGGTATAAGGCGGTTGTATTTCACAACCTAAAGGAAAAAGGCTCTTAAGTGCTTCGCGCCGCCTCGTTTCCTCCGCTTGCTTGTGCGTATTTGATTTTGAGAGTGAATCGAGGGTTTTGCCGCCCAAAGTATTATTACATATCATATATATTTTCTTGGTTTCCATTTGATTAAACCCTCTTGAACGATTTGGTGTTCCACCATCGTTCTAAAGTCATCGAAGGCGTTCACTCCACGTGATTGTTTTCATTCCTTGAGGCCTTTTTAATCAAGAGATTTGATTAGTGAGGAGATTTGTGGACTCATTGTCTACTTAATACATTCACCAATTTCCAAAAAAAAAAGTTAATACAATCAAAAACCACAAAAAAATTGAAAAAACACAAAATACCAAAAAGAATCTTCTTTGCTCGTCTCCACGTTGTACGTGACGTTTATGCTCACTCGTAATCAAGCAAAACGTGCACGTAGACGCAAGAACAAAACTCCTACTAAAACTCATTCTAGTGAGGAGTCTCCAAGTGAGGAACCTATTGTAGAACAAGAAGCTATCATGGCTAATCGTACTATGATGGAGTTGCTTCAAGCACCCACCGAGGGTTTTGGAGAGGCCATTGTGATTCCCGCCATCCTTGCGGAGAACTTTGAGATCAAGACGGGTTTAATGTCTATGCTTCAAGCAAACAAGTTTCGCGGTCACGAAAAAGACAACCCACATTATCACATTAGGCAATTTAATCGTCTCACCGCGACAAGCAAGTTTAAGGATGTACCACACGATGCCATTAAGATGATGTTGTTTCCTTACTCGTTAGATGGACCCGCCAAGATATGGCTTGAGAAAGAACCGCCGAATTCGATTTTGACATGGGCCGATCTCGTGTCTAAATTTGTGAATCAATTTTTTCCACCATCTAAGACAACACATTTGAAAAACGAGATTTCACGTTTTACACAAAGACCAAATGAAAGTTTTTCAATGGCTTGGGAAAGGTTTAAAGAAATGTTACATGAATGTCCACACCATGATTTTTCCGAATTGCATCAAATTGACACTTTTTATAATGGGCTTAATGAACATGAAAGAGATTATTTAAATGCCGCCGCGGGTGGTAATTTTTTGTGCAAAACGACCAATGAGGCTTTGAAAATCATAGAAAATAGGTCTAAGGTCTATAGCCCTCGTAACACACCGAGTGTTGCCAATTTGGGCTCGTCATCATCTCGTTCCATTAATGCCTTGCAAGATGAAGCAAATGAGGAGAATAGGTTTTTCGATAGGTTTTCGACTCTTATGTCTCATTGGAAAGCTCAAGAAGCTTCAAACACCGCTTCGGTTAAAGCGGTTGCTAAGAGTTGTATTTCGTGTGGTGGAGCTCATGATTTTTCCGAGTGCATTACCGCGGATGGTAACACTTCGAATGCTTATGTAGCCACGGGAACTTATAACCAAATCGGTCAAGGTTCACGTTCGAATCAAGCTCCACCCAATCAAAATGCTAATAATTATCGCAACAACAACAACCAAGGTGGAAATTACCAAGGAAATCAAAGAAATTATAACAAAGGTAATTACCAAAGTGGAAATGGGCAAATTTCTAATCAAAACCAAAACCGTGATTTTCAAACTAATGCCCAAGGTTTTCAAAACGATCACACCAAAAATCTTCAAGGAGAGTTTTTGAATTATGCTAAGGCTAATGATGCTAAGTTTGACAACATGCAACGTGAAATGGTTAGCTTAAGATCCGAGTTGAAAAACGAGCTTAAAAACGAACTTGCTAATGAACTTAAAACTCATGCTAATAAAATGGAAGGAAATGTCACACGACTCCAACAAAATCAACAAAAAATGGAGCAAGGACAACATGAGATTAAGCAAGAGTTGTTGAAAGCGGATGCTAGGCAATCTAAGTTTGAAGATAGAATGGCTAAAATGTTTGAAGCTATCATGTGTAAGCCCTCTTCTTCGGGTAGTCTTCCTAGTGATACCATCGTAAACCCGAAAGGAGAATTGAAGGTTATTACCACTCGTAGTGGTAAAACTTTCAAAGAACCCATTTCTCGCCCAAGTACTTCTATGGAGAAGGAAAAAGAGAAAGAACCCGAGGTTGTGGTTGAAAAGGAGCACATTACAAGCCCACGAAGTACCGCTCAAACCACACCTACGGTTGAACCTATACCCATCATGGAACCCGAGATTCCAAGGCCGATGCCTATGCCTAATTTGCCCCAACCCACACCACCTTTACCCTACCCATCAAGACGAGACAAGGAAAAGGCACAAGAACGAAATAATTATCAATTTGAACTTTTTCTGAAAATGTTTCGTGACTTGCATTTCAATATAAGTTTTGCCGACGCCTTAGTCATGATGCCTCGATTTGCCGCGAACTTCAAGAGTATGTTGAATAACAAAGAGAAATTGCAAAAATCGTCTAGTTGTTCTTCGGTTTTTCTAAGCCGCATACCTCAAAAAGTCGGTGATCCTGGAAAGTTTTTAATCCCATGTGCTATCCAAGACATGGAAGAATGCTACGCCTTGGCCGATCTTGGTGCTAGTATTAATTTGATGCCTCTTGAGATTTTTAAATCGCTCAATCTTCCAAATCTCACTCCTTCAAGAATGTCAATCGAAATGGCCGATCATTCTACGATTCTAGCTTGTGGAGTTGCCGAGGACGTCTTTGTGAAAGTTGGGAAATTCTATTATCCCGTGGACTTCATTGTTGTTGATATTCCTATCGATCCTAAAGTTCCGTTAATTTTAGGTCGATCTTTTTTGGATACCTCGAGAGCACTTATCGATGTGCATGCAAGAAAAATCACTCTTCGTTTCAATGAGGAAGAACTCGTCATTAATGCAACCCAAAACTCCACTCTTTCTCATGTTTATTCGATCACATCTTTGTACAATGTCAATCCGATCAAAAACATTTGTCAAAAGATTTCAAATAGAGTTTTAGGAGTTGAGAAAAATGAAGTTCCGTCCCCTCCGCCGATGGAGGTTAAGAGTGTTAAGCCTATGATTCCAATCTCGAGTGATTCTTCGGATGATGAATACGTTGATCCCGATGGGGAGGTTTTCTTTGTTGACAAAAGATTTGAAAACTTGCCACCACCTAAACCAAAACGCTTTCAAAATGTGAGAATTTTTAGTGTGACTAACATTGTTTTAGATACACCAAATATTTTTGACATAATCAAATCGGGTTTTCACGAGGAGAGTGTTAAAGATGAAAAAGGAAAAAATTTTGAATCTAATTTAAAAGATTTTTCTACAACTCTAACTCCGTCATCACCGCGTGTCTTGAGTACTACAAGCTCGTCTTCTCCTTTTGACGATGCTTTGTGTGGACTTAGTGTGGGGGAAGCCCCTTATGTTCCCTCCCCTTTCTCCACCGAGGACGAGATATTTGATCCTGGAATTGCTTATATAGGGAAATCTCGGTCTTCCACCGATGCAATAAATGGAAAATCTTTTCATTTGATTGGTGCGAGTCTACCTCGAGTAGCTCAATGTTATGACTTACCCATTGTCCCACCCTTCTATTTCTTCTCTCCTATTTTCTTCTATCCCATTGGGATTTGTGTTGGAGTTGTGTTGTCTCGTCTTTCATCCGAAAACGAGGACGCTATCTTTGACCCCGGTATACGTTTATCGGATTTTTAAAGTACTCCATGTGCTTTTGGGCCTTGTTTATCATGTAAGCCCCATCAAAAATTGACCATACCATGATTATCCCTAAATGATCACATTTATGGGGATTCGAGTCGAGCTTTTGACTCGGTTATCAAAAACAAGGTGCCTCGTGGGGGAGACCCATGCTTATCCATGTACATATTATTGCTTTCTAATTTGTTTAATGTGAGGGGATTTGTGCCCTTCCAACCTTTGTTCCGTGGTTGTTTGTGATATGTGTCTTTTAGATCATCATCTTCACGATTGGAGCCTCTCGTGTTCGTTCATGGGAGTACTCGATCGTTTGCTTTGGAGGCCATTCCCAATATCCATATGATATATCCTTTTATGTTCTAACCTTAGGTTTATAGCACACTTCATAAACGGCTATTACTTATTGGTTACACCCTTTCCATGCTAGATTAGGCATTCGACTACGTCTCTAGTATGGGGGTGTTTGCACCCCTAGACTCGAAACATTGAGGACAATGTTTAACTTTAGTATGGGGGGGGGGTGAATAGATACTTGCCTTGCCAAACCTTCACGCCTTCCAAAGTTTATCGTTTTGTTATCGTTTTCTTGCAAAATAAGGCTAAAAATGGCCAAATTTTAAAATTTTTCTCATGTTTCATAAGTGTTTGAAGACACGAATGTAGATTTTCCGATGGCGAGAACAAGAGTAATTTTTGACTCGACCGTGCGTGTTGAGCACTTAGCTTTGATTCCTTAACTACATATTAGGCTAAGTCTCTTGAAAATGAGGACGAGAAATGATAGAGTTAATTATAAGTTACTATGCTAAACGTAGAGTACTCGTATTCTTTCAAAAACTCATGTGTCCTCGTTGTTTGCTTATTCTCCCTTCGCTTGTAAATATTTTTTGCTTAATAAATATTGACTTAGCGGTTTAGTTAGGATTGTTGGGTTTCTAGTCTTCTAGTAGCTTCCATGTAATTAAATTGGGAAGACATTAAGGTATCGCCAGCGTCACGGTTTTGAAGTATTGGCACCCTAATAATCGAAAGCTTCACCCAATAATAAGATTTCAAGTGCTCACCTAAATCTAGCAAACAATTTGAAAGCCCCACAAGGCCTAAAATCTATGCAAAATTGAAAGTGAATCAAGCCTTAATCTTCGAAGCTTTAAAGATCCAAAATTCGCTTTAGCGTGAGGATATACGTCTTTGGCTAATAAAACCACCGATGAGGCGGATAATAAAAGGCAAGGCAAGACCGAAGTCATAATAAAAGCTTCATGGCGAAGTTGAATAAAAGATGGAGGTAAACCAAAGATAATAAGGTCCTTCCGTTAGGGGGCATATAAAAGTCTTGGTAATAAGTCTCATGTTCAAAACCGTTATAAAACCGTGTTTATCGATTCTTCTTGTCAACTTAATTTTTTAACATCGTTGTCTATTAGGAGGGGTTATTGATTTGATGGTCTTAGTTACACCGTTAGGGCTCTATTTTTAGACCTAAATCTCTATTATCGCATAAGTCAATGATGTATCCTCGTGATCATTAAGACATAATAAAATATAAGAGATACAACTTAGGAATAATGGGAGAATAAGTACGTGATTAGGGCATATGAGTAGTGTTAGCATTACTAACTTATAATGACAATGATCTCGTTGCACGCTTGGCATGGAATTAAGGTGAAAATCGAGGACGACGGAATTATTTCTAACGAAGCATTCGCGTGTTCTTGTTCTATGAACCTAAACGTCCCATTTTGCGATGAGAATCATACATTATGTCTAAAACGCAAGTAGTAGCAATAGTGTAGTGTAGCTAGTTTATCATTTCAATAAAAGTGAATAAAATTAAATTTTGGAGATGCTTTGATACTTTATTCTAGCATTGCGTGAGGGCACGACAATGGTTTAGTATGGGGGAGTGATGAGACTGCTTTTATACATGGTCTCATCGTCCAAAACGGCCTTAAATTGCATAAAATATCATAAAATAGACCAAATATATGCTCGTGTTTGTTACTTGTGTATTTTTAGGTACGGATATTGAGGAATTGGCAAAAGAACACAAGAATCAATCAAAAACGAACACGGGAAAAGAAGTCGCACAATGAACCGGGCCCAAGTTTGGAATTTTGCAAAAAGACCCTTGAAGAATTGAAGATTGGCAAAAATGGCCCCTCATCTTTGAAGAACTTGTCACATTTGACCCTCCACATATCAAATGTACAAGTGTGATCCTTAATGTTTGAAGATTATACAAGATCAGTCCTTGGAAAATCATGCATATACATTAAATACCCTTTGGAAAAGTTTTTAAAGTAATTGTGCCACTTTTGACAAGTTGTCAAAAGTTGACAAGGCACAATTGGACGCTGATGGCATTTAATTACAACTTGAAAGAATGTTGATACCTTGGGGACTCAAACTGTCAAAACAACAAACTCCCACAACCAACCAGGGTGTGACACCTCAGCCCTACCCACCCTTTTACCCAACAACCCACAAAACCGACCCTACCCAATACCCTATACCCGGTTTAATTTATTAAACCTGGTCAATGAAGTCAAAACACCCCACTAACCATTTTTTTTCCCACCAAAACAGATTTTCAAATCTGTTTTACCCCAAAATGAATCAAAACCCACCCCTAATCTCACTTGAACCCTAATCCTACCCAGATTAATTAACACCCAAATCAAGGGGTTTTTAGCTTAAACTGTCCAGAACACTGATTAACGTCACTCTCAACCAAACCCACCTCACCCAACAGTGTCACATGGCTTGTGGGACCCTCCCCAAGCCTCCCCTGCTCCATCACTTTCACACAAAACCCCACCCCCAACCAGATAAACGATTGGATGGAATCCCTTTGTCCCCAAGATCAAACCAACGTCCAAGATTAACCAAGAAGAGCTGGCATCCAGTACAAGACTCACAAGATGCGTTTTTGACCCATTTTTCAGTCAAATCTTCAAGGGCAGCATTGGAATTTTAGTTGCTAGGGTTTAGTGACCTAGAATGTTCTCTTAGTTAGTATTTAAAGGGCATTCGCATGTGAATGCACTTTTGTTCCAGTTTTTGCATAACATCTTGTATTTACCTTTTTTATAAAATTAAAAGTTTGGTATTTGTGGTATACAATTGTAATTCCTTTTTAATCCTGATAAAAGTTGGTGTATGTTGTATGCAAAAGCTGAGTTCCAATTGTGTCAAGTTTGTGTTTGAATTTTCAAGAGTTTTTGAAGTTTTTTAAAAAATTTTGTTCAACTCTTAATCTAACACCTTGGAAGTGAAAGTGGAAAAGGTGGGAGATTTGTGAGTTTGAATTGTTTTTGAAACGTGTTTGAGAGTTTGTGGAAAGATTTGTAAGTTTTTAAGGAAAAAAAAAAGAGAAAACAGAATATATCCAATATTTGTGTTTTGCTTTGATTTTTCCTTGGCAGGTTTAAAGATTGATTGTTGATTTAGTTCTGCACCAACCCCAGTTGGTATTGGAGGTGGATATTCATCCACTAGGTCCTTGGATGTAAGGACCTAAGGTAATTTTCTTTTTACCCTTTTGAAAAGTTCAGAAAAAGTAGTTCATGTGATTTTGTTTGATTTTGTGCTAAAGTGTGTTAAAACAGTTTGATTTATGCTCTTTGGTGTTTGTATGTATGCTGTATGATCATAGGATCAGATTTGATAAGTTTTAGAAGGCTGTGGTTTGATAAAAAGTGCATAAAGAAATTTAAAGTGGTGTTTGGATAAGCATTTTAGCAGGGTAAATTTTTGATTTGTGCTTTCATAAGGTGTTAGCAAGATTGAAAAAGGTTAAGATAGTTTGCTTACTGGTTATAGTTTATTTTGGATCAAGTTTTAAGCAAGTTTGGTGAGTTTTAAGTTAAAAGTGAGCTATAAAATCTGCATACCACTTTTCTGCTTATTTTTCATGTAAATTGTGCTAAGGTCTTTGATTTCTGTTGAGTGTTAGGATAATCTAAGGTTGCATATTGATTGTGTGCTATTTGGTGATTAAGTGTGCTAAATATGGGAGTTTGAAACTGATTAAGGTGCTTGTAATCTGTCATAGAACAACCACCAGACCTAGTATAATTGTCTCAGCAACTTGTTTGGTTTTTCTTGCTTGATTTGGTTACTTGGAGTGTTGATTTTGCTTGTTTACTGCTTGATCTTGACTCCTTGTGCTCCAAAGAGCACAAGGGTGCCCTTTGTTCCAAGAAATCTCCACAAACAAAGCAAACAACCAAGTCCTCTTGGTTGTCACTTGTTCATCAGAAAGTGCACAAGACCTGGGCACGTTTTGCTCATTTTCCAGGCTTAATCTTGACTAATTTAGTTTGTTTTTGTGATTTTGTGTGTTGATAAGTTACTGGATTAAGTTTTTAAAATTTAAAAAAATAAAAATAAAATATAAACTCCAAAAAGGACGTGGCCAGGACTCGAACCTGCGCCACTCCTCTCACAACACATACAAGTTACCATTGCGCCCTAGGGACTTTGACTGATAGATTTGGTTTTGAATTATATTTAAGGGCGTTTTCATTTGGGCTTATTTAAATAAGCCGTGGCTTATTGTTTATTTTCCAGCTTATTTAGTAAGTTTTTTGGGCTTAGCTCATTTTTCCTAGGACATTTATAGATATTAGGATTTTTCTGTTTAAAAATTTTATTTTTCCTTTTATTTAATTAATTATTAGGATTATTTCTAGTTTTATTTTTAGAAAGTCATTAAAAAATATTAAACAGTAGTTAAAAAATACAAAAAAATAGTTTTTAGGTTTTAATTTGTATTTTTGAGGTTTACATATAAAAAAGTTTTCAAAAACTTTAATTTTTGATTTTATTTAATTTTAGGGTTTTTTGGCAACTTTAAAAATTAATATAAAATTAATTAAGAGGTTTTAGAAACTTTAATTTACATTTTCTTCTTAGTTAGAATATTTAGGATTTTTGAGAATTTTTTAGAATTTATTTGAAAACTTTTTATTTTTAAGAATATTTTAATATTATTTTATTCATTAAAAGTCAAAGTTTTATTTTTATTTCTTTTTCATTTTTCCTAGGTTCTTTATCATTAATTAGGACTTTTCCCATTTGTAGAATAATTTTTAGGCTTTTCAATTAATTTTTAGAATTAATTTAAGATTTAATAGATTTTAATAGTTTTTAGGAGCTTAAAAATAGTTTAAATTGGTTTTAAAATTTTTAAAAATAGTTTTTAGTTTAATTAGGTCATTTTTGAGGTTTACAAACTATAAAATCTTGTTTAGGGCTTTTTAATATTTAAAGGTGATTTTTAGGGCTTTAATTAGCATTAAAAAGTCATTATTAAATTAATTAAAAGGTTTTGGCAAGTTTTGATTTTTTGTAAACTCTTAGAATATTATTTGGGATTTTTTAGTAATTTTTAGGAATTTTTAGGGTAAAATTTTAAATTTTGCACTTTTTACGTTCTACGTCGTAACTTTCTAGTAGTGTTTTTGCCTTATTTTTCTATTTTTTTCGTCTTCGTCATTTTCTCTTCTTTTCTTCTCATTAATAATCAAAAACATAATCAATCATTCATTACACAACACACGTGCCTCCTCGAGAGAACGATCCCCACTCATTGGGTCATAACTTGTGGTTTTCCTAAACCGCTCGTTAATACTTACCGCTTTTTGTGTTGCTTTGTTTTTCCTAAAATAAAGTATATACAAAATCTCTACATCAATCTTCAACCCAAAAACTTCTCAAATCGTCAAACCAAGAAAACCCATTCTTCTATATGCTTATACAAGCTCTAGGGTGTATTTGTTTTGTGTTGAATCTTGGTAAAATGAAGCTTTTCAAAAATCAACAATGGTGGAAATGGAGAGTGTGTTTGTGCCGTGTGTTTAGAGAGAGAGAGAGGAGTTGTGTGTGTTTTTGGTTGAGTGAAGTGAAGTGTATAAGTGTGAAGTGATTTTGAGGTTATAAGGGTAATAAGTTAAAATGTGTAGGAGTAGTGTAAGTTAAGCTTAATTTGGCAAAGAGTGAAAATATGGTGTATCTTGCATGTGGTGAAGGTTTGGCCGGTTATGGGGGGTCCCACATGGGGTAAATTATTCAAAATTTTTACTATGGTAATTAGTTAAAAGGTTTAAGGTAAAAAGGTTAGTTAGTTTTAGGTAAATATCAAAAAGTATATAGTTAAGTTAAAAATTACGTAAAACTTAAAAATTTGACGAAATATATTAAATTTACGATTTTTCGACGAAAACTGACATTTTACGATTGGTAAAGTATTTTATGCATGTTAACGACGGTTAAACGTAAAAACGACGTAAAATACGAAAACGCGATACGTTAATTAAATATTCACAGTAAATACGATTTATTACTTTAAATAGCAAAAATACTAAAATACAGGCATATATAAACATATACAGAAATATTTAAATACGCTGCTCAAGAAAATACGATCACGCTGCTAAAAACTAAACAGTTAAGCACATAATTCACAGATAACGAATAATCTCATGGATTATCGTCAATTCATTGACCGTCTCAGCACTTTGGTCAGGTTCACAGAAAATATTCAGATTAATGACTGAGCTCAGTGTCAGGCCATTACTCGTCAGCAAACAGTTTTTCAGAAAACGCGGGATAACCTCCCGGTTCCAACACAGTTAAATCACATAGTTGACCAAATAAAAAGTCAAAGGGTAAAATAGTCATTTTACAAAGTAGGGAAAATTACCAGGTGTTATATGTACCATGTTAAATTATATAACATAATTATTATAACCTAAAGTTAATTTAATTAAATGGCCATGATCTATTTAATAATTAAATTAACATAAGACTTGAAATTAATTTAGTAAAACTCTAAACCAAAAACACGCTTGTGTGTTTTTCGTGTGACCTAGCCCCGAACCGAGCCATTACCAAGACCCCACATCTCGGCTTGCCTCGAACGAACCAAAAAACACCATAGCCGCAAGGTTATGGTTTGTCGCCGCATGCCCACAACGGCCACTGGCAACAGCCGGTTGCCACTGCTGCGCAGCCACTATCCACCGAGAGCAAAAGCTATCGGTTGCCACTGTCCGAACCAAACACCCCCTGTTGGGTGCTTTGGTGTTGCGGCCGACCAAAAGAAACAACCACGACCCCCTTATGGGGTGCGGCTAGCCGAACCAAATCACACCGGGACCCTATGTGGTCTCGGTTTTCGTGACAAACCAACCAAAACCCGACTTGTTCTTGTTTTAATACATGTTTTAATCCTTTAGACATCATATGTTCTTGTTATTAATTAAATAGATCCATGAATTAATAAAAATATAATGAAAGATTAAAGATTAGAGATACCGTGCGCGTAGTGTTTAGGGATTTATGAACACAAACTAATCCCGTACAAAACAAAGATCAAACTTAGCTTTTTTCCTCTCCATTTTCTTGTGTGTAACTGGCGGCCAAAGAGACAAAAAAAGGCCAGGGTTTTTATTTTTCTTGTTAAAACTTGTAAATGAAATCTCCTGGTATATTTTTGTTACTTGATAGTTTGCTTAACGGGCCGGGTCATGGGTCCTCCCTTTTCTTTTCCAATTTGCCTTCCAAACACCCCTTGTGAATATATATTTTTGTTTTTCGGGTTTTAAATAAAATCCCGTGTGTGTTCGCGTTTTTATATTCGTGTTTATTCTTGTCATGTATTATTTATTATACGTAAATACTTGTAAATAAATAATAATATACGTAATACTTGTATTTAACATTCAATGTTCATGATACGTGTCGTGTATTAATTAAATATAAAGTTTTAATTAATTCGTATTTTCATGTAATTAATATATTCATGATTTTATGTGGGCTTTACAACTCTCCCCTCTAAAAAGAATAATTCGTCCTCAAATTAGAGATACGATAAGCTGAAGAGGTAACGCCAAATGATACGATACCTCACCGACACGTTTGGGGATCTCGATCGGTCTAATGAAACGAGGACTAAGCTTGCCCTTAATACCAAAATGCCTGACTCCACGTGCTGGTGCTACCTTTAAGAAAACACGATCACGAGGCTGAAATTCTAATGATCTATGATGTTTGTCAGCATTACTCTTCTAACGAGCACGAGCTTCCTGAAGCTTTGCCTTGGTGATGGCGACCTTCTCCTTGGTCACCTCAATCATCTCTAGACCCTTAATGATTCATTCACCAACCTGATCCCAGCAGATTGGAGCACAACACTTTCTGCCATAAAGCATCTCAAAAGGTGCACACTTGATACTTGTGTGCCAACTGTTGTTGTAGGCAAACTCTACCAAACAGATGTAGTCGTCCCAATTCCCTGTCCACTCTAACGCACAAGCACGCAACATGTCTTCTAAAGTCTGAATAGTATGCTCTGACTGACCATCAAGATGAGGATGAAAGGCTGTGCTAAGCTTGAGTCTGGTGCCCCAAGCTTTCTGAAAGTCTCTCTAGAAACGAGATGTAAATCATGGATCTCTATCTGATATGATATCTGATGGAGTATCATGCCGTCGCATGATCTCCTACTGGAATACTTATGCTAATTTAGAAACGAAGTTATGTGTTCCTGCTGTCAGGTCAGACATTTAGAAACGAAGGTAGCAACATCTTGCTTCATGCCGCTCCACCAAAAATACTGCTTGAGGTCATGATACATTTTGGTAGAACCTAGATGAATCGAAAATGGAGAGTTGTGAGCCTCAGTCAATAAGGATTCTATGAGTGTAAGATCATCTGGAACACATAACTTGGTACCCTGCAATACGATGCCATCGTCGTCTATACGGAAATCTGTCTGCTGATCGATATTCTAAATAATCGCCCATATCTCACCGTCATCCTTCTGAGCTGCCTTGATCCGAGAGATTAAGTCTGGCTCAATTCTCAAATTAGCCGAGTAACCATGTTTTCCACGTACAAGGAACTCAATGTCTAAACGCTCTATATCACATATAATCTCTTCTTTCACCTTAATGCCAACAATCATGCCCAATTTCCTGCTAAGAGCATCAGCCACCACATTTGCTTTACCAAGATGGCACTGAATGTTGGTGTCATAATCCTTTAGTAGCTCTAACCACCGTCTTTGTCTCATGTTTAGTTCTCGTTGAGTGAATATGTATTTGAGGCTCTTGTGATCAGTGAAGATGTCACATGACTAACCGTAAAGATAATGCCTCTAGATTTTGAGTACAAACACAACTGCTGCTAATTCCAGATCATGAGTGGGATAATTTTCTTCATATGGCTTAAGCTGTCATGATGCATAGGCAATCACCTTCCCATGTTGCATGAGTACACATCCAAGTCGTTTTCCCAAAGCATCGCTATTAAGATGAAATACACATATGCCAGATGGGAGAGTAAGAATATGTGCAGAGACCAAACGCTGCTTAAGTTCTTCACAGCTCTTTTCCCGCTCATTATTCCAAACGAATTTCTCACCCTTACGCATCGGCTTAGTCAAAGGCAAGGCTAACCGTGAAAAATTCTACACAAATCTGCGATAATATCCAACTAAACCCAAAAAACTACGAACCTCTGTTGCAGATGTCGGCCTTGACCATTTTTTGAGAGCTTCAACCTTCGCAGGATCCATGATGATCCCTTCTGCGGAAACAATGTGGCCCAGAAATGCCACCTTACTTAACTAGAATTCACACTTAGAAAATTTTGCATACAGTTGCTTCTGGCGACGAATCTGTAGTATCGTGCAAAAATTTTCCTTGTGTTCTTCCTTGGATTTTGAAAAGATCAAAATGTCATCGATAAATACAATGACGAACTTGTCCAAAAAATCACGAAAAATGTGGTTCATCAAGTCCATGAATACCGATGGAGCGTTTGTGAGTCTAAAAGGCTTGACTACGAACACATAGTGACCATATCGTGTACGAAAAATAGTCTTAGAAATATCCTGCTCCTTCACTCGTAGCTGATGGTAGCCTGACCGTAGATCAATCTTGGAAAAGTGCTTGGCACTTTGTAGTTGGTCAAATACATCATCAATACGTGGTAATGGATAACGGTTTCTGATCGTGATCTTGTTCAGCTCATTGTAGTCAATGCACAGTCGCATGATGTCGTCTTTCTTCTTAACGAAGAGCACTGGTGCACCCCATGGTGATACACTCGGGCGTATGAAACCCCGCTCTAGTAACTCCTACATCTGGTCTTTCAACTCCTTGAGCTCTATGGGAGCCATACGATAAGGAGCCTTGGAGATAGGTTCAACTCCTGGAATGAGCTCAATGCCAAACTCCACTTTACGGATAGGTGGTATACCCGGGAGTTCTTCTGGAAACACATCTGGGAATTCCGGGACAATAGGCTGATCATGAATAGATAGAGCATCAGCAGTCGTGTCATGAATATTATCTAAGAAACCTTCACAACCATGAGCTAGTAAGGCACGTGCTTGCAAGGCAGAAATGATTTGTACATACTTTCCTGGTATAAAACCATTATAAATGTATTCTGGATCTTGAACATTACTGAATATGACTCGATATGTATGGCAATCAATCGTGGCGTGGTGTTTTTCTAACCAGTCCATGCCTAAAATCATATCAAAATCGCACATGTCCAAAAGAAGTGCGTCGACAGGACGAATCTTGTCATCAAATTCTGTGGTAAGATCTTTGTACACCTGGGTAATGCGTACAGAGTCTCTCATGGGTGTCTTATTAATACGAACAACATAAGTAGTGGATATAACTGAATAAGTCACACCCGTCTAAAATTAAATGCAGGCAGCATGTCCATACATAAATACGATACCCGTAATGGTACCTGTAGACTTGTTTCCCTGATCCCTAGTAGCGGTGTACACACGGCCTGATGCTGCTGGTTTATGAGGGGCAGTACCCGATGTACCAACGGTTTCCCCTTTCTTACAGTCTTTCATGAGATGGCTTGCTTGCCCACACTTGAAGCAAACACCTGTAGCACAACGACATGGTCCTGGATTCCTACGTCTGCAAGTGGTGCAGATGGGATGAGAATACCCTTGAGTGGGTACTCTTGCTAGCTGAGAGCCTGATTTAGAAGATATGTGTGAGACATGATTGTTGGAACATAAACATGACTACACTGAAAGTTTAAGTATAATACCAGACTGAGCTGAGTGATTAGGTTGTTGACCCTTGTTGTTCTGGTCACGCCCGTTACCAGAGTTCCTGTTATAATGCTGAGATGTTAGAATTTATGTCATACTGCAGCTTAACATGGAAGATTTTAAATTTTAGGGACCTGCTGTTGTTGGATTGGCCAGCATTGTTACGCTAGTTATCACTACCTCCATGCTTGTCTGATACATAACGGTCGTTAGTTTGACCGTGTCCCTTGTAGTTGTTCTGCTGAGTGGCCGGTTGGGACCGGTCTCCACCCTTCTGCCTGAAAGATATAAGTGAATAGAACATGATATAAAATTGAAAATACTGATTTGAATGAGATGGTTACGCTTGATGACTGAAATATACCTCTTCTCAGGTCGAGCAGACTCCTCATAATCATCCCTCTCATGGAGCACCTCCAGACTACGTGCTGCATCCGCAACTTGTGCCACATTAGTGAATGTAGTACACAGCAGACGATCAGTAATCGAGTGTGAAGAGCCCAATGAAAATGATTCGCTTGCTCTTCTGCTATGCCAACAGCTGCACCAAGAAAAACTGCTAACCTAAGGAAACGCTGCATGATTTCTGTGCTGTTCTCTCTTACCTTCTAACGAATAGCATGATAATCCCTCTCTAGTCGTTCTTGCTCAGCTCTAGGGAAGAACTGATTGTAGAACAACTTTGTGAACTGTGCCCATGTCAAAGTAGTAAGCCATGCTTCACCTCCATTAGTCTGCTTGTAAACCCTCCACCATACTAACATATCACCCTTAAACACGTAGCATGCTAGCCTCTCCTTGTATACCATATCGCAACCTATGACATCAAAGATATTTTCCGTATGCGAGATCCAGTTCTTAGCATCTGACGGGACCTCAGCCTTCTCGAATGCTCAAGGCTTCTGCTTATTGAAACGTTCCAGCCATGTGTTGAGTGTGACTGGTGGTGTAACACCCCACTTTGATAAGTGGACCGTTACGTGTATTTATGACGTGTCATCAAAACATGCAAGGTAATATGTAATAAAACATACATGACCACAAAGGAAAACCGGAATCAAACATCAGCTCCCAAACGTAACTCATAAATCTGCATAAGGTAAATGAAATGCAAAAGGAATAGAATTATAAGGTAGCTCCCATCCTATGCACGTCCGCTAAATGCTCTAGTTCGTCCTTGGTTACCTGCCGTATGAGTCATGGAAAGAAAATACGGGTGAGCAATACGCTTAGTGAACGGATATAATGACATGATAAGAATATATGGAATATAAAAGATGGATCTGGAATACTAAGCTGAGCAGATAAAAGTACTAAAGGTGAAAGACTGAAAAGTAAAATGCAGCGGAAAACTATCAATGTCCCGAAAAAATCTGGTTTATAACTGGCAAAGCTGAACTATTAACTGTTTAATATGAAAACATGTAATTACTGTATTTTAAGTGCCAAGAGCTTATATAGGTCATGTGTTGTACCAACATATGCATGAATACATAGAGGGGTGACCTCGTAATGCTGTAGAGGGGTGACCTCTAACTGATATACTGGGTGGAGGGATCAGCTCCAATGTGAAGGATGTAGAGCACACACCACATTCACTTGATAAACTGTAAACTAATAAACTACGATGTACCCAAACGCCCCGCTGATAATACTGATAAATGGCCAAGCTAAAATAAAAGGGAAGCTACGAGAAATCACTCCTCCGCAGAGGAGTCATGACACCGGTGCCTCAAGTGTCATGGTTACGATACCTCCATAACTAGTTATAACTGGTCATGCATGTATATAAAGCTCTGTAAATTTAATATAGTTATCAAGGTAACTAATTTAAAGTTCATAACATATACTGGAGAAAACATTTGGTTGCAGACGGGAAATCCTAATCATGTACAGGAAAGCTCGTGTCCAGTGATGAATTAAGAATGAAAGCTGAAGGATCTACTCTGACTTCACGGATACTACATACATAAGGGACGTGAATGAGTTGTCAAATTACTATGTACTTTTAATGATTCTTACTGTTCTTAACTTGATATATATATATATATATATATATATATATATATATATATATATATATATATATATATATATATATATATACAAATATATATATATATATATATATATATATATATATATATATATGTATATATATATATGTATATATATATATCTATATATATATATACATATATATATATATATATATATATATATATATATATATATATATATATATATATATATACATATATATATATATATATATATATATATATATATATATATATATATATATATATATATATATATACATATATATATATATATATATATATATATATATATATATATATACATATATATATATATATATATATATATATCTTTATATTATATATAGGTATAACTATGACTTGAAACCACACCCCTAATCCCAGTCATATGTGACATGGCACCTCTAGACCAATAGGGTTTGATTTTTGCCTAAAAAATCTCTAAAAATTCCGAAATTGGTTGTCTGAAAATGCAAATTTAAAAGAAACCACGTTTTCAAAAACGCAAGTATATAGAGTACACTAAACACAATTTTTTTACACAAAAACACACACAAACGACAACCCTAAAAACACACACAAGCGACAACCCTAAAAAAACAACAAACCCTAAAAAAATTGATTGCCGATTCTGATCTGATTTTGCCATGTTCATCAACATATGATTACATTAAATCATAACCATTTATCAGAAATCATTGAATCAAATCGATGATTTCACGTGGGTAATCATTGAATCTTTGAAAATTGATCTCAAAGGTGTTGGTGTTGGTCTGGTCTGGGATCAATATATTATTTTATTGAATCATAACCATTTATCAATAAATCATTGAATCAAATCCTTGATTTCACGTGGGTTAATCATTGAATCATTGAAAATCAATCTCAAAGGTGTTGGTGTTGGTCTGGTCTGGGCTGGGCAGGGGGCTATCATGACATCCTAGCCGCCTACTCATCATAAAGGTAATTATATTTCCATGTTTTGGAGTGTATTTAATATGGGTGGTGTTATTGGGGGTTTCATCCCCTTTATATTTCCATGGCTTGACAAGAGGAGAACGCATACTTTACTCAGGATCATAAAGCTAATAATAGCAAATCGATGGTTAACTTTCTTGAGTTTTGCGCTGTTTGATATCTTTTTTATCATTCTCAGATGGTATCAAACTAACACCTCTATGTACAAGTATGCTCTTATGAAGAACCATGGTAATGGAAATTATCTCATGGCTGAGAAAGTCTCAAAAGATATAGCTGATTTGTAGAAATAATGGTACAATTGCGCTCTATATATATAAGTCTACTATTGGTCCGATGGTAAGTTTAGAACTAAAATCTTTCTGGAAAAACTACAAATTTCAGAGAACTTTCAGTGATTATATTACCTAACCAATGGTAGGTATATTGTACTAATTTGGTTGCTTTGGAACTCTTGATTGTATATATCCTCAGTCTTTGTTTTGTAGAAGAAGCCATGATTTGTGGTTCAAAACAATATGTCACAACATTGAACATAAAACAGATGTGGCATGTGCGAAAGGTGTTTAAGATATTCTGTTTTGATGACTATAGGTGAAAAAGAAGTTGGCTAACAAAACCGGTGTGGATCTCATTGATCAATCGTTGGAAAACAAATACCAACAGGTAAAATTACTTATTATAATATCAACATGTAAATATCAACATCAAAGAAGCATTTTCAAGACAACATCAGGTAAGATTAAGAGGTTCGAATGTATAAAGCAGTACTGATGGCAAGCTGTAAGTTGTTCAAGTAAAATGCTCAAAGCCGCGTTTAAGGTGAAACTGAATTGGTAGCAAGTTGCAAGAAGGACATCAGGTTGAAGTAAAACGGAAAACACTATTGACTGCTGGCAAGCTGCAAGTAGTTCAAGTAAAAATGCTCAAAGCCCCATTGAATCTGAAGCTGAATTGGTAGCAAACTACAAGGACATCAGGTTTAAGTAAAACGGAAAACATTATTGAATGTATTAAGATAATTTGCTTTCCTTTGATTATCATCTTAAAGGAATCCTAAATTTTTAACCATGTGATTTAGATTCTAATGTGTATTATTGAATCCAATATTTATTGAAAGAAATGTGTTTTGGATTTATAGGAAATTATAAGCAAACGTAGCTGGGTGGCATAGTTAGCGGCTGCTCTTATTTGGTGAAGCACGCGGGTCTTTTGGGTTTTGGCTGTGGATAAAAAGAAGTCGGTGGCTAGGATGGCAGACAAAGCAACGATAGTTTTTTGTTTTCCCCTTGCATACCTTACTAAGAATAAGAACGAAGAAAACGCACGCAAAAGTGTTTGCACTACAAAACCAGATACAAATAGTTCATAGGTATTCATATAGCACCCTCTAACCAACACTACTGTTCCTTGCATATTATTATGTTATCTGCACAAAGAAGAGATAATGAACTTTCAGTTCACAATTATCACAAGCAACCGAAAATACTGGAACTACTCAGGGGCTAAAATCATGATAAAAAAAAGCACTGCTACTGATAAATTCAAAACATTTTCTCTCATACAATGATTCCCAAGATTCAATTCATTATCCAAATCATCATATCCATCCTCTTCTTCTTCACCATCAAACCATTAAAAGAAGAAAACAAAAATACATAAAAAAGAACTGGCATGCAGGTTCTCTTCCGTAATTGTTAAGTGTATCTAACATGGCCAAAAGAACAACTTCTAGCTTCCCGACCTACATTTTCTGTATCAGCGTTCTTAAGGTGTATCTAACAAGGCCAAAAGAACGACTTCTAGCTACACGACCTACATAATATGTATCAGCTTTCTTAATGTGTAAAATATGTAGTCTAAATATTGTTTTATATGCTTGAGTGAGCTTTTGGTAATAACCATATCAATTATTAAAATGACCAATTACATTTGCTGATCTACATGCCTTTACAGCTAATTAGGGGTGTGCAACTGTACAAAATCCGACTATACAGGTATCTCGCTTGCCTTTCCAATACTCGATACCTTTTGGTTCTCGCAGTATGCGAGATTCTGGGAAGAGGTTCTTCATTTGCAGAGCTGAACAACATTAGTTATAACTTTGGGCATGTCTGAGATGGCGCTCTGGTATTTTGACTAGGCAAAGTTTAATAACAGTGGTGTGCGACCAACATGGATTAAAGTATGAGCGGTCACATTTTGCACAGTCAAGTGTACTTTTTGACGCCTCATCATTGTAACGGTTTTTTATGGGAAATGATGTAGTAAGACCAACCCTTGGTGGTCTTACCTCAAAGGTAGTCATGGTTACAAAGCTACATTATCCCAGTATTGATCTCAATAACAGAATCTCAGATTCTGATGAATTTTCTAAAAGGTGTGTCTTTTTTTGGGCTTACTTAAGTGAAGCTATCCTCCAAAAATGTAAGATTTCTTTGGGCCATATAAAGAGTATTGTTGTATACATTAAATATGAAACAAATATAAAACAAGAATGTTTTATGAAGACCTCTGAATTCAACTAGAAAAGCATTCTAAAACGCCCCTTAATCCAGCCCTCCCACATTTCTAATTTTATAATTGTTATTATTTTTCGAGCATTAGGTTATACACGATGAATACTCGTGAGCTCTATTCATTAGTTTTAATATAAGAGGCAATTAATCTTCTAATAGTGAACGCTAAACCAGATTTTTATGTAATTTCTTTACTGTGTGCTACATTAGGCAAGTTGTAAAAAAGATTGTGTTTTGATCTCTAATCAAAATGATCCCAACTTATAAGCGTATACCAAATACATTTTTATCTATCCAATTATTTTAAAGGAAGGTTCAACATTATGCTGTATATAAAGTATAATAGATAGATTTCAAATAAACAATCCTGATTTAAGATATGTCACTTATTTTCTTGAAGTCTTGATGCTAAGAACAATTTTCCTCTGAAAATGAACATGGCATGATTGTAGTCCAAACATAGTTGGCTGACATTGAAGGCTAAAAGAAGAAAAAGCGTTGACAATGCAGTATTCATTAGGTGGGACACTTTTATTAGGATAAAATCAACTTAGGTAGTCTACGTCATGTAAGTGTGTCTGCAACCTAATAACTGGAAAATTATTAGTGACTGGTGCATCCAGTTGCTCAGGTGGAGAACTTGTCCACGCACTCCTCGAGTACAACAACACTGTTCGCGCGTTAATTTAGTGGCAGGTGTCACGAATATAGTCTCATATTGAAGTTTGAATTTTGTGTAGTGTGAAAAGTTACTGTCTGTCACAGTTGATAAACATGAAGGCCGAGCTGGACGTAATAAGACAAAGGAACTCTGATGCACTGGATTTGATGGGTGAATCGTAGGAGGAGGTACATTTGAACCGTTTGAGATCAAACGTAATCTGACCCATCACGTATACACGATACATATTTTTCTGATGTGGATTCTGAAAGTGCTGAAGCCGTGGCTAAGGAAAAGGCAGAAGGTAAGAAACCAATGGATGTTGAAAAGCGGGCCTCACCGGAGGATGTGAAGAAGCGTGATGTCATCAAACTCTGCTGAAGCTGTGGCCAAGAAAAAGGACAAGGGTAAGAAACCAATGCAGAAGAACAGGTTCTTTGAGTATGGTCTTGCTTCTTCAGTTTCTAGCGCTACCAAGGTATGCTTTGATTCCCATCCTAATATTTTGCAAGAATCTGTGCTAGGACAAAAACATTTTATATCTTCAGTGTGAAGCGTGTGCAAGCTGGTGGCTGAAGTTGTAATTGGTACTGTGGCATTCGGAGTTGCATAGTGTAATCCAACTCCGGCACATAAGAAACACACACATGGCGCGTTATCTTCTTGTGATGGCATCTTTACTGAAAAGTTGAAGACGAACCCCAATAAGGGAATTCTTAAGGATGAGTAAAAATAACTACTAAACAGGAAAAGCGTGTTTGGGTCCACATACCCACAAAAGAAACATGTTGTGCTTTTTGTACTATTTCTATCGTTTGAACTCAGACTATGCCACGCTATAAGTTCAAGCATATCATCATGCTTCCCATAGACACCTCACAACTTGTGGATGACTCTGGCTATGTGGCCGTGAAAAGGACAGTACCATCCAAACGAAATGGGTTAGTGGCAAACCTACTATCACTACACCTAGCATCATTGCGGGGTGATCTATAAAAAAATGGCGAGTACCCCCATCTAAATAGTGTGAGTGCCCTCCATACCAGAAGTTTGATCAGTAAAAATTTGAAAGGATGTTTGGGATTTAGGAGAGAAGGTGATGATGATGATGATATATTTCTTTTATTTGGAAATATGACTTCTCTTTTGTCGGGTGGGAAGTATACAGAAATTGGGAAAATATGATTGTTTAGCTTTTTGTGTAGGATTGAATTGGCATCTCATTAGTCATTACGCTAATTTTTGTGTACACATTCTGCTGGATGTTTAGACTTATTTTCTTTTTTTATAAAGTGGGTTTGGTCTATAATAAACATTGTCTCTACTACTAACCTAAAAGTGTGTGTAACATGTTTTTGTAAAGAGACGTGTAACATTTTTTTGGGCCAAGATATGTGTAACATAGTTTCTCCAAGTGTTAAACAGTTTCCCATGAAACTTAAAGCTCACTAAATTTGCTTTATGCAATGGCTGTATAGCTAACGGACTTGACAGCCGCTTAATGTCAACAATCAATTTAAAGATTTGGAGACGAGTGTGAAAGATATGGCTCCACCTACACCTAGGCATCGAGATGAGAAAACTGTTCGAAAAAACAAAGTTTTATGCAATTATATTTCTAAGAATGGTAAAAGATATGAAGGAATGACGTGTTAAAAGGAAGTCAGTTTGTTCAAGAGTTTATATTTCATATAAGCAGTATTTGACCAATACACATTCAATTTAAGAAACTGTCTAATTATATAGATCTCATTGCAACAAATATTAACCTACACTTTATATACACTCATGTATTTTTTTATGTCTTTGTAATTTTTTGAACCAATGGTTAAATGCTAAAAAATGTAAAAGTTGTGCTAATTGAACTAAGAAATGAGAAAGTATTTCAAAAGTGACTAGCCTGGTACACGCGCAATGCAGCGACGAGTACCAGATTACTATTTTTTACCAATAAATTTTACATTTTTACCACCAACTTCGTATTAAAATTAAAGTTAAAATTCTAAAAAGTTAAATTTAAATAAATAAACTCACAAAAAATAAAAAGATAAAAAATTTAATCAATATATATATCAAAATGGATATTTAATAAAGAGCGTGAAATTTTAAAAATATGGTGAAATTGGATTATAGAAAGAAAAAAAGATATTTCAATTTAAATATAATAGTTTGCTTCAAAAATTGTTATAAAAGAGATGCATGGATGTGATTAATTTTTAAATTAAAAATGTTAGAAGCTGAATTTTTTAAACTTATAAAAATAAAAAAGATTAAATAATATATAAATAAAACTAGATTTCAAAAACTTTAAAAAGTTAGTTGGAAATACTCATGTCATATGGCAATTAGGCATTGTTAAGTTAGCAATATATTAAATATATTATTAAAAGTCAAATGCAAGATATAACTGAACCTTATATTTTATTCAAACAAATAGCTGAGTAATACCAACCTAACCAAAAGAAAATTATTTTAATGTACAAAATATTTTTAAACTAAACCTATCCTTTCATGTTCATACATTTTTTCAAAACAAAACTTTGAATAAAATATGTTCGAGAACAACCCAACGCCAGATTATATCATAGGGGGACTCGTCTATTCGGTGACACAAGGCCAAAAATATCAAATGTTGGTTTTCTATTATAAAAGAGAGTAAGTAATCATCAAACGTAGTATAAAATAATACAAACCAATATTTGTACAACCCAAGATTCACATTAGACAACAAAACTCCCTCTAAGGCCTAAAAAGATCAAATATTGTTTTCCTTTTAGTTTTCTTTTAAAAACATAGGTCATGCTGCCAACAGATATAATTAATACACAAACGTACTTATAGATAAGATTTAAAAAATAACCCCGCCCGTTGGGCAGGCTATAAGTTTAAGTTTAATTTATCTTTATAAAATATTAGTTTCCTTTATAAGTTTTCCTTTAACAAATATGAAATGATTGACATTGGACTAAACAAATGAAATGATTGAAATGATTGACAAATGAAATGATATACATATATATATATATATATATATATATATATATATATATATATATATATATATATATATATATATATATATATATATATATATATATATATATATATATATATATATATATATATATATATATATATATATATATATATATATATATATATATATATATATATATATATATATATATATATATATATATATATATATATATATATATATATATATATATATATATATCTATATATATATATATATATATATATATATATATATATATATATATATATATATATATATATATATATATATATATATATATATATATATATATATATATATATATATATATATATATATATATATATATATATATATATATATATATATATATATATATATATATATATATATATATATATATATATATATATATATATATATATATATATATATATATATATATGTATATATATATATATATATATATATATATATATATATATATATATATATATATATATGTATATATATGTATATATATATATATGTATATATATATATATATATATATATATATATATATATATATATATATATATATATATATATATATATATATATATATATATATATACTAGTTGCAAAACCCGCTCGATGGGCGGGTATGACGTCTAATTATCGTTTACATATTTTAATTTGGCTAATAATCGGTGTTAAATAATTCTATTATTCTACTCAGATTTTTTTAATCATGATAAAAATGTTTGTCAAATTGTTTTAACTCATTTTTTTTATTGTTTGTCAATATTTTATAGTTATTGAACTAACTCTATAGAATTTTGTATCAAGTTTATTGACCATTATACATTGTAAAAACTCAAAAGACTAATGAAAAATCAAGTAATAAAAATAGAAGTAAATCTTTTTTGGTATGCTCACTTACTTTGTTTACTGTTGTAGCAAATCTCAATCTTATTAAAATACTCCATATTATAGTCCTTTGGACATATATCAACTCTTGTAAGACACTAACAAAGCTTATACTTTGTACATAGAATTTTAACCAATTTAAAAACCATACACTTAAACAAAAGTAAGTCGGTAAAAACGTATCAAATTACTTAGAGAAGTGATAGATGAGCCTAACTTTGTGCGTAAAAACAGGCCTAATGCCACGTGTCGCCGGCTGATTGGCGAAATGCAGGGGCTCACTATTTGTTATTTTCTCTTTTCTCATTATAGCCATTGATTTTGACACTTAGATTAATTTGGTGGTTAGATCTATCTTTAGGCACATTTGGTAGGCACAAATACCATTTTTGAATTACTTATTAGACACATTCATTTTTCTTAAAAGAAACTAACCAACGAATGATAACAACGGTTGCCTTTTTTTGTATTACTCGAGGCAATTAGGATCATCAGCATTTGGAAAAGATCATGCACTCATAGCATTGCGATCTTGCATGTATATAAGAGATTTTATGTAAATAAGTACATAAAAAGGCAAGAAAGCATTGAGAGCCACACGTAAATTTCAATGTGATGATCATATGACATGGCCTAATAAATACTACAGAAATAATACAAGAACGTATCTTCAGCCAGAAAACTTGCTCCAATTTGCGGTTGCAAAGTTTTAGTAATATAATGTATTTTGTGAAAAGTTAGCACTTAACTTTTTTCTGGGCCACTTTTCCTTTCCTGATATTGGCCCTTCCAATAAGGTTTATAACTTTATACATTATTTATTTGCGAAACTTAGCAAAATTTAGCACCAGGATTTAGGGACCAATGTTTGCTGAATGTTCCAATTATGGTATCATAATTTTTTATTTAAGCTATTTGGTTTAGTCGTTACAATTCACTATATATTTGAGCTATCAAATTTCTCACGCAACTTCCTTAATTGAACATCTTTTTACACTGAATTTTCAGGTTCAAGTGTCCCAACAACTAAAATCTCATATATACTCAATGGCGTCCCCTCTTAATCTTGAAATCTAGAATACTTCTTGCCAAACGAATATCAGATTCCAAAATTTGAAACCTATGATGGTGGCACCGACCCAAAAGAGCATGTTTATTGTTTACTGGTGCAAATTGTTTCAAATCACGCTAAGAGGAAACGCTTGGAAGTGGTTCAACACCCTACCACCTCACAGTATCTCTACATTTTATTAGTTGGTTAAAAGTTTTCAAAATTACTTTTCTAAGGAAATAATGGTTGAGGCAGAAAAGGACCTCGTGATTCTAGCAAAGAATATCCAATCTGCATAAGAAGCTATTGCGTTAAGGATTCTAAGTCTGAAAAAGGAAGGAGAAGCAATGAGTATTACCAGACTGTTTGGACAGGTTGTGTCAAGACTTTAATATGAAAAACAATTGATAACCTTGGACTTGCTTATGCAGGTGTTGTTCTCTTTATACAGAGTGATGCTTCTGGATTGACCTCATTATCTTTGGAAAAAAGTGTATACTTGAGTTTGATGGTGTAGTTAAGGAGACCCTGGCTACGGTTGATTATTTAACATGTCGAGAGATCGCTTAAAATCTATACACTGGGTGACATGTGTATAATTATGAACCGTACACGTCTATTACTCATGGGATCTTTATTGCATAACTGGCTTATAAGAAGCACGATAATTATCCAAAATGAATTGATGTACATGACCTAAGAGAGAGCCATAGAGGACTATTACTTACCCGTGAAATAAGTCAAAAGAGAGCAGCCTATAGTGTATAGAAAAATTTCTACCAACATATATGTGATGATAAGATGGCCAAATTCTTGATGAAGGAAACCTATGAACAATTGTGTATGGGTCCACACGGCCTCTAAGGTCATGCCGGCATTCCAAGTCTCAAACCAAATGTTACTATGGCTAAAGACCATTTCAAAGGAACTTGAAGCACTGCCACTGGATTATCAAGGTCGGTATGTGATCAACATCGAAGGGGTGTATACAAAGAAAACGTCTAAACTGGAACAGAAAACTACAAAAGGAAGAAATCAATATTTCATTTTCAAGATTATAAATTATGTAAAAAGATTTTGTTCTTTTATGTAACATTCCAAATGTATAAGTAACTTTACGCGTATATAATACAACGGTTTTAACTTTTAACTTTTATTTTATTTGTTATTGGTTTGGTTGCAATTACTTAACGTAAAATCCTGAGCTCTGTAGCGGTAGACTGTTGTATAGCACTATGTTTGAAAGACAACCGGTGGTTTCAAGGAGAAGGTGACAAGGGAATCTTCACTTCATTCAGTAGTCTTCGGGTGTTGCGGGCCATCTTGGAAAGTCGTTGTTTGCATTGGATTTTACTGCAGTTATCTGCCTTTCTGTCTTAAAACTGGGGATAGGAAATGAGGATAGTACATCTGAATAATCCATTTCCATTTTGCCACTATAACATATATATGAACAACTTATGATCTGAAATCTCTACGGGCTATTATTCTCTATGTAGTTTCCTATTTATGTCATCTACAATAAATTCTAAAAAGAATATAAGTCTTAGTCATTAAAATATAAACTAACATTCAATACATCAAAGTGATATAGTGTAATTCAATATAATTACATAGATTTTACTGTGATTCTATTTCTAAAGAAGTAAAGAGGCTTACATATTTTTCTGAACACCATCCCATACATAAAAATTAAGCATATACACACTATAACATAGGTCCCACAGGATAACTAAATTAATTTTTTCAAAAGGAAACAAAATTGTTACCTTAAATTTTGACACCCACCTCGTTAGGTTTGAGATGGTTTCTGGGCACCATAGACGGCTCGTTGACAACAACAATTGTGTAAACACCAGAATAGTGAATCCAGTTATAAAAGCAAAATAGCAGGTATTCAAGCTCCCGCTACACCTGAACGTAAAGCAACTCAAATTCAAACTCAAGACACCCATAAAGCTGATTAACTTTGCTAAACCAAACATCCCTTTAACATGATGATACAAAGGTCAGTTTACAAACATATTTCGTTTCAACTAATAACCAAGTGTCGACTTGCGTTAGACATTAATATACACGTAAATTTTAAAATGGCTATTCTACTCTTATATGCGATTTGGAAAGGACAAAACTATACCCCAAATTCACACACCAACAAATACAAAAGAAACATATAATTATGAGCCTCTACTGCAATATCAAAGCTCACAGTAAGCTGGAAATAAACAGACCTGATAAAGTAACAAGAAAAAAAATATAGGTCTCTACTGGAATATCAAAGCTCACAGTAAGCTTGAAATAAACAGACCTGATAAAGTAATAAGAGATCAAGAAATGTTGGTCTCTGTTCAATTATGACAATCGTATCCTTAAGGCTTTTATCCTCTCATCAAAAGCAATAACCTGAAAATAATCCGAAAAGTACATGTAATCCTAATTTTCAGTAGCCCGTTTGATATCTTATGAGTTGTCCTAATCATGTTCTTAAGGGCTACTTGGGTAGATTATATTCAGTAAACATTTTGATGTCTGGCACGTTACCATGGACCGTTTGGATACCTTATTGTTGACATAGCCAAGTAAAAGCAGTTTACAATAATGAAAAGATGCATGTTTATAAAATAAATATACATAACATATTAGACGATATACGGGTAAACAAAAAGGAATGTAAGCACTATGAGCTAATGCAAAAAAAGACTATATTTGCAACAAAGTCCGGTAGGTACCTTGCACATGGTTTGTCTACCCAAATATCGATAAATCACAACCTCCTGATCACGTACGTTCCTGAAAAAAGAATTGTGATTCCAGACCCCTGAAAAGTACCATTTCAAGAATCAATGATTCAAAGAAAACCATAAGCATTCTAAATAACACACAAAGAATTTCGTAGTATAAAATAAAGGTCAAGAAAATATTCATATAAAACGAACTTTTCCTAAATTGCATCATGCAAGTGCTCATTGGATTCTTCGTATGAAATTTCTAAATCCAAACAAAAGCACAGTCAGTAAAATGACCATAAACGGAGAACATGAGAGCCAAAATCATGGGCATGAATGTACTAAAAATCCAAATGTCATTGACATGTTCTGCCTAAAATGAAGTGTTTGTAAGAGCCTTTATAAGCACATAATTGCAGCAAGCGAGCAACCATCCATATACAAAATTTCTACAATTAATTTCCCACATTCATAACTGAGCCTCTCTTAATATGCCTATGAAAGTCTCTGCATCATATGCCAATACCACCCGTAATACAAAATTAGTACATAAAAAGGGTATCCCAAAGCCTGAATAAAACGCTCCACTTTACCAAGATATGGTTGGGAGTGAATAAAAATAGAAGCAACAAAAAGTGACTATGTTTTTGGGTGTTTGGGATTTCTTCCTAGAACGGACTATGTTTTAACTATTCAAAAGTAAACGTTCCCAATCACTGTCATATACAATGAATGAGCCTGCAAGATAATGATACCGGTTAATCATACAACTGGTAAAAAAATAAGCATTTAGTATAGCCAATTACCCGGCGTAAATACGATAATGAACTCAATAAAATTACATCATGCCAAGGCGTGTCAAGAACCACATGGTCGCATAGTGCCATGAATAGGCACTTGAACCTCATACGCCCGATTGCTTGTGTAATCCCACCAGCTTCGAACGGTGCTAGCTTGCCACTTGTAAAACATAATCTACATCAAGCTAGTAAAATAACTAAAATCTTTCAGATAATTTAATGTTTCATAAGCACCGTTTTATTCACAGTATATCTACATCTTTAAAAGATTGCTTTATATACTATTTTGTTCTAAAAGATTGCTTTCTATCCTTTTTAGTATTCACAATTAAGATCTCTATTGCTATATATGATAATCTAACTATGTAGCAAGAAGAAAAAGAAGATATATACAATATGATGTAGCTTAATCAGTTTACCAAATCAACATCGAACACAGCAAACACAGTATCAACTAACATTGTCTGATCAAACACCCCACTATAAAGTAATAAAGCTCTAGAATGGATTAAATGGAAATTATATGTCTCAAACGCAAGAGGTAATGGATCTGATTTATATTTGGTATGTGGCATTTATTCTAAACATCAAAAATATAAAATAAATTAAAATATGATGGTAAAGATTCACCTACACGAGTTTACTTACTCTATCAAACGTGTGATTAAGTGATCAACCACATTCTTTTACACTCATAAAGAGTATGAATAACCTCGTAACGATGTCAATGGAAGACATCCATTAACAATTGCAAAAGAACATCAAGAATCTGATAAGGCCACAAGTGATAATAAAAAAACAAAAACACCATTACTTTACACTATGAAATTTATTGAGGCAATATATCGAACACGTGATGTACGAAAACTTATAGAAAAAAATATAGAATACAATGAACAACTTCGTACCAGATCAGGCCATAAAACCAATCAGATCTGTCCTTTTCCCGTCAGTGGTTTTACACTTTTACATGATCACACCTTTATAGTATCATCTTAAACAACATTAGCTTGTTGACTTTCTGTTGCAGCAACCTGAATAATAACAAAAAATAATAAAGATTTTGCATCTCGATTATAAACTATTCAAATGGATTGTTGTATGTAGATGATTGCTTACCTTCATAAATATATCAAGATCATGATTGGGCTTATTATTTGCATCTCTTTCCTTTCGTGACAAACAACAGACAATATGCTCTATGTGTTGCATAGAGCATATTGTCCACTATTGTCATTTATTATTTCCATCACCATTGTTATCTGAACATTGTTTCGTCAAAGCTTCTGCTTTTAAGGAGCGCCAAGAGTGATGAAACCACCAGCTTCAACTATTCTCTCCTTTTATGTATCTGCACATATCACAACATATCTTACCTTCTTAGAAACAATTAGGAACAATCAAGTATACTCTAATCAGAAGTGGAAACATACTTTGATACAGTTCAAGATCGATTACATCATATATGTGTCAATCCTTGACGATCACGATATACATTTCCCAGCATAAGATTATAAAGGTTGTAGTGACCTACAAAACAATACATATACACGCATTTGGATAAGCATGAGTATTAAGAGCTCTGCAAAATCAAGTTCAACTAACAGCTGACTTATAATGAGAAAAAAATATATAACTTCTGAATGTTTTAAGTAAAAGCCAAATCCATAAACTTAACGACATACTTAGAAAGTATAAATACAAATATTATATCATGTTGTTCCCTAGCTTATGTATACAGAAATTAAAATACCTGGGGGGCCTCTTTTCGAGGAGTACCACCTTCCATTAGCTTCTGGACCGATTCACGAACTCCAGGAGAAAGCCTACCAATTACAGAAGAACGTATGAATATAAATTATTATAGCTTAACTTGTTTCCTAGACTATCTTACAATGCAAGTTAGAATACCTCGGGGGCCTCTTATCAAAGAAATCGTGGGCATGCCGTCAATGAAGTTTGGAACAGATTGAATGGTCTTCTTTATACTTTTGTTCATTCAAGAATCAGCCAAGACATAAATCATAAAAAACAATTTTAGTGTTCTTGATACATCATAGAATTGACAAATATTCATTAACCAAATCAGAAAATGTAAAATTATATATTAAAAATTTGTATTGATCACTATACCTGTTAATTAAGTCATTAAATCTTCAATCTTCATCGATCCCTTCTTCTTGTGATTCGTTTCGCAAAGCCATGCGAATATTACTTCTTGATTCGAATGATTCGATTATTATGGGTTTAGGTGATCATGAAAATGAGAGTATACCTAATTGAATGTTCGATTTACATTACGGGTTTAGGGTTTTTTGGTTGTTTTTCAGGATGAACTGATTTGGCTGTGAATGATGAACATCTTCTAGATCAGCAAGTCGAAAGTATAAAACGTCTCTGAAAATAAATACTATAAAGTATCTCTGATAAAAATAAAGTGTAGGAACTTAAATTCGTAATTAGAATAGTTTTACTCAATTGCAAGTCGAGGGTGGTCACTGCCTTCAAGATCAGCAACATCAGATAAGAACTTAACATGTGTTTGTATATCTTGGTTCCTTACTTATAAAACCAAATAAAGCTCTTGTTCTAGTGGTTAAGGATGAGTACCTACATACGGCAGGTCGCATGTTCGAACCTTGTAAATGGCAGATTTACAAAACAAATATTTTTTAAACAAATTCGGAAAAATATAAAAAAGGAAAGTGATGACATGGATTAGCAACATGATTATGTGGCATATCTCTCCTCTTATATATAATGTAGATATATATATATATATATATATATATATATATATATATATATATATATATATATATATATATATATATATATATATATATATATCGGGTATTCTTTTACTGTTTTGTGTATAATCTGGTAACTCTGACTGTTCTTTTGTATTTCTGATTAGTGTATTTCTGTATAACATGTATTCTGGTATTATTATTATACTGTTAATAGTAACCTGCTAAAAATAGAAAGTTTCCTTAAATAGAAAGTTTCTTAAAATAGAACGTTTCCAAAATAAGAAGGTTCCTGAAATTATTTAAAACTTGATTAATGTCAAATTAAAGTATGATTTAATTTAATTAAGTCCATATAAAAATACTTAGGCTAATTTCATGCATTAATTTATTAATTAATATAACCTAAGGTTTAATTAATAAAACTCGCCAAAACATGTTTAATTTAATTTACTAATTAAATTAATAATTACCTTATAACATGGTTATTTTACTATAATAAAGTTAAGTTAACAAAGTTGGATTAGTTAATAATTAAACCAAATTCCCCCTTGAAATGTTTCAAACATGCACCCAAGCCTCGGCCCGAGTCACATCGAGACACCAAACCATCACAGCCGCAAGGACTATGGTCCTTACTACCGACAGACCAACAACAGCCAACGCACCCCTGACCAACTTCCACCGGCCGTGTGGGTTTCCCACTGGTTGGGCCTAGTTCCCACCGGCTTCAGCCGGTTCTCCTTGCTGACCAAAACCCCCACCGGTAACAGTCAATACCCACTGCTGGGTCTTTATTCCCACCGAGAGCAGCGCTCTCGGTTGTCACTATATGAACAAACAACCTACTGTGGGTTTGTGTGTTGCGACTTCCCAAAACAAACAGCCACCGAGAGTTAGAACTCTTGGCTGGCAGAAACAAACCAACCCCAACGTGACCTTCGTTTCTTATCAATACTTGTTTAATTTACCAAAATCATATGTTCTTGATATTCATAACCATGGATTCGGGACTTATAAAAGAAAAAGGGAAGGATGATTATCGTTCATACGTGATTAGGATTAAACAAACTAACACTCTCGAATCAATGATTCAAGAATCAACACTTGGTTCCCTAGCTCCTTCTTTCTCTGGCGGCGGCCTACTCACAACCCTAACCCTTGTTTTTTTTTTGTAAATGATATGTTTAACACTCCTGCTTGTTTTTACTTCCTACATGGGCTGGGCCTAAGCCCAGTTTTCTTTTCCTTTTGCTCTTTAAGCTGCGGCCTACACACACACTCATATGTTTCGATTTTCGTTTCGCTTCGTTTTTAATCATTTAATTTGCGTTTATTTATTTTCCTGAATAAATAATACCTACGTGATACTCGGATAGTTAAAATTAATTATTATTCTGAATATTTAATTACGTAATTTTCTTAATTAAAGCTGAGACTGCGTGAAATTAATATTCGTGGATTTTAAGAATTGCGTACGTGTTCGTATATTAATCCTCGTGATATCTTCTGACATGGATTATTTATTTCCTGAATAAATAATAATTGCGTAAGACTTGAATTAATACTGTTGTTTATTATCTGAAAAATAGTTACGCAACGCTTAAATTAAAGCTGTGGTTGTACGTAATTAATGTTCGTGGACGTTTAAAGCGGGTTTTACAACTCTTCCCCTCTAAAAAGAATAATTCGTCCTTGAATTAGAAACATGATAATACTGCGGTTTTACAAATCTCCATCTCTAGAAGGAAAATTCGTTCTCAAATTAAAGATAATAAAAGCTGATGGAATTTTAAGAACTGAAACGATACGTAAGCTGAAAAGACATGTAAGCTGCAAGGGCTTGAACGTGACCTGACTGAAGAGAACATGGAACGCAACATGACTACAAGAACATAACTGAATTATGGAAGGAAAAGGAATGAGAAATCCGGATGGACTCCCCCGTTCCGAGTGGCTTCCGCTCGAAGCGGTTCCTTCAAAGATCCAAACACAATTAAAATCTTGGTCCTAATGACCCTGTCCTGACGATGCTAAATAGTTTCTAGTTCCGTACTTGAGATGGATTTCTGAATCTGATTGAATGAATAAGCTATAACATGTGGGATAAATGAAATGATACGTACAAATAACATGAAACAATGACATTTATATCTCTGAGCAAAGCTATTGAAGACATATTGGCACGAACTACGTGAACAATTTTGAACGTGCTACGTGAGCAATTGTGAACGTGGTTTGCGATCCTATGAGGAACGCTGTGCATGGAATATATCGTGCACGTGATACGTGAAACATACTGTGAACGTGATATGTGGACATATCATGAACGTGTGCTGACTGAGGGAGGAATGCCAAACAATACGACCTGTGACGTGAAACGTCTCCCTGGGTATGGAAAAGCTGTGCTTAACTTGAGTCTGGTTTCTCAAGCTTTCTGTCACCAAATCCAGTACAAGACTTGGAACGTATATAGTGAGATGGAACACGAACCTGAACGTGAACGATGTCATGAATGCGAACGTAGACGTAAATCATGAGATGAACAACATACGAACAAAATCATAACTGTAACACCCCATTTTGATAAATGGAATGTCACGCATAGTTATGGCGTGTCATCAAAGCATACAAGGATAAATGTCTAAAACATTACATGACCATAGGGATAACCGGAATCAAACATCGGTTACCAAACATAAGCCCAAAACATAATAAAGCAAAAGAAATGAATGAAAGACTAAACAAGCATAAATGTATGAAGGCAAAAAGGAAAAGAAATCTCTAGCAGCTTCCATCCTATGCACGTCCTCCAAATGCTCGAGTCTTTCCTAGGGTACCTGCCGTTTTGGGACATGGAAAGGAAAGTAACGGCTGAGCAAAACGCTCAGTGCACGGATATAGACATAGTATAAGTGACTAAAACATAAATAGAGACTTAATCGCAGCGGAAATGTATAAGTCCTGGAAAACCTGGAACATGTTCATAAAACTGGTTTTATAGTTTGAAAAGCCTTATGTTTATCTTATGAAAACTGTTTAACATATTTTACCATTAGTCAATATAGGTCATGAAAATCCACCGTGCATGAATACTTGGAGGGGTGACCTTAATAAGTGTGAAAACACTTATCCTTTTACCACTTATTTCCAATAATAACTAGACTAAAACGTGTAATTTATGTCGTAAAAGTCGGAATTATGCGTGGTTCGTGTTTTATTGTGTTTTAGGACCAAAAGATTAAAAAGGAAGAAAACACGGGCTTTCATGGGCTTTTATCGAAGATAACAGGAAAAGACGAAGTCAAAAGATCAAGAGTGCAAAAAGAACGGAAGTCCAAGGCCTATTCTGAAGATTTATCGAAGAAAAAGTCTAAACACGGAAGTTTACAAGACAAGTTCAAGTCCCGAGACGACGTCGAGAAAAGACAAAGAATTTAATCGAGTCGAGAAGACGTAAAGAAAGAAAGAAGACGCAACACATGCACTCCTTCCATTTGTCCTATAAATACCCTCCTAATACACATTAGGAGGGGAGTTAGTCTTTAGTTTGAAGTTTTTCATTTTTCACTTTTCTTTCTAGTTTTTAGAGAGAGAAAGTTCTAAACTTTCTCTCACTAAGTTTTCATCTTTCTTTTAATCTTTCAAGATTAAACATTTGTGTATTGCTTATTTCATTAATCAAGTTCTAGTTAAGCTTTTAATCCTTAATCTCATTCTACCTTTCTTTGATTTTTAGATTGATTTTGGTGCGAATCACATTAAATCCGTGTTGATCTTAATGGTTTTGTGCTTAAAAAGTTAATCTTTTTGTTCTTACATAAGCTTTCATTTGATTAAGCTTTAAGATTCTTGTGCTTATTGGCTTATTTACATGATTAGCTTATTTACTTTTAAAAGTTTTCTTAAAAAGTTCATCTTTTTATGATTTGATTTAAAGGTTTGCTTATTTTATGTTTGGATAAGTTGTGGATTGTGCTTATTTAGTATATTTCACTTTGGATTCGTGCTAGTTTTGATGAAAAGCTTATCATAGTAGCTTATTCATTGGCTTATTTCGAATCCTATATATATCGGAAAGGGTCTAAACCCCTTTCCGATCAGCTTATTCCGACCAGCCACCATTTCTTCATTCCGATCATTAGATCGGATAAGGGTTTTACCCCATTCCGATCTGCACCTCTACATTCCGATCACTTTGGATCGGAATAGGGTTTCATATTCCGGTTTGGTAGTTTGTAGTTATTCTGATTGGGCCAAGTTGGTATATTCCGATTTGGACTATTTTAGTTATTCCGATTGGGGGTGTTTTCTAACATTCCGATTGGAGCACTTTGTTAAATATTCCGATTGAGAGTTTATTGATATTCCGACGGTACGAATTGTATACATTCCGATCAACCGATCGGAATATATTCCGATCTGGACCATTGTTGCCCACATTCCCATTGCACCATATTCCGACCAATATTCCGATTAGATTCCAATTTGGCAATTTTACGATGGTTTAGTTTCTTGTTTTTGAAAGGTTTTCAAGTGTTAGACTTATTTAGTGTTCAAGTATTTTTCTAATATTGCCTTTAAGTTTTCAAGCATTTATTTTTAACTCGTTATTTTTAATTTAATCTTTAAGCTTCTACTTTACTCAACGACACTTACTTATTTTCTATTAGTTAAAATTAGATAAACAAAACGAAACCATTCTCTTGTTTACCAAAAGACGATTGAGTCGCACTTTAGACCGAAAATCAATTCGAAGAGATCGGTTCAACGAACTTTCATACTTGGTTGCAAAATCGAGTATTAAATGGCGCCGCTGCCGGCTCTTTTCGTTACGATTAAAGGTTTTTAGTGAGAGAAGCATTGAATTTTGGGATCCGTTCTTTGAACGTTATTTTCCTTGCTTTAAAAATTTTCAAAAATCCAAAAAAATATAAAATTCTTCAAAAATACAAAAACATTAAAAAATCATTAAAAGCAATTCTTTTCCAACAGGTTTTGCACCAAAAAGATTATATAGATATTTTCTCTGTGTATATTTTTCTTCTGCAGGTGTATGCGTACTAGATCTTCGAACTATTCTGAGCTCGAGACTCGTGAAGATTTAGATATGGCTGGTGTTAATAACAACAATAATAACCCACCTCTACCCAATTTGAATAACAATAACAACAACAACAACAACAACAATGTCCCCCTACCTGATTTTCGAACAATGGAGGAATTGTGTCAACCCACCATGAACGGACGTGGAGGCCCGATTGCGCCAATGCATGTCACGGCTCAGGAGTTTTCGTTGAAGCATCACATGATCCAACAAGTGCAAACTAACCCATTTCGCGGAATTCCGGATGATGATGCCAACAAACACCTCGACAAATTCATTACCATCACCCAAAGCATGAAGTCTCCCGGTGTTTCTATGGATGACTTTCGCCTTCAACTCTTTCCCCACTCGCTTTCTCACCATGCCGAAAAATGGTTTGACCGTCTCCCAAAGAATTCTATTCATACTTGGAATGACATGACTCAACGCTTTTTGTGGCGCTACGTCCCACCATCCATGGTCACAAGCCTTCGTAACCAAATTAGTGGATTCATGCAAGACAATGATGAATCACTCTTCGATGCTTGTGAACGATAAAATGATTTGATCGACCGCTGTCCAAATCACAACATGCTCCCCGTCACTCTCATTGATACTTTCTACAATGGTCTAACTTTTCGTGATCGTGACACGATCAATGCCGCCGCCGGTGGTACTTTTATGAAAAGGAGACCGGAGGAGTGTAGAGAGTTGATTGAAAACATGACTACTCACCACAAGAATTGGGATTCATCCGCATCCTCAAGATCTAACCCGAGAGTCAATGTTTCTTCTACTACTTCCAATCCCGAGATAACTGAAATCTCTCGACAACTCGCTGAGATGAACAAGAATTTCATGACCATGGCCACCAACCACTTTCAACAAGCTAAAGTCGTTGCTATTTCTTGTGACACATGTGGTGGTCCTCATTCTTACAATGATTGTCCTTCTACCCAAGGCAATTTTTATGAAAACGTTAACGCGGCTTACGGTACTTATCCCACAGGAGGCTATCAAGCTCGTCCTCAAGGAGACCGTAGCTTGCTAAGTTATCGTTCAAACAATTATCTTGCTCCACCCGGTTTCCCTCCTCCAAACCAAAACCAACAACAAGGCTATAACCGAAACAACCAATCCCAACCTCGTGCTACCAATCAATATCAATCCCAAAGAAACCCATACCCAACTCAAGGAAATTCTCAAGCATACCAAGCTCCACCTCTCAATCAACTGATGGCAGTGAATCAAGACGTCGAGACGTTCATGAAGACTAATCGAGAGATGGTAACGAATCTTCAGAGTCAATTTGTCAACTTGAAGAATGACATGGCGAAACAAGGGAACGATATTTGAGTCGAGCTAAGGAATGACATGGAAAAACAAAGCAATGAAATTCGTGCAGACATCAGAGACTCTTTCAGCACTCAAGCGCTTAACATACGTGATATGATCGGTTCGCTCATCCAAGGTAATCAACACTCTTCTTCGGGCACTCTTCCGAGTAACACCGTTGCGAATCCAAGAGGGGAGATGAAAGCAATCACCACTCGTAGTGGAAAAGGTTATACGGAACCCGAGCTTCCTACACCTCCACCCGTGATTGTGAATAAGGAAAAAGAGCAACTTTCCCCACCTCCTTCACCTTCTATCCCCATTTCCCCACCACCCGTGGTTGTGAGTGATCCTACTCCCCTAAAGCCTTCTTCTTCATCCAATATACCTTATCCTTCAAGGTTGAGGAAAGAGAAGCAAAAGAGCAAGGATGATATTCAAGTTTCAAACTTTCTAAAAATGTTTAAACAATTGAATTAACATTTCCTTTGCCGAGGCTCTCGCTCACATGCCTAAATACGCGAAGATGTTTAAAGATCTTCTTAGTGACAAGGAGAAGCTTCATGACATTGCTCAGACCCAACTTAATGAGAATTGCTCCGCCGTTCTCTTAAGGAAATTGCCCACCAAACTTGGTGATCCGGGTCGCTTCTTGATTCCTTGCAACTTCCCGAGAGTAGAGAATTGCATGGCCCTAGCCGATCTAGGTGCCATTATAAACTTAATGCCTTTAAGTGTTTGGAAGCAATTATCTCTCCCCGAGCTAGTCCCCACCAAAATGACTTTGGAATTAGCCAACCGTACGGTTGCTTATCCAGTGGGGATAGCCGAAGATGTCTTTGTTGGCGTTGACAAATTCACCTTCCCGGCGGATTTTGTTGTCGTTGACTACGAGATGGATCCTCGTGTTCCATTAATCATTGGACGTCCATTCCTGAGGACCGGTCGCACTCTCATTGATGTAGCCGCAGGCGAATTAATCATGAGAGTTGGTGACGATAAAATTGTCTTTAACATGGGTAAGATTTCTAAGCAACCTTATTCATATGAGAGTGTTAATGCTATTGATGTTCTCGATGAGGCTTGTGAAGAACATTTTCATGATGCTTGCAAAAGTACTCTCTCTTCTCTACCCAATGTTGAGACCGTTGCCTCAATTGCTCCGTCATTGACTCCTTTTGGAGAAAGTGACTTGGATGATTTCGAAGCTAGCTTGGGTCCTCTCGATATTAAATATGATAATTCGTCCACCGATTGGGATGAAGACATTCGTACTATTAAGAGACTTCTCAATGAAGACCCGTTTTCTCCTCCTTCTCCTAAAGAGGTGACTAATGATGATCCATCGTTAGTTACACCATCTATTGAGGACCCTCCTACTCTTGAGCTTAAGGACCTACCTCCTCATCTTGAGTACGTTTTCCTTGAAGACAACGAGAAGTTACCGGTCATCATCGCAAAGGACCTGAAAGAAGAAGAAAAAGCCCGACTTATCGCCGTGTTGAAGAAGCATAAAAGAGCTATCGCTTGGAAAATCTCCGACATTCGCAGAATTGATCCTCACTTCTGCACACATAAAATTCTCATGGAGGACGACTTTAAGCCCACAATTCAAATCCAACGAAGGGTGAATCCTAAAATCCATGAAGTCATCAAAAAAGAGGTTATCAAACTTCTTGATGCGGGTATGATTTACCCTATTTCGGATTTACCATGGGTTAGTCCAGTCCATTGTGTGCCTAAGAAAGGCGGAATCACCGTTGTGCCCAATCAAAACAACGAGTTGATTCCTACCCGTCTCGTTACTGGGTGGAGAGTTTGTATAGACTACCGCAAACTCAATGATGCCACGAGAAAGGATCATTTCCCTCTTCCTTTTATGGACCAAATGCTAGAACGTTTAGCGGGTAATGAATATTACTGCTTTCTTGATGGTTTCTCGGGTTATTTCCAAATACTCATCGATCCCCAAGATCAAGAGAAGACAACATTCACTTGTCCCTATGGCACATTTGCTTACAAAAGGATGCCTTTTGGCTTATGCAATGCCCCCGGGACTTTCCAAAGGTGCATGTTGGCTATCTTCCATGACATGGTTGAGCAAACCATGGAAGTCTTCATGGATGATTTATCGGTCTTTGGGGATTCCTTTTCTTCTTGCCTTGCCAATTTGGAACGTATGCTTAAGCGGTGCGAAGACACTCGCCTTGTTCTGAATTGGGAAAAATGCCATTTTATGGTAAAAGAAGGCATTGTGCTAGGACACAAAATCTCTAAAGCCAGTCTTGCAGTCGACCGTGCTAAAGTTTATGTCATAGCCAAATTACCTCCACCTTCAACCGTGAAGGGCGTGAGAAGTTTTCTGGGTCATGCGGGCTTCTATCGTCGATTCATTCAAGATTTCTCTAAAATCGCTCGCCCGATGACCCACCTCTTGGAGAAAGATACTCCTTTTATCTTTTCTAAAGAGTGTATCGAAGCCTTCAATCTTCTTAAGAATAAGCTAACTAAGGCACCGGTCTTGGTTACCCCTAATTGGGAGCTGCCTTTTGAGTTGATGTGTGATGCTAGAGACTTTGCTATTGGTGCGGTTTTGGGCCAACGAGTGAATAAACACTTCCAACCAATCCATTATGCTAGCAAAACAATGACGGGGGCTCAATTGCATTATACGACAACCGAAAAAGAGCTTTTAGTTGTTGTCTATGCTTATGAAAAATTTCGCCCCTATCTTATTTTATCCACCACAATCGTATACACGGACCATTCCGCGTTGAAGTACTTGATGACTAAGCACGACTCTAAGCCAAGACTTCTTTGCTGGGTTTTACTCCTTCAAGAATTCAACATTGAAATTCGTGACAAGAAGGGTGCCGAAAACCTGGCCGCGGATCATCTGAGTCGACTTGAGGACCCATATCAAGGGGATCATCCGAACAAAGAGATCAATGACTCTTTCCCCCTTGAGACCTTAATGTATATAAATCTCAATCTTGATGACACCCCGTGGTTTGCCGACATTGCAAACTACTTAGCGGGTGGTGTTCTCATCAAAGGGTTAACATCACAACAAAATAAGAAGTTCTTGAACGATGTTAAGACTTACTTTTGGGATGACCCTTTTCTATTCAAACAATGTGCTGATTTGATCATTCGTCGATGTGTTGACGGACCGGCAGCTTTTGACATTCTCTAGGCTTGCCACAAAGGACCCATCGGTGGTCACTTTGGTCCCAACTACACCGCTAAGAAAGTGTTTGATTCTGGATTCTATTGGCCCACCATTTATCGTGACGCTCACGAAATGGCTAAGCATTGTCATGCTTGCCAACGCCAAGGCAATATCACACATAAAGACGAGATGCCTCAAAATTTCATACAATAATGTGAAATCTTTGACGTATGGGGCATCGACTTTATAGGGCCATTTCCATCCTCCAAAGGGAACAAGTACATCCTTGTAGCCGTTGACTACGTTTCCAAATGGGTTGAAGCCAAGGCTCTCCCTACGAACGATGCGAGGGTTGTTGTGAACTTTTTAAAGCAGCTGTTTGCTCGATTCGGCGTTCCTCGTGCTATTATCAGTTACTGCGGGACTCATTTTTGCAATGATCAATTTGCGAGAGTCATGGCTAAGTATGGTGTCAATCACCGTCTTTCCACCGCCTATCATCCCTAAACCAATGGGCAAGCCGAGATTTCCAACCGTGGATTGAAGCGAATCTTGGAGCGTACTATGGGAGAGCATCGCGCCGCTTGGGCCGATAAGTTAGATGATGCTCTGTGGGCTTTCCGTACTGCTTATAAGACCCCGATCGGTTTTACACCTTATCGTCTTGTGTACGGGAAAGCATGCCACCTCCCCATCGAGCTGGAACATAAGGCGCACTAGGCCTTGAAGTGGGCTAACTTCGACATCAATAAAGCCGGTGATCATCGCAAGATTCAACTCAACGAGCTCAACGAACTGAGGAATGAAGCTTATGAGAACTCGCTGATCTACAAGGAGAAGACTAAGATCATCCACGATGCAAGAATTAAGAACCGAGAGTTCCACGTTGGTGATCAAGTCTTAATTTTTAACTCTCGGTTGAAGATCTTCTCTGGCAAGTTGAAGAGCCACTGGTCTGGTCCATTCACCGTCGCCAAAGTCTTTCCATATGGGACCATTGAGCTTTCTCAGCCAAATGGGCCCAATTTCAAGGTGAATGGCCAGCGTTTGAAGCTGTACTTTGGTGAGGACATCTCTCTAGAGATGACTCCATCCCTCACCACGTTCCCCATGAACTAAATTGGGTCGAGTCAGGCTCGTGACTCGGTGAACAAAAACAAGTGCTTCTCGGGAGGCAACCCGTGATCTATCCTTTACTGCTTTCATAATAAGTGTAGGGGGGAGCCCCGTATGTGTTTGTTGTCTTGTTTCTTGTGCTGTGCAGGGATTAAAGCTTCAAAGATCCACCTTTATGACTTTTGACGAACCGTGATACCGTGTTCCCATCTTCCCGGTTCTATCCTAAACTCTTGTGATTCAATATTTCATATTTTATATGTTCACATTGAATTCACTTTAGTTGTCCTTTCCTTAGCAAGATTTAAACAAAGTGCACAATGTCCTAAGTGTAGGGGAGTTTACTCCCACATGCTTAAACATTGAGGACAATGTTTATATCAAGTGTAGGGGGACTTCTATCGAAGTAAGTGGTCTTTTCCATGAATTTGCCCTCATTTTAACCGGAAAATTTGATTTTTCGACATTCTTCAAAATTTTTAATCTATTTTGGCCTAGTTGTATAGTTGTATTTCCTTTTGTTATGGTTATTTTCTTTCCATTGCTAGAATAAATTTTCAATAAAGTGGTTTTAAATTTTTCTCAGTCATGAACATTTTGACTCAACCCGAGTTTACTTATCTAAGTTTACTCTAGCTAGTATCCTTAACGTGTTTAAGTCAAGTTTTGCTAGGCTTTTATATAGGGAGCTATAAAACGCGAAAGTCTTAACTCTCACGGGTTAAGAACAAGAACTTTTCGCAAGTTCCTATAATTGATCCTAGAGAGTCGTTAATCAAGGGAACTTTAAAATGCGAATTCTAAACTTGAAAAAGTCTAAGAATTTGTAAGATCCTATAGGCGACTCGAAAACCCAAAACTTTGATTTAATAGGCTAAGCATCCACGAGTCTCATTCCTTGAGATTTTAAACTGTGGAGAACGAGAGATGATAGAGTCAATTATAAGTTCGGTATTCTTTCGTGAATTTATGTGAGTTAATTATAAGCCTATTATCCCTTCGCTTGTTAATAAATTTATCTGCAATAAATAAGGTTGTACGATTTAAAAGGTTACTTAGCTTCTAGCCCAAGATCGTTTAAAAGTTGCTCGGTACGGATTAGAGTTCATAGCCAAGGCATAACTTATTGAAGCGGGATGCGAAGATTGGCGAGTCCGAAAAGGCCCTAACAAGGCATGAGGGCTACATTTTGTTGCTAAAGATCCAAAAGTGATGTGAAGAATCATTTATCGAAAATCAATATGAAGGATCGAGACACACGACGAAAAGCAAATACTCCCCTAAAGATCATGGAGAAGTCTATCCAAAAAGACCCTAACAAGGTATGAGGATAAATAGATCCAAGTCCTAAAAGGAGGCGGATCGTTGTATATCAAAGTCCAAAATAAAGATTGGAGAAAAATGAAGAAGTCGTGGTCCAAATATGAAGAATCTCTCAAAACTTCAAGTGAAGAAATTCCTATTATGAAGAGTTGACCATAATTTCAAGAACGTCTCTCAAAGATTCGAAGTATGAAGTCGCTGCCAAATATCGGTCCGAGAAAGGTCTCAAATCGGGAAGCGAGTTATGCCAAGATATGAACTTTATAAGGTCCCGAGAAGCAATTTTAAAAGATTTTGTCCTTTAGCTAACTATTGATTAAATCGTTCACTTTATTTTCGGCCTAAATAACTATCGAAATAAGTCAAACAATGCATCCTCGTGATCATTCAAGACAAAAATAAAATATAAGAGATACACCTAGGAATAAGGGAGTCTAAGTGAATAATTGGCCCACATGAGTTCGTGTTAGTCTGCTAACTTATAATAACAATGATCTCGTTTTTAAGCTTGGTATGGGGAACGTGAAACTTGAGGATGATAAACGTTCATGGCAGCCAAAACCCAATGTAAGTTCTTAATTTCTTTTCTTGTTTCTATCATTTTATTTTTCTTAGATGTTTAGTATTTAATAAAGGCCAAGGTGGATTATTTATGATGGAAGATGTAAACCGTGCTATAAAGTAATGCATTGCATGAGAGCATTGCAATGGTCAAGTGTAGGGGATTTAATAAGTGTGAAAACACTTATCCTTTTACCACTTATTTCCAATAATAACTAGACCAAAACGTGTAATTTATGTCGTAAAAGTCGGAATTATGCGTGGTTTGTGTTTTTATTGTGTTTTAGGACCAAAAGATTAAAAAGGAAGAAAACACGGGCTTTCACGGGCTTTTATCGAAGATAACGGGAAAAGACGAAGTCAAAAGATCAAGAGTGCAAAAAGAACGGAAGTCCAAGGCCTATTCTGAAGATTTATCGAAGAAAAAGTCTAAAGACGGAAGTTTAACGAAGTCGAAGAACTTAAGTCTAATAGAAGAAGAAAATTACAAGACCAGTTCAAGTCCCGAGACGACGTCGAGAAAAGACAAAGAATTTAATCGAGTCGAGAAGACGTAAAGAAAGAAAGAAGATGCAACACATGCACTCCTTCCATTTGTCCTATAAATACCCTCCTAATACACATTAGGAGGGGAGTTAGTCTTTAGTTTGAAGTTTTTCATTTTTCACTTTTCTTTCTAGTTTTTAGAGAGAGAAAGTTCTAAACTTTCTCTCACTAAGTTTTCATCTTTCTTTTGATCTTTCAAGATTAAACATTTGTGTATTGCTTATTTCATTAATCAAGTTCTAGTTAAGCTTTTAATCCTTAATCTCATTCTACCTTTCTTTGATTTTTAGATTGATTTTGGTGCGAATCACATTAAATCCGTGTTGATCTTAATGGTTTTGTGCTTAAAAAGTTAATCTTTTTGTTCTTACATAAGCTTTCATTTGATTAAGCTTTAAGATTCTTGTGCTTATTGGCTTATTTACATGATTAGCTTATTTACTTTTAAAAGTTTTCTTAAAAAGTTCATCTTTTTATGATTTGATTTAAAGGTTTGCTTATTTTATGTTTGGATAAGTTGTGGATTGTGCTTATTTAGTATATTTCACTTTGGATTCGTGCTAGTTTTGTTGAAAAGCTTATCATAGTAGCTTATTCATTGGCTTATTTCGAATCCTATATATATCGGAAAGGGTCTAAACCCCTTTCCGATCAGCTTATTCCGACCAGCCACCATTTCTTCATTCCGATCATTAGATCGGATAAGGGTTTTACCCCATTCCGATCTGCACCTCTACATTCCGATCACTTTGGATCGGAATAGGGTTTCATATTCCGATTTGGCAGTTTGTAGTTATTCCGATTGGGCCAAGTTGGTATATTCCGATTTGGACTGTTTTAGTTATTCCGATTGGGGGTGTTTTCTAACATTCCGATCGGAGCACTTTGTTAAATATTCCGATTGAGAGTTTATTGATATTCCGACGGTACGAATTGTATACATTCCGATCAACCGATCGGAATATATTCCGATCTGGACCATTGTTGCCCACATTCCGATTGCACCATATTCCGACCAATATTCCGATTAGATTCCAATTTGGCAATTTTACGATGGTTTAGTTTCTTGTTTTTGCAAGGTTTTCAAGTGTTAGACTTATTTAGTGTTCAAGTATTTTTCTAATATTGCCTTTAAGTTTTCAAGCATTTATTTTTAACTCGTTATTTTTAATTTAATCTTTAAGCTTCTACTTTACTCAACGACACTTACTTATTTGCTATTAGTTAAAATTAGATAAACAAAACCAAACCATTCTCTTGTTCACCAAAAGACGATTGAGTCGCACTTTAGACCGAAAATCAATTCGAAGAGATCGGTTCAACGAACTTTCATACTTGGTTGCAAAATCGAGTATTAGACCTCATCATGCAAATTAGACGGGTTGGCTCTAATTTAATATACTGGTTCTGGGTAGGAGGGATCAGCTCCTTGTGAAGGATGCAAGGCACACACCACATTCACCATGAAATCCTGACTGAAAACATGTAACTAGGATGCACCCATACGCCCCACATGATATGTAACACCCCCAAATATACACAATTCAATACAGCGGAAGACTCGTTGGTGTTACGGGATAGCACATTACTCACATCATAGACAACGCTTAAAAATCGCGTCGTTTAATAATAAAGCATTTCCATTCATAAATATCAAATTTACATAGGTCCCAAGTCATAGTCATTTCATACAATTTTACAAAAGATTTGAATGGAAATTGTTATTTAAGTGCGGGCCATGAATTCTTGTTGTCTTCCCGAGAATTACCTTCAAGTACCTGAGATAAAACATGTTAAAAGAAAAGGTCAGCGAAAACGCCGAGTGAATTCATAGAGTTTAATAAAACCATCAATATGTCGTCGGTATAAAATTATTACCGAAAATCATTTTGTACAAATCTTTGTAATAGGCCATAAAATAGCCAAAGTCATTTTATACAAATCTTTATCAAAATCATAATATAGGCTTTCGCCTTCAAAATCATTATACGAACCATTGTCGTTAAAAACATCATACAATACGTTTTATAACGTTGTATAGAGTTGAATAAAAATCGTTATATGAATATGGTTATGTAAAACCAAAACACGAACATAATATCAATAATAAGACCCCGTATTGCTAGTCAGGCAATGTATCGTAATTCGGTGCGTATAGCAGTATTTCGTTAATTGGATTATTATAAGCCGCATGACATTGTTACCTTACTACAACAAACAACGGGTAGCTAGCCCGAAACTCAATTTGCCCATATAAATTAGCGTGTCGTCACAATAATCACGCTTGTGTAAATCTTCTCATACATAAATTCGCTTACCAATCAATGTGGCACGACGGGGATCAACCGTCAAGGCGCGAACTGGGGTGATCGTCCCCAAATAGTACTATTATATGCATAAGCGTCTACCAAATCCCGGTAGTTCACAATTCATGCTAATGGGACTTTTAGTGACATAACCTAACTTTAATAATCCATTTAATTTCATCTATCGGGTCCTTTAATCATTTATCGGGTCATCCAATCGGGTCATTCAATCATTCGGGTCCAAAATCAATAAACAAACAATCGGGACAAATGGTGTCCTATTTAATAAAAACTAACATGTTATCTCCCTCGCGGGTTTATAAAACATTTATAAAAACATTTAAAAGAGTGCGAGGCTATGAACTCACGTTGATGTGGGAAGGCGGGTTATCGGCAATTCGGACGTACGGTACGTGCTTCAATCACGGAAACCTAGACAAATAATAATTGTCTTAGAATCTTGTCCAATGACTTTATAAAAATCATAACTATGTATATATATGATGATTTTATATATATGATGATGATCAAGTGGGTTTATACCTTCTTATTTACTCATTTTAGTGTTATGTGTTGACAACTTTTATATTAGTTTACTAGTTTTACCTATTTACATGTTTTAGGTCCAATAAGCCTATTATAAGTTCTTTAACTTGTATTAATCCATTTTATACTTGTATTATCAGTATTTATACTTTACATGTTAGGCCCAAATAGGTTAAGCCCAATAAGTAATTTTTATAAGTGTTTAACTTATTTAGTTAAATTATTAGTCCAAATATGCTAACTTAGCTCGTTAATGTCCGTATGTCATATAGTTCGGGTTTTATCGGTTTTTACTTGTATTAGGTACTTATACATCATTATATGACTTTTAAAAACTTTACATTAGACGGGTTTGATCGTCTAAGTTTTAATTGGCAAAAAACGTTAATTTTACGGTAATAGCCGAAAAAGTCGTAAAAATCATGTTTATAGTTTTTATACTTATAAATCTTATTCAACTACCATTTTTATAAAGTGTCCATTTTATTTAACCTTATACATATTTATATAAATGAAATTCATAAGTTATTGGGTTTTAATTTCACATTTAATACTATATTATTTGAGTGCTTATATAATAGTATTAAACATTAATTCTTCAAAATCTGATTTTTAGTTTCATCTTCACCATTTTTATCATATCTAGAGTTCTACAATGAGTTAGAAGCTCATTTTTGGATGGCATGAACTTCATATTATGTGCTACAAATAAGTTAGTTATAGATACTGCTCATTCTATGTTTAACTATCCTTAACAGTCCCTACAAAACAGACTATTCAGATTAGCACACTCGTCTTGTTTTGATCATATCTCACTCATTATTTTGATTCCATTGCATGGCCAACTCTCACATGTGTATAACATCTTGTACTTACTGTAAATGGATCATACCATGCAATTTTATCAGTTCTTGTTTTAGTTATATACTGTTTTTATACAGCCAACTAAATAATCAAGATTTTAACCTCATTTCTTATAGTTATTATCATTTTTAAGCATATCTATCAACACTTGATCCCCACACAACATTTTTATCATCATATATACATCATATACATATACAAAATGAAAGAAAATACATTTGTTCTTTACAAAATAACAAGAGAAAATGGAGAGGATGATCTTCTTTACCAACCAAGTGTTTTCCTTGTTTTTGGAAGACAAGAACTTGATGAACACAACAAGTAACTCCAAGACAATCAAATATCAAGAACATATGTTGGGAAATCAGCCCTAGGACACAAGCAAATCACCTCCAATGATGTTAATATGGCCACCAAATGATCAAGGCTTCAAGATAACTCCTTAATAGAGCTAGTAAACATGTGTTTCATGGCTAGAAGAGATCAAAAGGGGTGTGTGTAGCTTTATTTTGGACGGCAAGGGAGGAGTATTGAGAGAGTTTTGAGAGAGTTTGCATGTAAGGGAAAGATGGAATGAAGTTGCTAGTTGTTTTGTGAAGGTTGTTTAGCTAGTTTTGTGTAGTGGAAGCTTAAACTTTAAGCTTAGTAGACAAGTGTCTATCTAATAAACCAAATGTGGTGTGTTGTACACATTATTGCCGTCCCATGTAAGCTAGTGGGGTGGGACAATGTATTTTGTCCCATCTCACTAGTTTACGGGTATTTCTCGATTCTAGTTTCCTCGATTTGCGTACCCTCGGGTCGTTTTACGAAAAACGTTTTTATAAATTATGAATCAACGTCACAAAACGAATCCAATAAAAATTGTTTCATCAAAAACGGAGTTCGAAAACGTAAATACGAAATCCTAGGGTTTCCGGTTTAGTCGTAAAGGACGTTAAAATAAAATCGTAAGTCCTAATCTCTTCTCGTAAATTTGTGAGCTTATGAACTAACACAAATTTAAAACTCCAAAATAATATTCACGGATAAATTTATTTTCTGAAATGTCGGACTGTCACCAAGGACGGTATATGTAAACGTAAGCACGTAACGTTGAATCCCCCGGTTTAGACGTAGTCGATGCTACTTCAAGACGTAAATCCAAATTTCTTCCCAAAAATAAGTGAGTTCATATTGTAACATTTAAAATAACGTTTTCAAATAAATATTGAGAATAAAATATCAACCATAAATTGACGGATTGTCACATGATAAATATAAATAAATGGCCAAAAGCTGAAGGGACGCCACGAGCAATCACTCTGCCGTGGTGAAGTCATAACATCAGTGCCTCTAATGTTATGGTTATGGTACCTCCATAACTAGGTGAAACTGGTCATGCATGTATATGGCTTTAGGTATTCTAATTAAACATAAGCAATTCAATAACATATAAAACAAATACTGGGAAAGCAGTTGGCTGCATACGGGGAATCCTAATAAGGAAAGAATGTCCATACTGAAAGGACGGGAATCCACACCTTATGTCCAGTGAACGAAGAAGACGAACTGAGAGGAATCCTACTTCCGAATCACTAACGCTACATAAATACATACATGAATAAGTATCTGCTTACTAATACGTAACTGATTTTATGTCATGTCTTAGCTTATTTATATGTTCTTATCAGGTTTTACTGTTTAAAGCCTTAAACTGCGTTTATCTTACATTCTGTTTACTCTGATTAAGTATTTCTGGTATTTCATGTGTTATTATACTTACTGTGTAATAATAAGTAACTTTCCAAAAATAGCAGGTTTTCTAAAATAGAAAGTTTCCAAAAATAGAAGTTTCCAAAAATAGAAAGTTTCCAAAAATAGAAAGTTTCCAAAAATAGAAAGTTACCAAAAATAGAAAGTTTCCAAAAATAGAAAGTTTCCAAAAACAGAAAGTTTCCAAAAATAGAACGTTTCCAAAAATAGAATTACTACTTAAAATAGATAAGTTTCTAAAAATAGAAAGTTTCCATAAATAGATCAACTGCCTTAATTAAATAAGTTTCCATAAATAGATTAGCTGCTTGAAATAAATAAGTTTCTAAAAATAGAACGTTTCCATAAATAGATTAGCTGCCTTATTTAATTAAGTTCCTAAAAATAGAAAGTTTCCATAATTAGAAATAAGCTGGTTAAATAAGCTAAGTATATAAGCCTAAGTGTTTTCATGATTATTTTCTAAGTCTTATGATATAATGTATAGTTTATTAATTATTTCATGTAACTAAAATAAACTATAGGTTAAAATATTTAATTAAAGTATAACATGTTTTTAATTAAATAAAGTTAAATACTTAGGTTAAAACATGTATTATTATTTATTAATAATATAACCTAAGTCATGTTAATTAATTAATTATAACCATGGTTTTTAAATAATTAATTAATTTATAAGTCTAAAATATAAAAATACTTAGGTTAATAATTTCATGATTTTAATAATTAAAATAACCTAAGTCATGTTATTAAATTAATCATGTCATGTTATTAATTTAATTTTAACATAAGATCATAAAAATAAAAATCTAAACATACACCGTGAACCGGATCTTGACTAAGAACCATGAACCAGACATGAAATCGACACCATACCCCGAACCAACTCGGGGTTACCCTTGTCTTGATGCTGCCGTGGGACCCTCTTGGGTTCGGTGTAGGCTGCCGCCAAAACAAAATACCCCTAAACAACCCTTTTGATTTTATTCCAACCCAAATTCATGTTAGATCTATGATTTAATTAGGTTTTATAAAAAACATAACATGTTCTTAATTAATTAAAAGATTAAATCAAAAGAAAAAGGTTTAAAAGGATTACCGAATACGTGGATCTAAAGAACGATGAACAAACACGAACACTAGCAATAAATCCAAGATCAAAGATCAATAAACACCCTCTTGGTGTGTTGTATGGGTGGCAGCCAAAAGAGGGAGAAGGAAAAGAATTAGGGTTTTTTCATGTTTTCCTGTAAAGTGAAAAATGACATCTTTTTCCCTAGTTTTTCTTGTTTAGTAAAAATTGATGGGCTAAGCCCATTATTCCTCCCTAATTTCGTGGTATGGGGCCCACATGGGGTAACCCATACATTTCCTGAGTCTAAATATTATAGTTTGTTCTCGTGTGTTCTCGTGTTCGTAATTTTCGTGTTTTAATTAGTTATCGATCGTGACTTAATATATTTATTCGTGTTCGTAATAAATATATATACATAATTAATATTAGCTCGTGATTTAATTACGTTCATGATTTCATGATCGCATGTTCGTGTTTAACTATTGTTTAAATAATTATTGCGTGTTCGTGCGTAATAAATACTTATCGTGTTCTAACACGTACGTAATACGTAAAATCCTAACACGTAAACGTAATCGTACTATAAAGGAAAGTTTTAATCTAGTACGTACGATCTTAAGAGTACTATTCATGGTAAAAGCATGCGGGTTTTACAACTCTTCCCCCCTAAAAAGAATAATTCGTTCCCGAATTATACATAACGTAAATTGAAAGAGAAACATACCCGAATCAAACTGAGAGGGTATGTAAGATAAATGAATGTGCGGGTTTCCTGGCAGAAGGAACGCGGAACGTGACATGTCTTGAAAGGACATGGAACGTGACGTGACTGAAAGGACATATCTAGTTGATAAGAGAAAAACGGATAAAAGTCCGGATGAACTTGTTCGTTTCCAAGTGGCCTCCCTCTTGGAACGGTTCCTTCAGAAGATCTTGACACAAATGATAAATCTTGGTCCCCCTGACCTTGACTTGGAATACGAAGAAATTCTTGGTTATCAACGGAAGGTAGATCCCCTAAATATGATCGAGGAAAATAAGAGTTAACGTGCTGGGGTAACTGAAACGTTACGATGCAAGACAATCTGACTTAACTGATAATTAGAAACGATGCGCGAGACATAAAGAAACGTAGTACGTGAAAAATTTTGAACGTGATACGTGAAAAATTTTGAACGTGCTACGTGGAGATATGGCGAGTGTAGTATAAGTAAACATATCGTGATCCATGATACGTGTAACATATCTTGATCATGATATGAGGAATGTGGAATGAACATGACATGTGAAACATATCATGAACATAGAATATAACGGCGGTACGCCCAACGCTACAAGGTGAGACGTGGAATATGACGTGAAACGTCTATCTGAGGATAGGGAGTTATACCAAACTTGGGTCTGGTCTCTCAAGTTCTTGCAAAACTTCCCAGAATGAGAAAAATGAACGTAAAATCGTAAGCCAAGATACGATCATGAACGTAAATAGTGTCATGAACACGAGCGTGAAAGTAAGTCGTGAACTTAGAACAAGGACATGAAGTAAATAAGGAGCACAATTGCGAATCTTTGTCTGACCCGATAGCTGAAGGATTACCAAGTGGTCGGATGAGCCTTGGCGTGGAATGTGTCCGATAAATCTGTTGATTCTGAAATCCGTACGGATGTAAGGATTCTGCAGACTTGATCAAACTGTTGACAATAACCCAGATAGCATCATGCTTTTTCTGAGTTTGTTGTAATCTGGTAACTAAAATCCATGGAGATCTTGTCCCTTTTCGATTCACAATTTCAATTCACGAATTCAGATGATGAAACATCTTAGTCTGTTGGTGTCCTATCTTAACCTGTTGGTATGTCAGGTACTTAGATATGAACGTAACTGTATCCTGCTTCGTAAAAACTTGATACATAGAAGGTTGCGAAACTCTGAGTCTCTGAATCTAGACTTCTCCTAGCGTAGGATTTTCTAGAACACCGAATGTAGTGTAGGGTTCTCTCCTTTACGCATAAGCATAGAAACACATGTGATTCAGCATGTCACTGTAATCAAACAGAATTGATATTTGGAAAAATTTCTAGGGTAAAATTTCTCTTGTTAAGAATTTGCAACATAGTGTAGATATGGTCTTCCTGTTCTTCTCTAGGCTTAAAGGGAAATCATGTTATCCTCAATGAAAACGCTGATGAATTTGCTTAGGAGTTCATGGAAACTCAATTTATTAGGTCCATAATGCTGTTAGAGCATTGATGAGACTAATTCAAAATCATAAATCTAGCATGACCGAGTCGTACACGAGTAGCAGTCATGGACATGTCCTGCTCTTTCACTCGTCACTATTGGCAGCATGATCATGAGTTCAATCTTGGAAAGGTGATTAACACCCTAAGGTCGATTGGACATGTTGTCAATACGTGGAGGAGAATAACGGTCATGAATGGTGATTTGTTTAAGTCGACGGTAGTCGACACATAATCTCATGGCACCGTCCTTCTCCTTGTAAGTTCTTCTGGAATGTATGGGAATATTTTGGAATAATCAACTGGATATGCGTAAAATGACTTAAGTAGTCGTGTCTTACTGACAGCTAGAAAATTTTAGCGGCCATGGCTAACAACGCACCTGCTTGTAAGCATAGATAATTTGTACGGATTTTCCTGATGGAAAATCAAGCTGAATGTATTCAGGAGCCTGAACATTACTGTACATAATTATGAATCATAGCATGGTGTGTTGTTCATAGTCCATAATTAGGATAAAATTCATATCGTGTCTGTCCGAGGAAATACGTTAGCTGCCTGGATCTCATCACTAAGCAAAAGGAAAACCTTCGTATACATGGGAATACGAAAGGCGTCCTTCATGGTCATGAATATATGAAGTATGGTGAAAGAAAATGAAAGTGACATCGGTAACGTGACAGTTCTCACTGATGCGCCGGTAATGGTATAGAAATTGTTGTGGCCTGATTAATACATGGCACAACAAAATGGATATACCCTTGGAGGGTACCCTGAATTTCTCAGAAATGTTCCATAATTAGACGTGAGTCATGTGTCTTGACTCGTGTCTTGAGAAATGTAAGCGTGACATATGTCTTGACTGGTGTCTTGACATGTGTCTTCAGAAAGTATACGTGAGACATGTGCCTTGACTGATGTCTTGACATGTGTCTCGAGACGTAAACAATAGAACTACAATATTCGGTTATTATGCCAGAATTGGCGGATCGGTTAGACTACTGATCCTTTGTATGTCTGATCACGTCCGCGGCCGGAGCCTCGGTTGCGATTTCTAGGATAGTTTTTGTCATAGTAGTGGTTACTATCGTCCTGTCTGTCAGTTCTATGACGGTCATTCTCATAACCGTGATTCATGTAACTATTAAGCTGAGTGGCCGGCTGGTATCGGTTTGCACTCATATGGCTGAATTGACAGCTGAATGACGTGTGACATGTAACTAAGAATTAGGGACAATGATTGATGAAAATCGTCTGATGGTGAAGCATCTTCTCGTCCAAAAGCTTTGCTTGGACGCCTTTGTCTTCGTCTCGTAGGATCTTCAGGTTGTGAACAGCATCCGCATCTCGTAGCGTCTCCGAACATCAGTAGCATCAACCTTTAGTAACATCTCCAAGCTATGAGCGGCATCGGCAATCTTGTAGAATATCAGCAAGTGAACATACGCGTGAGATGATTTAGAATCGACTAGCGAATACTCGTGAAGTATTGCAAGTGAAATACACATGGATTTAGGTACGTGTAATACACATGGAATACGGTACATGGAGTACACATGGAATGCACATGAAATTATCGGTATTGGGTCGATCATTTGTCATGATTTAAGGAAAGTATATCGGTTAAACGGTTAGGAAAACCATCATGATAACCTGGCAATGCCAGTATATACCTCATTCTGGTTGCATAGAGAAACGCTAAAGCGTGATTACACAAAATTCAACGATGATTTTCCTGACAGCATGATCAATGAAAACCCACCATGACTATCATGAAAGCAGAATTCAATGAAATCTAACAATGTCTTGCGTGAAAGCATAAATAACAAAAGAGGCGTAAGACATAATCAACATGAAGACGGAATTATCATGAAGAAACATGAACAATTCAACATGAAGGAGTGTATAACATAATCAGGATGAACTGAAGTTAACCATGACAGTATGAAAACATACTTGACATAAAAACATATTATCTTATGAGGGGACATGAAAAAATTTTATGCCAATAAATCATGAGAAAAATTTTATGCATGAAAAACAGTGCATGAATGCGTAATGTAGTTTATAAAAACCTTTATATGTGCGAGGGGACGCCTATGGGTCGGTACCAAAACAAAAGACATGGCGAGGGGACGCCTATGAGTCGGTCCCAAAATTAAAAGTTTCGATAAAAGCACATGCGACTAAATAGGGCCAGTCCTGTACCAACCATTACTTAGTCATAATCCCTGCAACAATGATACATTAAACATAAATAAATGAAACTCATATGTCAAAAATTATCAGAAAAAAATTTTATGTGACTAATTATGAACTACTGGGGTTCAGTCCACATAGCCACAGTTCACGAGGAACATCATGCATGAAACAATGACACATAACTGAATATGAATGACGGTTGTCCATCCATATTAGTAAAACAATATCGATGAAAACATCAAGGTTAAAACCTCAAGGTGCTGAAAACATCATGGTTAAAACAACAATGCGCTGAAAACATCAATACGTAGAATAACAACCGTTGGCTTAGGAAGCTCCTGGTGACTACCCACTAGTCACAGGTCGAGTTTTAGAGCCTACAGGTCGAAGCCTTGGCTCTGATACCATAATTGTAACACCCCATTTTGATAAAAGGAATGTCACGCGTAATTATGGCGTGTTATCAAAGCATACAAGGATAAATGTCTAAAACATTACATGACCATAGGGATAACCGTAATCAAACATCGGTTCCTAAACATAAGCCCAAAACATAATAAAGCAAAAGAAATGAATGAAAGACTAAACAAGCATAAATGTATGAAGGCAAAAAGGAAAAGAAGTCTCTAGCAGCTTCCATCCTATGCACGTCCTCCAAATGCTCGAGTCTTTCCTAGGGTACCTACCGTTTTGGGACATGGAAAGGAAAGTAACGGCTGAGCAAAACGCTCAGTGCACGGATATAGACATAGTATAAGTGACTAAAACATAAATAGAGACTTAATAGCAGCGGAAATGTATAAGTCCTTGAAAACCTGGAACATGTTCATAAAACTGGTTTTATAGTTTGAAAAGCCTTATGTTTATCTTATGAAAACTGTTTAACATATTTTACCATTAGCCAATATAGGTCATGAAAATCCACCGTGCATGAATACTTGGAGGGGTGACCTCATCATGCAAATTAGAGGGGATGCCTCTAATTTAATATACTGGTTCTGGGTAGGAGGGATCAACTCCTTGTGAAGGATGCAAGGCACACACCATATTCACCATGAAATCCTGACTGAAAACATGTAACTAGGATGCACCCATACGCCCCACATGATAAATATAAATAAATGGCCAAAAGCTGAAGGGACGCCACGAGCAATCACTCCGCCGTGGTGAAGTCATAACATCAGTGCCTCTAATGTTATGGTTATGGTACCTCCATAACTAGGTGAAACTGGTCATGCATGTATATGACTTTAGGTATTCTAATTAAACATAAGCAATTCAATAACATATAAAACAAATACTGGGAAAGCAGTTGGCTGCATACGGGGAATCCTAATAAGGAAAGAATGTCCATACTGAAAGGACGGGAATCCGTACCTTATGTCCAGTGAACGAAGAAGACGAAATGAGAGGAATCCTACTTCCGAATCACTAACGCTACATAAATACATACATGAATAAGTATATGCTTACTAATACGTAACCGATTTTATGTCATGTCTTAGCTTATTTATATGTTCTTATCAGGTTTTACTGTTTAAAGCCTTAAACTGCGTTAATCTTACATTCTGTTTACTCTGATTAAGTATTTCTGGTATTTCATGTGTTATTATACTTACTGTGTAATAATAAGTAACTTTCCAAAAATAGCAGGTTTTCTAAAATAGAAAGTTTCCAAAAATAGAAGTTTCCAAAAATAGAAAGTTTCCAAAAATAGAAAGTTTCCAATAAAAGAAAGTTACTAATAATAGAAAGTTTCCAAAAATAGAAAGTTTCCAAAAATAGAAAGTTTCCAAAAATAGAAGTTTCCAAAAATAAAATTACTGCTTAAAAGAGATAAGTTTCTAAAAATAGAAAGTTTCCATAAATAGATCAGCTGCCTTAATTAAATAAGTTTCCATAAATAGATTAGCTGCCTGAAATAAATAAGTTTCTAAAAATAGAACGTTTCCATAAATAGATTAGCTGCCTTATTTAATTAAGTTCCTAAAAATAGAAAGTTTCCATAATTAGAAATAAGCTGGTTAAATAAGCTAAGTATATAAGCCTAAGTGTTTTCATGATTATTTTCTAAGTCTTATGATATAATGTATAGTTTATTAATTATTTCATGTAATTAAAATAAACTATAGGTTAAAATATTTAATTAAAGTATAACATGTTTTTAGTTAAATAAAGTTAAATACTTAGGTTAAAACATGTATTATTATTTATTAATAATATAACCTAAGTCATGTTAATTAATTAATTATAACCATGGGTTTTAAATAATTAATTAATTTATAAGTCTAAAATATAAAAATTATTAGGTTAATAATTTCATGATTTTAATAATTAAAATAACCTAAGTCATGTTATTAAATTAATCATGTCATGTTATTAATTTAATTTTAACATAAGATCTAAAAAATAAAAATCTAAACATACACCGTGAACCGGATCTTGACTAAGAACCATGAACCGGACATAAAATCGACACCATACCCCGAACCAACTCGGGGTTACCCTTGTCTTGATGCTGCCGTGGGACCCACACCAACCAACCGGGACCATAAGGTCTCGGTGGTGGTCAAGTGGCCAAACCGAGACTCTCTTGGGTTCGGTGTAGGCTGCGGCCAAAACAAAAACACCCCTAAACAACCCTTTTGATTTTAGTCCAACCCAAATTCATGTTAGATCTATGATTTAATTAGGTTTTATAAAAAAACATAACATGTTCTTAATTAATTAAAAGATTAAATCAAAAGAAAAAGGTTTAAAAGGATTACCGAATACGTGGATCTAAAGAACGATGAACAAACACGAACACTAGCAATAAATCCAAGATCAAAGATCAATAAACACCCTCTTGGTGTGTTGTATGGGTGGCAGCCAAAAGAGGGAGAAGGAAAAGAATTAGGGTTTTTTGATGTTTTCCTGTAAAGTGAAAAATGACATATTTTTCCCTAGTTTTTCTTGTTTAGTAAAAATTGATGGGCTAAGCCCATTATTCCTCCCTAATTTCATGGTATGGGGCCCACATGGGGTAACCCATACATTTCCCGAGTCTAAATATTATAGTGTGTTCTCGTGTTCGTAATTTTCGTGTTTTAATTAGTTATCGATCGTGACTTAATATATTTATTCGTGTTCGTAATAAATATATATACGTAATTAATATTAGCTCGTGATTTAATTACGTTCATGATTTCATGATCGCATGTTCGTGATTAATTATTGTTTAAATAATTATTGCGTGTTCGTGCGTAATAAATACTTATCGTGTTCTAACACGTACGTAATACGTAAAATCCTAACACGTAAACGTAATCGTACTATAAAGGAAAGTTTTAATCTAGTACGTACAATCTTAAGGGTACTATTCATGGTAAAAGCATGCGGGTTTTACAATAACTGTAGACGTGAAACATAAACGTGAAAGTAAATGTAAACGTGCATATGAACATAAGCATGGACGTGAATGTGAAAGTGAAAGTGATCGTGAACATGAATTTCGACCTGATATGGTGGTTGATAGAATATCTTGAACTCGTACGATCTACTATTGAATTTCCTGCAGATCTGCTCCCGCGTAATCCTTTCGGATGAAAGAAAACGTGTAGGCTGAGTTAACTGGTCGACAATGACTTAGATAGTATTATACTTCTTCTGGGTATGTTGTAAACTGATAACAACCTCTATGGGCATCTGTCTCATTTCTGTTTAGAATTTTCTAATTGTTGTAATAACTCACTAGTATGTCGGCGTTCTATCTTGAACCTGCTGGTATGTCAGGCATCTAGATATAAACATAGCTGTATCAGTGTGTTATAATGCTTTTATCAAAATCCTGCCTGGGATCATGGTACATTCTTGTGGAATCTGGATGAATAGTCATGGAAGAACTGCGAGTTTCGGTAAATTAGACCTCTCCTAGCGTAGGATTTTATGGAATACACAAATTTTTTTGTAGGTTCTCTCTTTTATGCGTAAGCTTAGTCATGAAAAGCTAATCGTGAGAACTGTCAGCAATTTCTGCGGTAGTAGCCAACTGAATCCTAGAAAATTTTATACTTCGGTCATAGACGTCGGTCTTGACCATCTGGTGATGGCCTTCACCTTCGCAAGGTTTCTGAAATTTCTTTCTGCCGAAATACTATGGCCCAGGATTGCCACCTTGTTCAACTGGAACTCACATCTGGAAGGTTGCCTATAATAATTTTCTCCTATCGGTGAATCTGCATGATCGTGAGAAGATGATTCTCGTGTTCTTCTCAAGAATTTTAGCAGATCAGAATGTTATCAATTGAATATACTGATGATCTTGTCTGAGAATTCCTGGAAAATTTTATTCATCAATTCCATAATATAGCTAGAGCATTCGGTAGCCAAAAGCAAAATCAAAATTTAGAGAGACCATAACGTGGCAAAAGCAGTCTTGGAAATGTCTTGTTGTTTCTCTCACCACTGATGGTAGCATGATCGTGAAGCGTTCTTGGAAAAATATTTATGATCTCGTAACAGATTAGGTAAACCTTCTATACATGGAAAGAATATCGATTATAAATGGTGATCTTGTCAAATTTTTTGGTGGTCGATACATGATCTCATGTTACCAGCCTTCTTCCTGACAGACAGAAACGGTGCACCTTCTGGTGGTGCACTTGGGCGAATACAACTTCGTCCCAGCAACTCTTGCAGCTAAGCCTACAACTCCTTTAACTCAGCTAAAGCCCTGTGATAAGGAGTTTTGAAAACAGGTTCTGTCCTTGAGACAAAATTGATGTTAAACTTCGTCTCGTGGTTAGGAAAGAATTTATTGAAACCCTTCTGGAATAACATCTGGAAACTTTGGAGTAATCTGCTGATCATGAGTTTAAGTAATTTCAGGAGTTGAGTCATAACTGGTAGCTGAAAGTCTTTGTAGCTTTGGAATAATAAATCACTTTCTTGTAAAGCATAACAACAGGTACTGATTTTTCTGGCAGAAAATATAATAAATATATTTGGGAGTTAGTAAGACGGATTTTGTCTTCAACTGGAAGAAAACCTTTATAAATATGGTGATACTGTGGAGTCTTTTCTGGCTGGGAGGTAGGTAATACCTGATTTAAAATGAAACTGACATATGAATACGTGAAGTAAACGTGGCAGATCTCGCTGAATATGTTCGTCTGTAACCCTACCAAATGAACACTGCGTGTCTCACCTGGATAATATTCCAGTGGTGGTAACTAAATTTTTAATGGTCTGATTTATGCGTGGCATAACAGAACGGGTATACCCCTTGGAGGGCACCCTATATTACTGAGGGCTTGGTTTAGAAACATACGGAGTTATGAGTCTTGACTCGTGTCTTGAGATAATGTTCGTATGACATGTATCATGATTGGTGTCCTGACAGGTGTCTTCTGAAATGATACTTGAGACATGTGTCTTGAATGATGTATTGACATGTGTTTTAGTAGGTGGATCTGAACAAGGTTGAAAAATTTTGGTTATGGTTAGGACAGGCGGCCTGGTTAGACTGCTGACCTCTGTATTTTTGGTCACGTACGTTCCGGAGTTCTGATGGCTACTGACTGATTAATTATTAGCATGTGATTGTCATTCTGACCGCGGTTCATGTAATTCTTCCGCTGAGTGGCCGGCTGGGAACTGGTTCCCACTCTTCCGACTGAAAGAATAGCTGAGTGACGTGTGACATCTAACTGAGGGGGTAAAGGCATGGAAGTGAAATGCTAGCGTCTGATGGTTGAAGTATATTCTTTTCTGGAATTTCAAATTTATGGTCTCCGTCCTTGCTCTATAAAATCTTCATATTATGAACAACATCAGTATCTTGTAGAACCTCCAACTTATGAGTAGCATCAACATTTGGTAGAATATCGAGAAGGTAAACGCCTGAGATGACTGATGATCGATTAACAATACACCTAGAGTAAGGTACATGGAGTACACCTAGAATACTGTACATGCAGTACACATGGAATACTGTACATGGCACCGATTGCAATTTTATGAGATGATCGAGGCTCGTGTCAATCGTCTGACATGATCAAAGGAAAATAATTTGATTTAAACGGTTAGCAAACCGAATTGAAACGAGTAACATGATAGGCTGGAAATTCTTGCGTAGACTTAATGCTGGTTGTATAGAGGTTTAAAAGTATGATTAAACGGAGTTTCATCAATGGTCAGCATGAAGACAATGATGGATGAAGACCAAACATGATTTATCATGAAAACATAATTTTACTGTAATCCTTCCGTATCTTAGCATGAAAACATCATCACCCTGCTGAAAGCATAATCCTCATAAGGAGACATGAAACTTGATCAACATGAAAACAACATTCACGTGAGAGTATGAAAACTTGATTGCTACAAAGAACATAAAAGTATAATCAACTGAGGTTTAACATCAACTGGTGTGGGTGGCTATGGTGAAATCCACAAAATTCGAAGGAGAAGACATGTGACTAAGTATGGACGATTCTGGTTCGATCCATACTTGTCAAAATTTTACGAGAATTGTCGTGTATAGAAATTTACAATCTGGGACTAAATGTGGATGGCTGTTGTCCAATCCATACTAGTCAAACTTTAATGAAACATCGTGATATGACAAGGTGAACGCCTATGGGTCGGTTCACATATGGGTCGTGTTGGGAATAAAATATAGCCAAGATACTTGGACGGTGACAAGAAGCAATTTGGACGTTGATAGGAAGAAATCAAGCGTTGACAGGAAGAAGTCAAGCGTTGATGAGACGAAGTGAAGCACTAATAGGATATTCTAGTCTACACGTTTTATGTTTCTAGTATGTTTCTAGTAAAGATATGTTTGACAATGTATTTCTTATGTTTATCTTTACCAAGAATAGCTGATACGTAGACTCTTGTACAAGGTTCCATAATCTATAAAAGGAGGTCTTCAGGTTTTGTTTCAATAGAAGTTATATAAGTTTCACAGTTTCATTGTACACAAGTTCGATTAATCAATCAAAGTGAAAGTTTGGGTTAACTTGTTTGTGTGTTCTTGTTTAAGTATTAATTTCGAATAATACTTAGATTGTTTCATACTGAAACTAGGATTTTTGTTAATCCAAATTTAAGCAATTAAGTTCGTTTTCCTTGACTCGACTCGAATTTGATTTCTGGTTTAACGTATCGACTTAACTTTGTTTTTGGTAACGAAATATTGAGAATTTTAAGCTAGAACCCATTTAATAATAAAACTATTTAAAAATTATCTAAACAATTTTAAAAACTAATTTAATCTAATTTAAATTGAAACTAAAATTTAAAACTAATTAAAATAAAAACCATATAAAAGAAACTTTTAAAAACTTCAAATGAAAAATATATTTTAAAATAAAACTTAATTAAAAACTATTTTAAATACTTGTAGAAATAAATAAATAAAACTAATTTTAAAACTTTAGATGAAAACTATTTTAAATAAAACTGAATGGAAATCTAATTTTTAAAACTAATAAAAATTTAAATAAGCATTTAAAACTATTTTTAATCTATAAAAACTATTTTTGAAAATTATAAAAGAAATTTAAATAAAATATATTTTTTTTTATTTATTATTATTATTTTTTTATATATATTTTATAAACTGAATAAGGAAATAAAAACTTTAAATAAAACTTAAACAAACTAATCTTAATTAAACTTTTAAATTAAACTGCCAAAATGAAAAACCCTATATTAATCAGAAGTTGCAAAGCAATACACAAAAAGAGTGATAGCACAATGGTTGGGCGTTTGGTAAGATATGTGAGAGGTCCTGGGTTCGAGTCCCAGCAGACCTATATTTTAGCTATTAATAATTTTTTTTAACTTTTGGAATTTTTTAAACACACTTATTAAGTATGTCTGTATTATTATTATGCAGAAATAAAAGCTCACAAGAAGAAATCAAATAGGCTAAGACAGATTATGTCAAATAAGCAAATAGGTAGAATCAAATAAGCTAATAATCAAAATAAACAAAATAAGCAAATAAGAAAACGATTAAGCAGATCTATGCAACCCGAAACCTAAGCAGATAAGCAAAATAGAGAAAAAAGTAAAAAAATTAAATAAGCTACAACCAAAAATAAGCTAAGCAGAAATAAAACAAATAGCAACTAAATCAACTTAGATGTGACAATCCGTCAATTTATGGTTTATATTTTATTCTCAATATTTATTTTAGAACATTATTTTAATGTTATAATATGAACTCACTTATTTATGGGAAGAAATTTGGGTTTACGTCTTGAAGTAGCATCGACTACGTCTAAAGCGGAGGATTCAACGTTACGTGCTTACGTTTACATACACCATTTTGGTGACAGTCCGACATTTTAGGAAATAAATTTATCCGTGAATATTATTTTGGAATTTTAAATTTGTGTTGGTTTATAAACTCACAAATTTACGAGAAGAGATTAGGACTTACGATTATAATTTAACGTCCTTTACGACTGAACCAGAAACCTTAGGATTACGTATTTACGTTTTTGAACTCCGTTTTTTATGAGACAATTTTATTAGATTCGTTTTGTGCCGTTGATTCATAATTTATAAAAATATTTTTCGTAAAACGACCCGAGGGCACGTAAATCGAGGAAACTAGAATCGAGGAGTACCCGTAAATTAGTGGGATGGGACAAGTTTTACACTTGCCCACCCCACTACATGGGATGGCCAAATGGGCTCCAACACATACCATGATGTGTCAAACATGTAGCTTAAAAGCTACACTTGTCTAACTTAACAAAGTTAGCTAACAAAACCATCCAACACTAAACCATTATCTCACAAAACACACATGCAATACCACTCTCATTTCTCTCCTCCCTCTCTCTAAAATTCGTCCCAAAACCATCATCAAACACCCTTATTTGATCTGTTAGCCATAAAATCATGTGTTATTCATACACATGATGATGCTCCTTTGAAGCCTTGAAGATTGGAGGTGATTCTAACATTTAAGGAGGTGATTTGGTGATGTCCAAGGGCTGATTTCTCAAGGAGTTTTCATGAAGATCAAGGGCTGATTTCACAAGGAATCTACAAATACTTGGTGATCCTAAAAGTGGTGTTGATATCTCATAAGATTGGTTCCCAAAACCAAGTCTTGTTCATCATCAATCCCATCTTTTCATCACTAATGGTGGTATAGAGATTGTTCTTCCTATCCTCTTATTATTTTGATTATGTAATCATGTATTTTATTTCCTATTGTATATGTATATGATGATTATATGATGATAAAAGTATTGTGTGGGGATTTGGTGTTGATAAACATGCTTAAAAAGATGAAAGACTATAAGAAACAAGGTTAAAATCTTGTTTAGATTTGTTGGCGGTATAAAACAGTAAAGAATCAAATGATGAACTGATAAAAATGACATAGATTAATGGATTTACAGTAAGCTATGGGTCTTGTACACATGTGAGAGTTGGCCATGCAATGGAATCATTGTAATGAGTGAGATATGATCAAAACAAGTTTAGGGTACAAATCTGAGTTTACTATTTTGGACGATTTTTAGAAAATACTTGGAGGATGATTCAACAGTAGCTATAGAAGAATTAAATGGAGCAAATATCATGTAGTTTATGTGATAAAAAGTTTAGCTTCTATCTCCATATAGAACTCTAGATATGGCAGTTTTGGGGAAGATGAAAATAAAAATCAGATTTTGGAAATTAAAGTATAATGCTATTATATAAGCACTCAAAATTATATTATATAAAATGTAAACTTAAAACCCACTAACTCATGAATTTTATTTATATAAATATGTACAATGATAAATAAGTGGACATTTTATAAAAATGGTAACTTGTTATGTTTTATAAGTTATAAGACTATAAACATGATTTTTACGACTTTTTCGGCTATTACCGTAAAATTAACGTTTTTGCTAAATAAAACTTAGACGGTTGGACCCGTCTAATGTAAACTTTATAAAACTAATATACTGATATATAAACATATATAACAAGTAAAAACCGATAAAACCCGAACTATATAACCTACGGACATTAACGGGCTAAATTAACATTATTGGACTAATAATACAACAAAATGGACTACAACACTTATAAACTTATTTATTGGGCTTAACCCATTTAGGCCCAACTTGTAAAGTGTAGATACTGATAATATAAGTATAACATGGATTAATACAAGTTAAAGAACTTATAATAAGTTTATTGGACTTAAAACACGTAAATAGGTAAAACTAGTAAACTAGTAAGAAGATACCAATACGTAAACACTAAAATGAGTAAAAGGGAATATGTAAACCCACTTGATCATCATATATATATAATCATCATATGTATACATAATTGTTACTTTTATAAAGTCATTGGACATGAGTCTAAGACGAGTATTATTTGTCTAGGTTTCCGTGATTGAAGCACGTACCGTACGTCCGAATTGCCGATAACCCGCCTTCCCACATCAACGTGAGTTCATAGCCTCGCACTCTTTTTAAATATTTTTATGAAATATTTGATAAACCCGCGAGGGAGATAACATGTTAGTTTTTATGAAATAGGACACTAGTTGTCCCAATTGTTTGTTTATTGATTTGGACCCAAATGATTGTATGACCCGATGAATGATTAAATGACCCGATAGATGAAATGAAATGGATTATTAAAGTTAGGTTACGTCACTAAAAGTCCCATTAGCATGAATTGTGAACTACCGGGATTTGGTAGACGCTTATGCATATAATAGTACTATTTGGGGACGATCACCCCAGTTCGCGCCTTGACGGTTGATCCCCGTCGTGCCACATTGATTGGTAAGCGAATTTATGTATGAGAAGATTTACACAAGCGTCATTATTGTGACGACACACTAACTTAGATGGGCAAATTGAGTTTCGGGCTAGCTACCCGTTGTTGGTTTAGTAAGGTAACAATGTCATGCGGCTTATAATAATCCAAACTAACGAAATACTACTAGACGCTCCGAATTACGATGTATTGCCTGACTAGCAATACAGGGTCATACTATTGATATTATGTTTGTGTTTTGGTTTTCATAACCATATTCATATAACGGTTTTTATTTTCATACAACGTCATAAGACGTATTGTATGATGTTTTTACGACATTGGCTCGTATAATGATTTTTAAGGCAAATGCCTACATTATGATTTTCGATAAGGATTTGTATAAAATGACTTTGGCTATTTTATGGCCTATTAAAATGATTTGTATAAAATGATTTTCGGTAATAATTTTATACCGATATTATATTGATGGATTTTATTAAACTCTATGAATTCACTCGGCGTTATCGCTGGCCTTTTCTTTTAACATGTTTTATCTCAGGTACTTGAAGGTAATTCTCGGGAAGACAACAAGAATTCATGGCCCGCACCTAAATGCTTATTTCCATTCAAATACTTTGTAAAACTTTGTATGAAATATAATGACTTGGGACCTATGTAAATTTAATATTTATGAATGGAAATGATTTATTATTAAACGACGCGATTTTTATGCATTGTCTATGATGTGAGTAATGTGTTATCTCGTAACACCAACGAGTCTTCCGCTGTATTGATTTGTATAAATTTGGGGGTGTTACAGTTTGGTACCAGAGCTCTCGTTATAGAGAACGAAAGATTTTTAAAATCAAGGTTTTGAATAAAACATTTCAAAATCTTTTAACTATAAACATTTTTCTAAAAATGTCTAAAAATCTTTTGACTATAACGGTGCCGAAGAATTCCCGAGTTACCGACAAGGCCAGACTGAGAAGTGTTATTTTAATATATATATATATATATATATATATATATATATATATATATATATATATATATATATATATATATATATATATATATATATATATATATATATATAACTTGGATTTTATATATATATATATATATATATATATATATATATATATATATATATATATATATATATATATATATATATATATATATATATATATATATATATATATATATATATATATATATATATATATATATATATATATATATATATATATATATATATATATATATATATGATGTAATTTTATTTACATGATTGTTTGATGATTATTTTGATATTTATACGAGGTATTTATACGACGTAGATTATCACAAGAAACCTTAAATCCCCTAGTAAATTAATCGAAGCTATTCTCGTAGGAATTATAGCTATCCTAGATCTAAACCAAGTTGTGGATATTTATGATCCCAACAAATGGTTGATACTCGTAGGAATGTAGATATTAGTTGATTGTGATATTGAAAAAGAATTGGCGAGATTAAATCTGATATCGATGTCATGACGATCTTTCCTTATAGAGTGGAGTTTTACAAAACGTTACCACCTAGAAAGATGTCATCTGACTCGTTGTCATCCAATTCTTAAATTTGAAATCGAAAGGGTGAATGTTGCACTTGAGGCTGTCATTGGAATCATTACCCAAAAGCCTCATGCCACTAGTACCTTTCCGAGAAGTCTAATTGACTTATCGAGTCATTTCATATTAGTGAATCATTTGATAATTGTTGTTGTAAGAGCTATAGGATTGGTAATTAAGTGTTGATCATATCGAACTTTTATTGCCCTATTAAGGCCTAAGAATAAAGATTGAAAGTATTGGAAAATGAGGTAGGATATCGCATTGGGTATAAGTTGGTTGAAACTTGAATAAAATAAAATTTAACTTGTATGGAATAAGAAATTATTAAGAGGAAGTCGTTAAGTTCTGTGATTGGATTATAAGGATTTAATTGATTGTAGGTTTGTGTTAAGGGTTGTTCCTAGGCCATTGTCCAATGACGAGGATGCCCAGTGTCCAATAAATAAATTGAAGAAATCTTCTTCTGAATTGGGACCAATGGATCTTCCGGGACATATGGAACACCTAATGACTCTTGTAGGTTAGTATTCATTGTGGTATCTTTTAAAAATCCCTAACTTAACTGAGATATCAGTTAGTAGGATGAGTTCTGAGAATTGTATGACATAGTGACACGTAATGTGTTACGGTACAATTTTGACTTGTTTGTGATTAATGAAAAAGACTACCTTTGATTGCTAAATCCTACGTGTATCGATGTTATCTATCTTTTATTGCTTTATCCTAATGTTCGCATTAGTGATGCAACCATTGAACAAGTACTCATCTTGAATTGAGTTACGTTGTGAATTGTTCTTTTGAGTGCCATTGAGATCATGAACCTCATGATTATTTGGTTAAGCTCATTTCCTATTAGATTGTAGTTAGTTCTTGGTGAACAACTCCTCATCACTATTTTGTAAATCACTTATTGTTTTTATAAGATACAACAATATCCTTTGAGAAAAATTGGGTTTTCATCAGCATATGGATTATTTAAAGTGAGACTTATAAATAATCGTTATCAAAATGAAGTTGTTTATAAAACACCTTGGAAAACTTAATTGTTTTCATAATAAAGAAAATCTTTGTAAATTTATTCTTAATTCTTATTTAAGAATTAAGCATGAAAATATTTTTATTTAGACATGATGACAAAATTTTGACGAACTGAATATTGCATCGTTAATCTTGAAATTGTATATAGTTGCGCGCCTACATACAATTTGGAATGAACCATGCAAGACTGATTAGTAGTCACCATAAAACTAATGAATAAACACTACATCCTCTTTGAAGATTGTGAAAGATTAAATTTTATGAGATTTGCAAGAAGTGAAAAATAGGGACATATTGTTAGAGACACCTACATATGTGCCTGTAGCACTTATTCTTCTGAGTCGAATTTACTCATCTGTGGAAATTGTATTATTTGACAATTGACAATTCTTTCTTGTCTAATTCTCCCGTAGTGAGATTCTTAGGAAAAATATTTGATTACCTGTAGGATTGTAAATCTTGCTTATGTTTCTAGAGAGAAAGAGATAGAGAGATGGTGGATTTCACACAAACTTAGAGAGAGAAAGTAAGAATAACTATGTGAAAATTATGAAACCACACACCCTATCCATCAAAGGAGAGGGTTTATATACCCAAGCCCTTGTCATGGGCTTGGGCTTACATTTGGGCCGGCCTACACATGTTGTAGGCTAGGCTTGTTCTTGTTTAAACAATAAATAAAGTTAACTAAACTACGAGCTATTACATGGAGTATCGTTGGAGTGACCGATCCTTCTTAATACGTAAAACGTATTTCCAACAATCTCCCCCTAAGGGAGGTCACTCCAAACAAGGGCGTTACCCAAGTTACAATAATAAAATAAACCTAGCATACTATGCTTGTCTTGAGCTCGTAGTCTTCGTCTTTCTTTTTCTTTTTCTTTTTCTGGTGAACATGCTGATGTGATCTTTGATATCAATCTTGAGCATTGATCTCTTGCCTTGATCTTGTGCATCCTTCACTTGTGATCTTCTCCTCTTCGTGACACCATGTCCAACATACTTATACCTTTTGTAATTCTTGAAAGCTTCAGAGTTTAATACAGCGGAAGACTTAACTTTTAGGCTTTCTTGAATTTGATGAGGTATTAAGTGCATAAAGTATAAGCATGCGGAGACGACTTCTTCTCGGATTCCGCACCGCCACCGTCTTCAAATGCCGCAACATAAGTAGACACGAACGAAATGGCTTTGAACATTTCATTCTAAATCGGTAGCATTTTACCTCCGATTGGTGAAGACCGTTGGACGATATTAGATATCGTACCCGTGACGGATAGTTTCAATTAAGTAACTTCCTGACAGGATTTCGCGGGTAAACCCGTTCTCTTTATTCGACCGTCCAAAGCCGACTGCGAACATAAAGAGTGAATCATTTGGATAATAATATCCGCATGATTTGAAGCCGTCAATTCATGTTCCTGGAACAAGTGAAATTCAATTAAGAACCGCACCATCGTTGCTTTCCAGTTGTCACGAGCTTGATTCGTATAGAATCTTGCAAGTTACCTACCTAGTGCTGTTTGAGGTTAACACTAGAAGGATTTCCACTCATCACCGTGAACACTAAGGTATCACTCTGAGTGTTCTGGCAAGATCACTAAGATATTGCGTAGAGGCCTGGAACGTATTTAAATTCAGTTAAGAATTAAACAGCTGTTGCTTTCCAGTTATCACAAGTTTGATTCATAAAGAATCGCACAAGTCACCTACCATGAGCTTTTTGATATTCGCTCAAGAAGGATTTCCATCTTCATTGTAAATACTTTCGTATTACTCGGATGTTCAGGCAAGATCATGAAGATTTTGCGTAGGACTCTTAAAATCTTTCTTACTTTTCACAGTGTGTGAAGAAGCAAGGAAATATGAAAGTGTGTCCTAATGAGATATTTGATGATCTCAAATGGCTCTAGACTCGATCGTGCATTTTGGATTTTTAGTGATCGGAGGCTGGAGAGGAGTGCCACCATTTCAATACCAATTTATTCGGAGTGAATAAATCGATAGATAACGTGTTGTCTCCGTGTGATTAAAACAAATATCTTTTAAGAGATATCTGAGTTAGCTGGGATGGGTTGTGCATTGCATCACTGGGTCCATGATGTCTGTCTTTAATATCAAGAATCATTAAAATGATCTCAATAGCATATGTGTTGACCCGGTTTCTGCCTAAAGTTGTAAGGAGGGCTTCTTTCTTTACACCCTTTATCTTTACAATTCTTTTTCATTCTTCAACCCCTTCAATGCTTACCAATACGTCATAACTAGCACCTTGTTGTGATTGTTCCAGTGCTAACTTAAGTACTTGGTCGGCATTCAGCTACTTTCACATTCTTTCTCCACCTTTCCTAAGGACTACTATTTCTAGCTATGGAATGTCCTTGGGAAGATTCCTCCGGTTCTGGAAGAATCATAGGACTTAACCTATCCTACCATCCTTATGTCACCACAATCTTCATCGTCGTGAAATAAATGGGTTTTGGGTAAGTATATGTCACCATGAAAATCCATTTTGATATGCAAATCCGTTTTGCTCCCCCTTAACATATGCCATGATATTCGAAAACATTTCGCACATGTCGGGATGAGCCAACACATTAAGTCAAACCATTTGTGATAATATCCCATATTAAATCACATTTTCTCCCCCATATTAAAAATATTAACCCAATCGATGTTTTTAATATCAATTGATTTAATGAAGTTTTAACAAAGGTTTTGGGAAGAAAAATGCGAGTCCGTTTTATCTTCATGACATCTATTTGTAACATGACTACATATTAACCATATTAGAAAAGAATTGACAAGGTTGGACCTGATAGATGAGAACATCATATGATAAGATCAAATGGTTCTTGTCAGCATATGTTGGTCGCCTCGTCACGTCTGAAGTCATCTCTTGACACCACATGTATGATTGGTATTGTTGTCTTGACACCAACTTGTGAACTTGGCACGTTCGGCATCGAAGATTCTGAATGCTTGACAATTGCTCCCCCTCAATTGTTGACCCGTGTTCTATTGAAAGAGCTGTAGTCGTCGGTTGAGTAGTCGCATCGTCGAGTATGTAGATACCAATTCTAGATAGCATGGTTGTAGAGATGATAGCTTCATAAAAACAAGACTTCTCTTGTTTTAACAAATAAATGCACTGAAACGTACATAGATTTGTGTTAGACCAAGTTATAAAGTAAACTTGATCCCTTACAAGGTTTTAAAGTAAACCTTGCCCGAGAAAATTAATTCCCGTTGTGAGCCAAAGCTTTCATAAGAAATACTTGACTTTAATATGAAAACCGGGTTGCAGTCAGAAATAACTACAAGCCATAAGGGCATGTTTTATGAAATATTTACAACTTTTGTACGAACTCTATTTATGGCGCCGTGTCGATATTAATCAACATTTCTAAGGCCGTAAATATTATCGTACCAAAAGACATGCCTTTAAAAAAATAAAGTAAAAATATTTTTGGATTTTAATGAATTTTTCAATTTTTATGGTTTTTATATGGTTTTATATTTTTGTATTTTGCTTTTGTAGATAAAAATATAAACAATATATACAGATGATCACCAAGGATACGGAGAATAGTTTTACCACCACTATTCTTTCGCTTCATCTGCTAGTTCCTTAAGAGTCTCAGGCGAGAAGGTTCTCATTCCCAGCTTGTCGGCCAAAAATTCAATTCGAGCGCGATCTAAAGCCTTCGTGAAAATATCCGCCAATTGATACTCAGATCGGACAAAGTAAAGCTCTATTACTCCATTTTCCACTTGCTCCTTGATGAAGTGGTAGCGAATGTCAATATGCTTCGACCGGGAGAATTGAACGTTGTTGCAGCATAAGGCAATTGCACTCTTGTTGTCACAGTACATCGGAATTTTGTTGAAACCTAGACCATAGTCGGTTAATTGCGATCTCATCCAAAGAATTTGAGCACAGCAACCGGACATAGCTATGTATTCTGCTTCCGTACTTGAAATTGCAGCGCTTTTCTGCCTTTTCGATGCCCAACTGATTAGTCGATCTCCTAGTAGTTGCAAAGTTCCACTCGTGCTACGCCTTGTATCTTGACAACCCGCGTGATCCGCATCTGCATATTCCATTAGAGCAATAGAAGAGTCCTTCGAATACCGAAGTCCCCGATTAATGGTTCCTTTAAGATATCGAAAGATCCTTTTAACAGTAGCTAAGTGTAACTCAGTAGGCCTAGTTTGATACCTGGCACACATACATATAGCAAACTGAAGATCAGGTCGACTGACTGTGATATACAGAAGAGTACCGATCATTCCACGATAAAGTGTCGGATCAACGGCAACTCCATGTGGATCTGCATCAAGCTTAGTTCGTTCCACCATTGGAGTATCCACGGGGTCGCAAGATTCCATCTTATACTTCTTAAGCGATTCAAGGGCATACTTGGATTGATTGATAAAGATGCCTCTGGGACTCTGAGATATCTGAAGACCTAAGAAGAATGATACCTTGCCCATCATTGACATCTTAACCTTGGAAGACATGAGTGTCCCAAACTCATCCGATAAGGTTTGGGTCGAGGCTGCAAATATAATATCATCAACATATATTTGTACCATAATCATATCTTTACCTCGTTTCTGAATGAACAGCGTGGGATCCACCTTGCCTTTAGCGAAGCCTTGCGTAATGAGGAATTGTGACAAAAGATCATACCATGCGCGTGGAGCTTGCTTCAACCCATAGAGAGCCTTCTTAAGCTTGTACACATGATTAGGATAATTAGGATTCACAAAACCATCCGGCTGTTGAACATAGACCTCTTCCTTGAGTTCACCATTAAGAAATGCCGTCTTCACATCCATCTGATAAACGATCATATTCATATGGGCTGCATAAGCGAGGAATAGTCGAATAGCTTCCAAACGGGCAACAGGTGCAAAGGATTCCATAAAGTCGATGCCCAATAATTGCTTGTATCCACGAGCTACTAGACGAGCTTTGTTCTTCAATATTCCGCCTAACTCATCGAGTTTCACCTTGTAAACCCATTTCAAAGTGAGTAACTGCACTTGATCCGGGCATGGGACAAGTTCCCAAACATCAAGACGTATGAATTCGTAAGTTCTTCTTGCATAGCTTCTATCCAACAGGATTGAGTAAAAGCTTGTTGCCATGTCTTAGGTTCAACTTCAGTGAGAAAAGCATCAAAGTGACAAAACAGTGCACTTTCTTGTAACTGACTTCGTGTGGATACTGGACGATTAGGGTCACCAATAATAGAATCTATAGGATGATCCTTTGTCCACTTGTTGTCATGTTCACGAATCCGTGGATTGGAGTAAACTGTAGAAGGAGCGACCCGGCTTGATTAGGGTCGGGAATAGATACACCAAAGAATGGAAGTTCACGCATTTGAGCGAATTCCAAATCGTGATCATCATCATCCTCTTCATCATCAATAGGCATGACATGGGTAGTTGAAACATGTGTTGGTTGAGAATTACTTGTTGAAGGTATATCTTGACCAATTGTTGGTGCAGATGTATCTGATTGTGCAACGGTTGCTGGAGCGACAACTTCGGTTACCGGAGCTATTACTTCAGGTTCTGGAGCAACAATACTTGGAGGAGTAAAGAATTCATCAAAGAACGGTTGAAAAAACGTATACCATTCCTTCCTAGTAGGTGGTGTAAATGATGATGAAGTAGGGTTGTTTGGGACAAGACCAGAGATAATGTTACTGGGTCCTATTTCATGAAGTGCGGGTTCAGAGCTGCTTTGCTCAGAAGCCATAGCTGTCAGCTCATCAAAATCAACATTCATAGTTTCGAGGATCTTGCGAGAGTTACGGTTGTAGATTCGGTATGCCTTCTTTGCGGGTGCGTAACCAATGAAAATACCAATATCAGCCTTTGGTTGAAGTTTTCCCAAATTGTCACCATCATTATTTGGATAGCAAAGAGAACCAAATACATGAAGATATGATAGATCTGGTACTTTTCCATGGAGAAGCTCATAAGGTGTTTTACCATGGCGTTTACGAATTAGTGACCGGTTTTGGGTGTACACTGCTGTAGATACTGCTTCTGCCCATAAAAACAATGGAGCCTTTGCGTAAATTAACATCGTTCTAGCAGCTTCCATAAGTGTGCGATTTCGCCTTTCAACGACACCGTTTTGTTGTGGAGTGCGTGCAACGGATGTTTCATGAGAGATGCCAACTTCTTCATAATAATCACGCAAGATTTGATTCACAAATTCGGTTCCATTATCTGTACGAATGCGTCGGACAGTAGTGTTGAGACGCACTTGAATCATCTTGAGAAATCTGATGATGAATTTAGGTGCCTCATTTTTTGCTTTCAGAAATTTCACCCATGTAAACCGAGAGTAATCATCGACAATGACGAGGATGTACTTTTTGCCACTAAGACTTTCAACACGCATTGGCCCACAAAGATCCATATGCAAAAGATAAAGTTTCTCTTGGTTGGTGTCTTCCGTCTTGGGTTTGTAAGATTTCTTAGTGCTTTTCCCCATTGTACACGCGGAACACAAATGATCCTTGTGAAATGAAAGTTTAGGAAGACCACAAACAAGTTCGTTTTTCGCCAAGGGATTAATAGCGTCAAAGTTAAGATGAGATAACCGTCGATGCCATAACCAAGACTTAGTCTTCGATGCTTTGGAGAGAAGACATACGGGAGAAGCGGCCATCATGTCTTGTAGAGACAAAGTATACAAATTATTCCCTCGAGTACCTTTCAATAAATCAACCCCTTCCAAATTACGAATGAAGCAGGTATGCTCTCGAAAAGCAACTTCTAGGTTTGCATCACAAAATTGTCCCACAGAAAATAAATTGTGACCGAGACCTTCCACGTAATACACTCTTGAAATTATAACATTCCCAATATGATATTCACCGTAACCCATTATCTTTGCAATATGATCATTCCCAAATCGAACCGTACCAAGAAACTTGCTGACGAAATTTCTGAGCTGAGAGCGATCTCCGGTCATATGCTTTGAGCAACCAGAGTCCAAATACCAGAGAACAATTTGGACCACCTGTTTTCAACAACAGTAGACAATGCATTGGAAACTATTGGTTCCGGAGTGTTAGCAGATACAGATATAGAATTATCAGAATTGCTAACATTTTTGAGACCCTTAGATTTCCTGCGTTTTCTAATGATAGTTTTAGCACTAACAGGTTTTACTGTTCCAACTTTCTTAGGTTTTGGATTATTCGCGGGCACTACAGTGGGAGTAGACCTATTTAAAGGGCACTTTGTTCCTACAGTAGTGTTGGTGTTCCTAGTTAAAGGACACGCTTGTGTTTTGGTAGCCTTGGTACTCCTAGTTAAAGGGCACGCTTTCTTCACTTCAGTGGGAGTGATCCTAGTTAAAGGGCACATATTTCCTACTATAGTGAAAGTCCTACTAGTGGGGCGCCACATCCAACCAACTTGGGTTAACACTTTCCCAGTCGGTTTCCATTCTAATCCATTTTTCCGGGCATGCATCTCATTCACATGGTCAATAAGGCAAGAATCATGACGACTAGAAAACATACATTCATTGCAATTCTAACATTTTAAATTAGAATTCACAGTAGGCTTAGAACGCTGCACAACCGCAGAGCCTTTAGGTTTAGCTACATGATTCTTTTTATTCAAAACAGAAATAACATTCCTAGGATGAGCTTCTACTTTCTTCTTCACTTGACTACTAGTTGGGGGAAAGATCCTATCATTCTTCTTGTTTCTTTTAAGCTTAGATCTTTGAGCCTTAGTAGTGGTGCTTACTCCTGTAGAAGGCAACACGGGAATATTAGAAGCTGGTTTTGATTCCGCCTTATCTTTAGTGACCAAAGTTTGAGATGATTTAGTCTTAGGGCCCTTGTTAAGTGGTGTGACGGCTATTAGGTTCCTTTTGATTGCACTAGAGGACGGTGCTGAGATAGTGGCTGCGTTATCCACAACATTCTTACCTTTTAGAGTACGAAGTGTTTCCTTTAACTCAGCCAAGACCAGATTTTTATCACAAATTTGTTCCCTCAAATCAGATATTTCCATCGACTTTCGATTCAATTGTTCAATCAATGATTGATTCTATGCAGTGGTATCAACACATGCGGGCTGTACTGAATCGAAGAGTCGTGTATTTTTCTGTTTTAAGTTATCAACTTTGGACAAAATCTTGGAAACTCGATTATCTAGATCAAGTTTAAGATTCTCTGCAGCCTCAAGTACGTTCACACAGTTAAGCTCCTTAGATTTCTCTATTTCTATCGGCAAAGAGTTAGCAACTTTGTCACTTGGCTGACACTGTTTTGATTGTAAATTCAATCGAAAATTCTTTCAAAATTTGCATCATCGATATTAACACCTTCGAATGACGTTTCAAAGATTTCTTGAATAAATTGTTGCTTGCATTCAAGTGAAATACAATGCGTTTGAATCTCATCAAAACGTTTTAAAAGCGAAGAATATGAATCTTGAAGCTTTAAAAATTCAGCGTCAGATTCGTGACAAGTACTATCTACCACATTATCCACAGATTCAACATTATGCACAATAGAATCATTATCAACACTTGTATTCACACAGACAGAAACTATATCATGAGACATCACTTGATTCAGAAGCAGATCATTATGGCGTGAAACCCGTTCTATTTCAAGTAAACTGTTTTCATAAGCATCTTCCATTTCATTGAAAACACGTCTAACTTCTTCTATTTCCAAAAACAAATCTTGATCAATATTACGAAGACAAGCTTTAACATTCTTTACAAACGGAACAATTTCATCTCGAAACGCAGCTCTAGTGTGCTCAAAGTTCCATTCACCTTCCGTTATGGACGTGGCCGTCGTACGTTCCAAAATGACCTTGTCAAAATCGGCTAAGTGTTGGTGAACCGTATTTAAGTTAACGGACGCCTTACTTACCGGTGGAATTAACTTCGTTAAATCCTTTTTGACGAGTGTAGGAGACGTACTAGGAAGATTTTCATTTGACAAACTTTGGGGCACAAGAACTGTTAATTCTGATAATTCCTTTTGTAAGCGAATGCGTGTCTTTTTCGAAAATTGATCTTTGTTATGTTGATCATAATCAATTGTATGGAATTTTGAAAGCATTTTAGAATGAGTTTCATCCCCAAGTGATTGTGTCTCCTCAGTACTACGAACAAAAGGTGCTTCTTTCGATTTGCCAATTATGGTCATATCATAAAGACCGGGAATATATTCCTGAGCTTGTTTTGCATAACCAGGATTAGGTGGTAAATCTTGAAGACGCTTAAGTTCGAATTCTTTAAATGATTTAGTTAAAAGATGAACCTTTTCTGTGGAAGCGTATTGTTTTAAAAGCTGTTGTTCTTTGAATTTAAGAAGTTTGGTAGCATTAATTTCCGATTCAACCTTTTTAGACTCGAGAGTCTCGAAATCCATTTTAAGTTTCTGAAAATCATTGACAACCGACTCTTTTTCTTTTAATTCATTGGAAAGATTAGCTTTTAATGATTCTATTTCTTTCAAGTGTTCAATCTTTTCAAAACGAAATTGGTCAAATTCAGAACATGTTATTTTCTCTTCTTGAGGGACCATTTCAAAAGTTTTGACCTTTTCTTTATGCAACGCAAGCTCAGCAGTTAGGGTGGAATTCGTATCAACGGATTGTCTGAGGGCCATATGCATTTGATCAATAATATGTTTAGGCACCATGACCAAATCATGTTGAGCATAAGATTCCATACCCGTCGTAGCATTTGGTTGAGGTTCACTCAAATGTGTTGGATTGGGTACCACATCATTTGAGTTACTAGTCCCCGAATGCTGTTCGAGGTTGTCATTTTCATGCCCAACTTGATGTTGGTTATCATCAATATTATTAGATGTGGTTGGTACCTCACTGATGACATCAGAACCGTAGTGAGAGAGATTAGCAACGAGAGCAGCTTGGGCAGAGTGAATGTCATCACAATCCGAATCGTATGCATCAAGATCGTCCGCTTGATAAGCTGCATTAGAAGTGGAGACGACTGCAATGCCTTCAGTATCTGCTGCCCTGGGTCTGCAAGAAATGCTAACTCCTCTGAATCCAAAATCTTCCCCTTAGACTGAGCATCAACCAAATACATCTTCTCACGAAACCATGCATCATCCCTCCTCCTTTTCGGCTGAGTGCATTCCCTAGCCATATGACCTTGTCCTCGGCAATTGTAGCAAGTCACAACCTTTTTAGGACCACTAGGACTTCCATTTCCATTAGCTTGAGAATTCACAGCTTGATTGTTCCCAGTCCTTGTAGGAGGTCCATATGAATTTTGCCTTCCCTGAATAGGTTGCACCATCACTTGACCATCTTGAACAGTGGCTTGTTGTCGAGGATTTGATGAGGTGCGGAGCTGATTGTTTGTTGGTGGAAATCCTCTAGTTGCAACAAGTTTTGACAAGTAGGCTGTGAGATGGTTTAGAACATCAGCTGGCGTATCATTTGGTGTAAAGACCGGTGCTTCGATTGGTGGAAGTTCATTAGAGTAGAAAGCTTGTGCTGGTTGTGCTTCAATTGGAAAATATCCTTGCTGAGGAGTATAGCCCAATGGAGAGGTGTTGGCTTGTGATGGTGATGTCTGATATGGTGGTTGCTGTGGAAAAGATTGTTGATGAACACCTTGTTGAAATGCTTGCTGTGGCATCACTAGTGGTGGATAAGATGGTTGTTGTGGTTGCTGATAGTTGTGTGGTGGTGTCTGCTGCAAGTATGATGGTTGCTGATAAGTATAAGCCATGTTTTGTTGAGAAGCATACATTGCAAGTGGATCATGCACTTGAGGTGTAGACAACCGAGCCTCAATCACATGGCATTCGTGTTGTTGAAGAAAAGCTTGAAGTTGATCCACATTGGTGTTATGCAAGTCCTTAGCCAATTTAACATCCGTCACGTATTTTTTCCATTCTGAAGGAAGAGTGTTCAAATACTTGGTGTTCAATTGAAAGGTAGGAATTGTCATGCCATAGATATTGAGCTCATTCAACAATAGGGTAAATCTCAGATAGTAATCATTGAGAGTTTCCCCTGGCACATAGGCAAACTTATCAAAAGTATCATAAAGCTTACACTCTCGTTCTTGTTTAGTTAACGAGGTGCCTTGCATTAGAACCCGAATTCTATCCCATAACTCTTTGGCAACTTTGTGTTTGCTGACGAGTTTGTAGACATCTGGAGGAAGGGCTTGGAGAATGATGTTTGTAGCATACTTATCACATTTATCTTGAATCTTCATATCTCCAGTCAACTCACCCGTTGTGCGAGGACGAGTAGTCGTACCTTCCGTCACTGTACCATAATCTAATGGTCCATTGAGCACCGATGCCCAAATGAGATGTCCATTCTCCTTGTTCAACATATAAAGTTCCATTCGGGAAGCCCATTCCTCATACATAGTCTTCACCAACATTGGTGGACGATTATCCGTACCCGAGAGGATGGACTTATCCGTAAGAGATGTGTACTCCATTTTAATAAGTTAAGATTTACAAACTTTGATCAATCAATGAAAGAAAGTAAATGTGTTTGTTGTTGTGAGTTGAAGTCGAGAAACAATGTTAAAATCCCCTAAAATATGTTGTTGTGAGTTTAAGGAATAATTTTGTTATCGGAATAGTGATCGGAATGATTTATCGGAAAACCTAATCGGAATACTTAATTATCGGAAACCTGTCGGAATACTTACCAATCTGAAACCCGGTCGGAATACTGACCAATCGGAATGTTAAACTAATCCTCCTATCGGAATACTTGCCATCGGAAAGACCTGTCGGAATCCTTACCAATCGGAATACTTGCCAATCGGAAAGCCATGTCGGAATCCTTACCAATCGGAATCCTTGCCAATCGGAATACTTTACCAATCGGAATACTTTACCAATCGGAATACTTACCAATCGGAATACAGATTGGAATATATAAACCCTTTTCCGATTTGACCAGATCAGAATAATTTCCACTTTTCGCGGACAAAACTCAACCAAGTCGTGATTTTAAGCCAAAAAATGATCAAAACACCCAAAAAATTTGTGTTTTTAGCCAAAGTAACTATACCAAATCCCTACCACAACTATGTAGAAGATTTGTATCAAGAAAAAACCATCAAAAACACAAAAAATTTTTGGACGTATGTAATAAGGATCAAAATAGGCGTGTAAATCAAGAACACAAACACAATAACCAAGCAATCATCCCATGGCTCTTGATACCATTTGTAGGATTGTAAATCTTGCTTATGTTTCTAGAGAGAGAAAGAGATAGAGAGATGGTGGATTTCACACAAACTTAGAGAGAGAAAGTAAGAATAACTATGTGAAAATTATGAAACCACACACCCTCTCCATCAAAGGAGAGGGTTTATATACCCAAGCCCTTGTCATGGGCTTGGGCTTACATTTGGGCCGGCCTACACATGTTGTAGGCTAGGCTTGTTCTTGTTTAAACAATAAATAAAGTTAACTAAACTACGAGCTATTACATGGAGTATCGTTGGAGTGACCGATCCTTCTTAATACGTAAAACGTATTTCCAACATTACCGAGTGTTGATACCCGACTGGATGTATTGACGTTCTTATCATTTCTTATGATTTGATTTCATTTGAATGACCTGGGTAACGATCCGAGAAGCTTTCGAATGCGTACTCAAATTATGAAAACATGGGATATATTCATATTCGTTAATGTTTTCGTCTATACCTGGTTTGAAATTATTTCGCGTAGATTATGCGTTGACCTTACTCTTTTAATGGTAGTTGTGTCCTGATATCCTTAAAATTATGAAGGATTATGAGTTATTATTAGTCTTTTGAGAAGTTCACATCTTATCGACTGTAACGAAACTGGAAAGTTGATAGTGCCAGTAGAATGAATCGATTGATTATGACATGACGACATTGTCTTATTTGATGGGAACTCGAATAGAATTCCCCTAAAAGATAAGATGTTGATTATCAAAAAGTGATCTAAATAATTCTTGATGGATGACCATATCCTGCAGTTAGACTTGAAATTATACCATGAATGGTTATGAACTAGTCATAGATATTATAATCTAGAAAGAACCTAATATGAATTTATTAAAAGATGTTTCCGTTATCTGAAACTTTAGGGGGTATTTGCTAGTGAATTACCTAGACTTTCGCCATTAAGCAAGTAGAATTTGGTATTTGATTATATTCCCGGTGCTGCACCTATGGCTTGTGCACTGTATGTCAGCACCATCTAAATTAAAGGAATTACCGTACAACTGAGAGTTGTCGGAGAAAGATTTTATTATACCAAGCCTGTCATCATGAAGAGCTATGGTGTTATTATTTCTTATATTTATAGATTACTGTGAACTGAGTAATTGACAATCGAAAACGATATCCATGACTCGAAATGGAAGATTTGTTCGATCATTTACAAGGTTCTAGCGTATGTTTTAAAGATTTGATCCATGGCATGGTTATCATCAACTTCGCATCTGCGAAAAGGGATTATCTATTCCAATCACTACATCCGGTACTTGTAATGAACGTTATGAGTTTCACGTGATGTCGTTTGGATTGACTAATGCACATGTAGTATTCATAAATTTGGTGAATCCCGTGTGTAGGCTGTAATTTGATAAATTCATGCTTGTGATCATTAAGGACCATTTGTTTGTTAATAAGAATAAGAATGAGTTAATAATTATTCATAAATTGCCTTGAATTGGCCGAACAATAAAAACCTGTACCTTGAATAATTAACATGTGATTTAAGACTTAATCCTTTACCTAAAGTGACCGTTTGATTAATGATGATAAGATATATATATATATTGACTCTTCAAAAATTAAGAGCCCTTTTAAGACTTTGGATTATTACTAAAAAGAAAGTGCGAATATAATTAGACAAATGTTTTAACAAAGGATTTTAAAGGGATTATTCCCTTATACACAAATCATTTAACTAAACTTCTGTTTAGGGGTAAATGTTTGTGTATACTTCTAGACAACCTAAGAAGAATTGAGGAAACCCATTAAAACCATAACTTGAAATTTGAAACGACAATTTTTACTTTTAAACTAAGAAAACATTGACCAAAGTATAAACAAAGGTTTTTCTCGAACATTTACGAATCTTATTAAATATTTTCAATAAATCAACAAAAATCTTGTTAATTAAAATTTATTTTGAACATTTTATATAATTGGTCGAACTAAGAAATTTAAAATTTTTACGTTTACGTTTCATAAATATCAAATAATTATTGTTAATTTACATGTAATAATTATCGACGCTTTAGACGTCAGATTGAGTAAAACAGATAAAGATAATAGTAAAGACGAAACTAAAACATAGAAGATATGAAGAAAGAATTTTGAATAAATACGGTTATGATATTTATTTCATCAGGAAAGTGAACGTAATTACTGACACATTATGTATAAAATATAAAGAACCAATTAAGACAAGTTCCTTAATAATGAAGGTGCAAAATAAATTGCCGAACGATATCAAAATAATCAATGTTTGTAAAAAGGATAATATAGATAATAAAAGTGGTTCGCGGCTAATGTGAACCATTAGAGTTGAGAAGCCGATAGCGTTAAATGTTTTAAAGGCCACTTATGATTGTCTAAATATGGAGGATTGTGAGATATAGTTATGTTGGAATTTGTAAGTATAAGTATTCTATTTATGTTATTTATGACTAAAAGTATCTTTGTCTAAAGAAGTTGTACTAATGACAAATTATGAAGGCAGACATCGCCTCATACATTAGTAAACATCTAGCTATTGCAAAGGTCATCATCTGAATTTGATTCGATTTGGGTCATCGTCGACAGACTGACCAAATCTGCTAATATCATTCCCGTTAATGATAAATGCAAAAGAGTTATGTAAACATAGTGTGCCTGTATCAAACATCTTTATCAAGATCCTCGCTTCGCATCAAATTTCTAGAGATTTGCTCAAAAATCATTGAGAACGAACCTTGATGAGAGTACTATGTACCACCCCAAATCGAAGGGACGAGGTAAAGTAACGATACAAAGTAATATAAGTGATGTTTTATGTTTGAATGATTGACCTTTGGTAATAGACCGTATAATCATTTTTCTTTAGAGAGATTATCATTGATAATCATCGTATTAGGATTGAGATCGAATCTTGTTAGGATCTAAATATTAGAGCATCTGTAAGCAGGAGTTGAAATAAAGACACCCGACATACACCCATTGTGAGTTGGACATGTCTTTTAGGTTTAAGGTTTCCTATGATGGCGAACCTAACCTTACAAAATACCCGACCCGCGAGACCTGAAATGATTGTTGAAATTAGGATCCGATTATTGACTGCCGGTAGTGGGCAGGAGGTTATGTGAATATGAAATGTAGATCTTGAAGTGCCAGATGGGTAGCGGAGTTATGCCAAAAATTTTAACCATGGAAAAATGAATTGATGATCTGGAAGATCATGGGATATAAGTCCCCGTTGTATGGGATCATTGAGATCATGTAAAAGTTGGTTTGAAAGGCATATAAGCTGGATCTACCCTAGGACTTCAAGAGCTGTGTGAATTATGTTTCGTATATCGAACTTGATAAAATGTCTATCAAGTGAAAATCTGACTATTCCTTAATGAAGTTTAGATCGGCGAAAAGTTGCATTCATCAAAAACCCATGAACATCATGGATAGAGAAAGTAAGTCAACATTAAGCCTGATCTTATTCCCGTAGTTATGTTTGATGAAACTCGCGTATTGTAATGGGTTACACTTGTGAGAAAAGACCGAATGTGGAGGAAATACCCACATGGCTTTAACTTTATAAGAAGCGAGTAGTAAGATGATCTTTGAGGACAAAGATCTTGTTTAGGGGTAAATGCTGTGACAATCCGTCAATTTATGGTTTATACTTTATTCTCAATATTTATTTTAGAACATTATTTTAATGTTATAATATGAACTCACTTATTTATGGGAAGAAATTTGGGTTTACGTCTTGAAGTTGCATCGACTAAGTCTAAACCGGAGGATTCAACGTTACGTGCTTACGTTTACATACACCATTTTGGTGACAGTCCGACATTTCAGGAAATAATTTTATCCATGAATATTATTTTGGAATTTTAAATTTGTGTTGGTTTATAAACTCACGAATTTACGAGAAGAGATTAGGACTTACGATTATAATTTAACGTCCTTTACGACTGAACCGGAAACCTTAGGATTACGTATTTACGTTTTTGAACTCCGTTTTTTATGAGACAATTTTTATTAGATTGTGCCGTTGATTCATATTTTATAAAAATATTTTTCGTAAAACGACCCGAGGGCACGTAAATCGAGGAAACTAGAATCGAGGAGTACCCGTAAATTAGTGGGATGGGACAAGTTTTACACTTGCCCACCCCACTACATGGGATGGCCAAATGGGCTCCAACACATACCATGATGTGTCAAACATGTAGCTTAAAAGCTACACTTGTCTAACTTAACAAAGTTAGCTAACAAAACCATCCAACACTAAACCATTATCTCACAAAACACACATGCAATACCACTCTCATTTCTCTCCTTCCTCTCTCTAAAATTCGTCCCAAAACCATCATCAAACACCCTTATTTGATCTATTTTAGCCATAAAATCATGTGTTATTCATACACATGATGTTGCTCCTTTGAAGCCTTGAAGATTGGAGGTGATTCTAACATCCAAGGAGGTGATTTGGTGATGTCCAAGGGCTGATTTCTCAAGGAGTTTTCATGAAGATCAAGGGCTGATTTCACAAGGAATCTACAAATACTTGGTGATCCTAAAAGTGGTGTTGATATCTCATAAGATTGGTTACCTAAAACCAAGTCTTGTTCATCATCAATCCCATCTTTTCATCACTAATGGTGGTATAGAGATTGTTCTTCCTATCCTCTTATTATTTAGATTATGTAATCATGTATTTTATTTCCTATTGTATATGTATATGATGATTATATGATGATAAAAGTATTGTGTGGGGATTTGGTGTTGATAAACATGCTTAAAAAGATGAAAGACTATAAGAAACAAGGTTAAAATCTTGTTTAGATTTGTTGGCTGTATAAAACAGTAAAGAATCAGATGATGAACTGATAAAAATGGCATAGATTAATGGATTTACAATAAGCTATGGGTCTTGTACACATGTGAGAGTTGGCCATGCAATGGAATCATTGTAATGAGTGAGATATGATCAAAACAAGTTTAGGGTACAAATCTGAGTTTACTATTTTGGACGATTTTTAGAAAATACTTGGAGGATGATTCAACAGTAGCTATAGGAGAATTAAATGGATCAAATATCATGTAGTTTATGTGATAAAAATTTGAGCTTCTATCTCCATATAGAACTCTAGATATGGCAGTTTTGGGGAAGATGAAAATAAAAATCAGATTTTGGAAATTAAAGTATAATACTATTATATAAGCACTCAAAATTATATTATATAAAATGTAAAGTTAAAACCCACTAACTCATGAATTTTATTTATATAAATATGTACAATGATAAATAAGTGGACATTTTATAAAAATGGAAACTTGTTATGTTTTATAAGTTATAAGACTATAAACATGATTTTTACGACTTTTTCGGCTATTACCGTAATATTAACGTTTTTGCTAAATAAAACTTAGACGATTGGACCCGTCTAATGTAAACTTTATAAAACTAATATACTGATATATAAACATATATAACAAGTAAAAACCGATAAAAACCCGAACTATATAACCTACGGACATTAACGGGCTAAATTAACATTATTGGACTAATAATACAACAAAATGGACTAAAACACTTATAAACTTATTTATTGGGCTTAACCCATTTAGGCCCAACTTGTAAAGTGTAGATACTGATAATATAAGTATAACATGGATTAATACAAGTTAAAGAACTTATAATAAGTTTATTGGACTTAAAACACGTAAATAGGTAAAACTAGTAAACTAGTAAGAAGATACCAATACGTAAACACTAAAATGAGTAAAAGGGAATATGTAAACCCACTTGATCATCATATATATATAATCATCATATGTATACATAGTTGTTACTTTTATAAAGTCACTGGACATGAGTCTAAGACGAGTATTATTTGTCTAGGTTTCCGTGATTGAAGCACGTACCGTACGTCCGAATTGCCGATAACCCGCCTTCCCACATCAACGTGAGTTGATAGCCTCGCACTCTGTTTAAATATTTTTATGAAATATTTGATAAACCCGCGAGGGAGATAACATGTTAGTTTTTATGAAATAGGATACTAGTTGTCCCAATTGTTTGTTTATTGATTTGGACCCGAATGATTGTATGACCCGATGAATGATTAATTGACCCGATAGATGAAATGAAATGGATTATTAAAGTCAGGTTATGTCACTAAAAGTCCCATTAGCATGAATTGTGAACTACCGGGATTTGGGGACGATCACCCCAGTTCGCGCCTTGACGGTTGATCCCCGTCGTGCCACATTGATTGGTAAGCGAATTTATGTATGAGAAGATTTACACAAGCGTGATTATTGTGACGACACGCTAACTTAGATGGGCAAATTGAGTTTCAGGATAGCTACCCGTTGTTGGTTTAGTAAGGTAACAATGTCATGCGGCTTATAATAATCCAAACTAACGAAATACTACTAGACGCTCCGAATTACGATGTATTGCCTGACTAACAATACAGGGTCATACTATTGATATTATGTTTGTGTTTTGGTTTTCATAACCATATTCATATAACGGTTTTTATTTTCATACAACGTCATAAGACGTATTGTATGATGTTTTTACGACATTGGCTCGTATAATGATTTTTAAGGCAAATGCCTACATTATGATTTTCGATAAGGATTTGTATAAAATGACTTTGGCTATTTTATGGCCTATTAAAATGATTTGTATAAAATGATTTTCGGTAATAATTTTATACCGATATTATATTGATGGATTTTATTAAACTCTATGAATTCACTCGGCGTTATCGCTGGCCTTTTCTTTTAACATGTTTTATCTCAGGTACTTGAAGGTAATTCTCGGGAAGACAACAAGAATTCATGGCCCGCACCTAAATACTTATTTCCATTCAAATTTTTTGTAAAACTTTGTATGAAATATAATGACTTGGGACCTATGTAAATTTGATATTTATGAATGGAAATGATTTATTATTAAACGACGCGATTTTTATGCGTTGTCTATGATGTGAGTAATGTGCTATCTCGTAACACCAACGAGTCTTCCGCTGTATTGAGTTGTATAAATTTAGGGGTGTTACATTAGATAAGCTAAGCAAACCAATTAAACAATACTTAAACAACCAGAAAACAAAATCAACCAAAACTTTAAACTTAAACAAGAAAATTGACTAGAGCAGATAACATAAACTCAATAAGCAGGAACAAAATGACTAGAGCAGATAAATAGCATAAATCAAAACTTAACATAAAAAAAATTTGAAAAGAAGTTGAGAACCTTTTGTCGAAACCATTGGGTCGAAGGTTGGCGCTGAGCCACCTTGAGAACCGATACAAACACCACCTTAAATCACCAAACAGCTCGCACCAACTTGAACCAAACAGTAACTCTTTGTTTTTTTTCTTATACTTTCCAGTGGAGAAAGTATTATCACTTTCTTTTATTTTTATTTTTATTTTTTTTTATAATATTAATAAATCAAACGAACAATATTAAAAAAAGAAAGAAGAAAGCAGATTAAAAGAAACGAACAGTGATAAAACTTAATAAAAAGAAGAACAGTATTTAAATAAAGATGAAATTAAATGTAAAAACAACTTTTCATTAATTAATAAAGAGAAATTACAACTTACTGAAAATTAAATATTACAAAATTAAACCCTAATCTAATTTGACTGAAAAATTAAAAATAAAGAAAAAGCTATTCTAAATTACATGTGAAAGGGGGGTTTTTATAGGAGAAACCCTCAAACCCTCTTCATAGCTTCAACCTTAAGCATCCAATCTTGGCCCTTCATTCCATCTTTTCTTCTTTCTCTCTCTTTTCTTCTTTAATCTACGGCTGAAATCAACTCATGCCACGGATTGCCAGGGTGGATTGAGTGTTGAGGTGTTTTGGCCAATTAAAAGCAAGGAAAAGGCCACGTCGGATGAGAAAGATAGGACCACTATGGTGGAGCATCCGAACAATTGGGGGATTTAATTGTGTTTGTGTGAATTAACATATGATGGTAAAAGCCCCTTTTTTTCTATGGTGTAAATGTTGTGGTGAATTAGGGTTTTGGGGGTAAAAGAAATATGGTGGCTGTGTGTTTTGGAAGAAGAAAAACAGTAAATAAGAGGGTGATGTATTGTTTACATTGAATGGGGAAAAAAAACAAAACGTTTATTTTATTTAATGTGAGTGGGGTGTTGCTTGGGATATTCGGGTGTTGTGAGGGTGTAGGGGAAGAGTGGAGTACACGTGGGGGAAGTAGGTAAGGATGGGTAAAGTTAAACCGTGTGTGAGGGAGTGAAAAGTTTGTTAGTTTGAGCGTTGACCATATGACCGAGGATAAGTTTGACTGAGTATTTAAGGGAAATAAACCAAGCAAAAGAAGAAACTTTACTCCATCCGTTCTTTCATTTGTGAAATGGGCTTTAGGCCCATTTGACATTAAACCGTCCAAAAATGGTATTTAGATTTGGGCTATGGCAGCAAGTAAGTACTTAATGGGCTTTTAAGCCCATCTATCCGAATGTGGGGCCCACAAAGCTTGATTATCTTAAAAAGATTTAATCCGCTAAAAATTGAGCTTGATTTGGCTTTGTTGATTATTTTCTTCAACCTCGTGTCGGTTTAGCCGGTTTTGTGAACTTGGCACACTTTTGGTCTTTGACATTGTCTTTGTCTCTTTCTTGGACTTTTCTTCGATATTTGACCGTAAAATCCCGTGTTTTCTCTTCTTTTGATCATTTGTACCTATTTAAACACAAAAACACAAAACCACGCGTAATTCCGACTTTTATGAAATAAAACACATGATTAGGTCTTGTTTTTCCTTGATTTTAGTGGCAAAAGGATAAGTGTTTACACACTTATTAAATCCCCTACACTTGACCATTGCAATGACCCCATGCAATGCATAGTTATAAAGCATTAAGTTACATTTTTCTCATAATTAACCCATCTCGGCCTTTATTAATATTACTACTACTACTACGATGAAAAGATTAAAATTTAAAAGGAGACAAAAGTTAAATGATTTATTACTTGAAAATTATTTGATGGAAGAAACTTGTAAAGAAATTTAAGACTTGAATTAGGGCTTGGGTGTCATGAATATAAATCACCCTCAAGTTTCACGTTCCCCATACTAAGCTTAAAAACGAGATCATTGTTAATACAAGTTAGCACAACTAAAATTTACTCATGTGGTTTAATTACTCACTTAGACCCCCTTATTCCTACGGTGTATCTCTTGTATTTTATTTTTATCTTGAATGATCACGAGGATGCATTTTTGACTTATTTCGATAATTTATTAAGGCCGAAAATAAAGTGGGACGATTTAATCAATAGTTAGCTAAAGGACAAAATCTTTTAAAACGGCTTCTCGAAACCTCATAAAGTTCATATCTTGGCATAACTCGTTTCACGATTTGAGACCTTTCTCGGACCGATAGTTGGCTTGTACTTCAAACTTCAAATCTTGAGAGACGATCTTGAAATTATGGTATTCTCTTCATTTTGGTATATATCTTCATTAGGAGTGAAAGATGCTTCAAACGTTGACCACGACTTCTTCATTTATCCTCTTCTTTATTTAGGATTTTGATATACAACGATCCGCCTCCTTTTTAGACTTGGATCTATTTATCCTAATACCTTGTTAGGGTCTTTTTGGATAGACTTCTCCATGATCTTTAGGGGAGTAATTGCTTCTCGTCGTGTGTCTTGATCCATCATATTGATTTGGATTAATGATCTTCACATCATCTTTGGATCTTTAGCAAAAAGTGAATCCTCATGCCTTGTTAGGGCCTTTTTGGACTCGGGTATCCTCATGCCTTGTTAGGGCCTTTTTGGATAAGCCAATCTTCGCGTCCGCTTCAATAAGTTATGCCTTGGCTATGAACTCTAATTAATACCGAGCAACTTTTAAACGATCTTGTGCTAGAAGCTAAGTAACCTTTTAAATCGTACAACCTTATTTATTGCAAATATATTTATTAACAAGCGATGCGAGAAAAAGCTCATAACTAACTCACATAAGTTAATGAAAGAATACCAAACTTATAATAAACTCTATCATCTCTCGTTCTCTACAATTTAAAATCTCAAAGAATGAGACTCGTGGACGCTTAGCCTAATAAACCAATTAAGGTCCATATGGTTAAGGATACTAGCTAGAGTAAACTTAGATAAGTAAACTCGGGTTGAGTCAAAATATTCATGACGGGCCTAATATATCAAAGATATCTAAACTTGTTAAAACCATTTTATTTATTTATTTATTTTATTTTTTGAAAATAGAAAATATAAATGTGATGCAAAGAAAAGAAAATAAAAGAAAAATACTACAAGGCCAAAATAGATCAAAAAATTTGAAAAACGTTGAAAATTTTAAAAATTTTCCGGTTAAATGGGGTCAAATTCATGGAAAAGGCCACTAAAATTTCGATAGAAATCCCCCCTACACTTAATATAAACATTGTCCTCAATGTTTAAGCATGTGGGAGAATAAACTCCCCTACACTTAGAACATTGAGTACGTTGTTTAAAATCGAGCTAAGGAAAGGACAACTAAAGTGATTACATTTGTTTGTCTTATTTATATACATGATTGAATCACAATAGCAAAAACTTATCGAAGGAACCGGGTACACGGGAAACACGGGAACACGGGTCTCGTCAAAAGTACCAAAAGTGGATCGTTAAGCACATGTCCCTGCACACAACATCACAACACAAACAACCTACTTGGCTCCCCCCTACACTTATTGGTGAAAATGGGTGAAAGGTAAAAAGGGTGGAAAAGGGTAAAAAATCTAACCTAGTTAAACGATGCTTGATTTTTCATCACGAGTCTCTAGCTCGACTCAAATTCCCGAATATCATCATTCAAATGGGAAAATCATGGAAAACTGAGATTTCCAAGGGAGGAAAATCTCTCCATGATAGAGGGTGAAACAAAGTCATATAAGGCATACCCCATGAGAATCCACCCGGGTCAAACACATAATTTCCATCACAAAAGGAAATAAACCACGAGGTAGTACGCAAGTCATAGAAAAGTGGGGTATCCGTAGGCAAAAGTCTCTTACAAGGAAAGGTAAGGTGGTATGGTAATGAAAGCACAAAAGTCTTTATTCCCGGATCAAACACCGATTCCTTAATGGGAAAATAGCAAGAGGTGTCGATATTTAAGCTCAAAATGTCGTCAAAATCCATAGTGGGAAAGTCATCCTCTTCCAAACTTGATGTGAAAACATAAGTATCGTCAGAGTCATAGGAAAACTCTTCCTCATGAGGAAAATAGGTATTTAGAAAGATATCTAAATCCTCCTCAAATGGAATAACCTCTAAAGTATGTATGATCTCTAAGAGTGGAGGATCCTCCTCAATAGTCATGACTTCTAAAATAGGAGTATAAAAGTCAAAAGGAGTCTCCATGGAAGAATCACTCATAGAGATATGAGGTGCATTAAGATCATGGGGTGGGTCATCAAAATTAATGAGATCACTTAAAGAAGTGTCAGCATTGTAGTCATCAAAAATTGGTTGATCATATATGGGTGGGTCAAAAGTGGGTGGGTCAAAAGTCAAGTCGTCTAAGCCGAGAATAGTGTGATCACTTGAAGAAGTGTCATCACTATCGGTGTCATAAATGGGAGTATCAAAAATTTGAGGCTCTAAGGGAAGGGATGAGTTTATCACAAAATCATTTTCATTAGATTTTTCAATTCCAAAAGGATTAATAAAAATCTCATTATTATCATAATTAAGAACATCAATCATATTGACCGATTCTTTTCCATTTGATTTTGTTGTGATTTTTCCCATTTTAAAAACTTTTTGTTCATCCCTAACCCTAAGAATTAACTCCCCTTCGGCTACATCAACTAAGGATCTTCCGGATCTTAAGAATGGTCTACCAAGTATTAACGGAATACGAGGATCCATCTCATAGTCGACGACGACAAAGTCCACGGGCAAAGTGAATGTACCAACTCGAACAAAAACATCTTCGGCAATACCAACGGGGTATGCGAGAGTTCGATTAGCTAACTCTAGAGTCATACGAGTCGGTACAAGGTCGGATAATGATAATTGTTTCCAAACCGAAAGTGGCATAAGATTGATGCTAGCGCCGAGATCCGCTAAAGCCATACAATCATCGATTTGAGGAAACGAGCAAGGTAACACGAATCGTCCGGGATCTCCTAGCTTTTCGGGAAGCTCTTTGAGAAGGATCGCGGAACAATTCTCATTTAAACGAGTGTTCACGAGCTCAACCATTTTTTCTTTCTTATTAAGCAAATCTTTAAAAATTTTCACAAATTTTGGCATTTGAGCAAGTGCTTCAATAAGGCTTACGTTAACATTCACATTGGAAATCATTTTCAAAAAGTTAGAGACATGAACGTCATCTTTGGTGAGCACTTTAGTCTTGCCTAACCTAGATGGATAAGGAATATTAGGCTTAGACTTAGAAGGTTGAGAAGGAGAAGGACTCGCTTCTTGAACAACCGTAGGAATAGGCTCTTTCGGTAATGGAGGACTAGAACTAGTAGTGGTAGTAGGGGGAATCACCGGAGGGGGAGTAGGATTACTCATTATGACCTCCGGGCCTTGTCTCTCCTTTATGGGCGAAGAGATGGAAGGTCCCACTAAATTGGCTCCACTTCGAGTATTGATAGCACTCACATTAGCACGAGGGTTGATCTCGGTATTGGATGGTAAGGCACCTTGAGGTCTAAGGGTTTGCAACATAGTCAAAAATCTCTTATCGTTGGACTCTTGCATTTGTCTAGTAGACTCTTGCATAGCTTTCATGATTTTATCATGTTCGGTCAATTTTTGTAGAACCAAGTCCATTTGAGGGTTTTGCATATTCATTTGATTGAACCCTTGATTATTAACCCCTTGATTAGGAAAACCTTGATTTTGATATTGAGATTGAAAACCTTTGTTATTATAAAAACCTTGGTTATTATTTTGAAACCCTTGATTTTGACCATTAAAATTCCCTTGATTAGCATTCCCTTGAAAATTACCCATTTGAGGACCTTGGTTCCTATTTTGGTATTGAGTATTTTGGGCGGGTGGGGGTGGTCTTTGAGGTGCTACAAAACCCGGGGGAGCCAAATAATTAGTACTATTGTAAGACAAATGGTTAACATCAACATTAGGTTTAAATGGAACCCTTTCATTAAAAGCACAAACTTGTTGTTGTTGATTATAAACCTTGTCACAATTGAAATATGAATGTGGTCCACTACAAGTCTCACACGTTTCACTATTGTGTTTCACGGCATGCACATGTGTAGTGAGGGCGTCGGTTTTTAGAGCAAGGTGTTTCACAATTGAAGTAAGCTCCTTAATTTGATTATTCACCTTATTATCACTAGCACTAGCTATTGTAGTCCGAACACTCTTAGTTTGCACTTTTGCCTTGTTCTCAATAATGGCCCAAGCCTCGTTCATGGTTTTCACAAGAATATTGCCCCCCGCAGCACTATTAAGTGAGTCTTGGTCATTTAGAGTTAAACCATTGTAAAACGTATTTATTTGATGCACTTTGGTGAAACCGTGTTGTGGACATTTTCTCAAAAGCTCTTTAAATCGATCCCAAGACTCACTAAAAGTTTCCCCATATTTTTGTTCAAAGGTAATTATTTCATTCCTTAAAGCGGTGGTCCGTGATGGTGGGAAAAAGTAGTTAATGAACTTGGTCTCTAAATCAATCCATGTTGTAATACTTTGGGGTGGTTCCTTATCAAGCCAATTCCGGGCTTGTCCCTCGAGGGAAAAAGGAAAAAGTTGTAGGCGAACAGCCTCTTGTGGCACCCCATTGTATTTGACGGTATTAGCTAATTGGATAAATCTCTTGATATGATCATGGGGGTCATCTTGGGAACGACCCAAAAATGGGATAGCGGAAACCATTTTAATTAAATCCGATTTGAGTTCAAAATTATTTGCTCCAGTTGTGGGGACAACGATAGCGTCATCGTTTCCTTCAACGTGAGATTGCAAAATCTCGAGCATAGGTCGGTTATCTTCCATTGTATTGTCGAAAGCACGATTCTCGGGATCGGCTTGAATGACGGTTTTTTTGTTTTTCTTCTTCTTCTTCTTCTTTTTGGAAGAATTGGAAGAATTTGGTACACCACTCGGTATGTATGTACGCGCACGAGTGCGCATACAATTAAAACTTGGAATGAGGTAGGTGACCTCGGTCGACTTTGAGAGGAAAATGGTTTTCCCTCTCGATGAGCAATATGAAAAAGCTACAAAAATATATACGTAAATACTACTTGAGTCGGCAAACCAATAATCGGTCGTTCCTCTCAATATATGCACAAGCAAGCGGGGAAACGAGGTGGCACAAAGCACTTAAAAACCTTTTTCCTTAGACGGCCTTTTATAGCGCGTCGCCTTATACCCACCTTATAGTTTGTATATTTTGAGTTCAAACGTCTTACTAGTATTTATCTATTTTGCCTCTTTATTTTGTTTAAGATTCGACTACAATAGTTAGGTGATGAAATCCCAACTAAGGCTTATTTGAGAAGTAGGTAAGTTATTGTGCTACGTAATATACTATAGTAAAAGAAAAAATCTTTTTGTATTTTTTTTTAGAAAAATATATATTCACAATAAAAATAGAAAGAAATCGAAATAAAAAATTAACACTAATACGTAATATTTTTGGTGTAATACTTTTAGGAAAAAGTATTACTTTTGGATTTTTTTAATTTTTTTGGTGCAAATCTTAGGAAAGAGTTTGCTTTTGTGATTTTTTAATTTTTTTGTATTTTTAAGTTTTTGATTTTTTTGTATTTTTGATTTTTTGTGCAAGAAAAGGAACGTTCAAAAAGAACGGATCCCAAAATCCAAACGTCTTCACGAAAAATCGTCAATCGTACGAGCGAAGCGGCAGCGGCGCCATTTGAAACTAGGATTTTTGTTAATCCAAATTTAAGCAATTAAGTTCGTTTTCCTCGACTCGACTCGAATTTGATTTCCGGTTTAACGTATCGACTTAACTTTGTTTTTGGTAACGAAATATTGAGAATTTTAAGCTAGAACCCATTTAATAATAAAACTATTTAAAAATTATCTAAACAATTTTAAAAACTAATTTAATCTAATTTAAATTGAAACGAAAATTTAAAACTAATTTAAAATAAACACTAGATAAAAGAAACTTTTAGAAACTTCAAATGAAAAATATATTTTAAAATAAAACTTAATTAAAAACTATTTTAAATACTTGTAGAAATAAATAAATAAAACTAATTTTAAAACTTTAGATGAAAACTATTTTAAATAAAACTGAATGGAAATCTAATTTTTAAAACTAATAAAAATTTAAATAAGCATTTAAAACTATTTTTAATCTATAAAAACTATTTTTGAAAATTATAAAAGAAATTTAAATAAAATATATTTTTTTATTATTTTTTTATATATATTTTATAAACTGAATAAGGAAATAAAAACTTTAAATAAAACTTAAACAAACTAATCTTAATTAAACTTTTAAATTAAACTGCTAAAATGAAAAACCCTATATTAATCAGAAGTTGCAAAGCAATACACAAAAAGACCTATATTTTAGCTATTAATAATTTTTTTTAACTTTTGGAATTTTTTAAACACACTTATTAAGTATGTCTGTATAATTATTATGAAGAAATAAAAGCTCACAAGAAGAAATCAAATAGGCTAAGACAGATTATGTCAAATAAGCAAATAGGTAGAATCAAATAAGCTAATAATCAAAATAAACAAAATAAGCAAATAAGAAAACGATTAAGCAGATCTATGCAACCCGAAACCTAAGTAGATAAGCAAAATAGAGAAAAAAGTAAAAAAATTAAATAAGCTACAACCACAAATAAGCTAAGCAGAAATAAAACAAATAGCAACTAAATCAACTTAGATAAGCTAAGCAAACCAATTAAACAATACTTAAACAACCAGAAAACAAAATCAACCAAAACTTTAAACTTAAACAAGAAAATTGACTAGAGCAGATAAGATAAACTCAATAAGCAGGAACAAAATGACTAGAGCAGATAAATAGCATAAATCAAAACTTAACATAAAAAGAAAATAAAAATGAAAAGAAGCTGAGAACCTTTTGTCGAAACCGTTGGGTCAAAGGTTGGCGCTGAGCTACCTTGAGAACCGATACAAACACCACCTTAAATCACCAAAAAGCTCGCACCAACTTGAACCAAACAGTAACTCTTTGTTTTTTTTATACTTTCCAGTGGAGAAAGTATTATCACTTTCTTTTATTTTTATTTATTTATTTTTTTATATAATAATAATAAATCAGACGAACAGTATTAAAAAAAGAAAGAAGAAAGCAGATTAAAAGAAACGAACAGTGATAAAACTTAATAAAAAGAAGAACAATATTTAAATAAAGATGAAAGTAAATGTAAAAACAACTTTTCATTAATTAATAAAGAGAAATTACAACTTACTGAAAATTAAATATTACAAAATTAAACCCTAATCTAATTTGACTGAAAAATTAAAAATAAAGAAAAAGCTATTCTAAATTACATGTGAAAGGGGGTTTTTATAGGAGAAACCCTCAAACCCTCTTCATAGCTTCAACCTTAAGCATCCAATCTTGGCCCTTCATTCCATCTTTTCTTCTTTCTCTCTCTTTTCATCTTTAATCTATGGCTGAAATCAACTCATGCCACAGATTACCAGGGTGGATTGAGTGTTGAGGTGTTTTGGCCAATTAAAAGCAAGGAAAAGGCCACGTCGGATGAGAGAGATAGGACCACTATGGTGGAGCATCCGAAAAATTGGGGGATTTAATTGTGTTTGTATGAATTAACATATGATGGTAAAAGCCCCTTTTTTTCTATGGTGTAAATGTTGTGGTGAATTAGGGTTTTGGGGGTAAAAGAAATATGGTGGCTGCGTGTTTTGGAAGAAGAAAAACAGTAAATGAGAGGGTGATGCATTGTTTACATCGAATGGGAAAAAAAACAAAACGTTTATTTTATTTAATGTGAGTGGGGTGTTGGTTGGGATATTCGGGTGTTGTGAGGGTGTAGGGGAAGAGTGGAGTACACATGGGGGAAGTAGGTAAGGATTGGTAAAGTTAAACCGTGTGTGAGGGAGTGAAAAGTTTGTTAGTTTGAGAGTTGACCATATGACCGAGGATAAGTTTGACTGAGTATTTAAGGGAAATAAACCAAGCAAAAGAAGAAACTTTACTTCATCCGTTCTTTCATTTGTGAAATGGGCTTTAGGCCCATTTGACATTAAACCGTCCAAAAATGGTATTTAGATTTGGGCTATGGCAGCAAGTAAGTACTTAATGGGCTTTTAAGCCCATTTATCCGAATGTGGGCCCCACAAAGCTTGATTATCTTAAAAAGATTTAATCCGCTAAAAATTGAGCTTGATTTAGCTTTGTTGATTATTTTCTTCAACCTCGTGTCGGTTTAGCCGGTTTCGTGAACTTGGCACACTTTTGGTCTTTGACATTGTCTTTGTCTCTTTCTTGGACTTTTCTTCGACATTTGACCGTAAAATCCCGTGTTTTCTCTTCTTTTGATCATTTGTACCTATTTAAATACAAAAACACAAAACCACGCGTAATTCCGACTTTTATGAAATAAAACAAATGATTAGGTCTTGTTTTTCCTTGATTTTAGTGGCAAAAGGATAAGTGTTTACACACTTATTACATATACAACAAAGTTTCTCTAAGTGTTTAACTTGATTTATTCTCGTTTACACAAGCTAAATCGGTCTAAGTTTGGGATCAACAAGTGGTATCAAAGCTTGTTGAGAAACTTTGATCTAAAGAACACAAAAACCCTAAATCACCAAAAACCCTAATTTTCAAGAAACCCTAAAATTCAAACAACGTGTCTAATCCAGAGTTAACCTCCTCCTCCTCAAGCCCTAACATCAAGATTCCCATGCTAGACCCAGACAACTTTGAGCTGTGGAAGTTTAATTTTGAGCAGTATCTTCAAATCCATGACCATACCCTATGGGAAATTATTGAATATGGTAACACATTCAATAAGGCTGCCAAGATTGCAGCTGCTATTACTGCAAGATCAACTCCAGGCTTAAGTGAAGTTGATCGAAAAGAACAACCTGAAGATGGGAGAGCTGTCTCAGCTGAGGACATATCAAAGAGAAGGAACGACATGAAAACCCTAAGCATCCTCAAACTCTGCTTGGGACAAGCCAGTCAGCACAAGTATAGAGGCTATGATTCTGCAAAAGATCATTGGGCAACCCTTCAAGTTGCTTATGGTGGTAATGATGATACTGCCTCAGAGAAAAAGAAACAACTCTTGCATGAGTATGCAGTATTTAAAGCCCTTCCCAATGAAAAGCTAAGTGGAGTGAGAATCAGCCTTCTGGACATTACAAGCAAGTTGTCATTTATGGGAACAGTGCAGGATGATGCTGATATCATCGCTAATTTCCTTAAAAGTCATGGTGATGCATGAAAGATTGAAGCAAGGTCTATGATTGCTAATAATACTCACAAAAGTTCCACCTTTTATGATGTTTATAATAAACTGAGGCTTGTAGAGAGTGAAATCCTTTTGGATCAGGGAAGCAAGTCTACCAATGGAAATATGGCCTTCTTCTCACATAGTGAAGGTCAATTTGATCAAAAGGAGTCATACATGCACCCGTTACTGGATCACCTTGTTTCAATGTTGGATAAAGCTTTGTCAGCGCCTCACATCCAGACGCTGACACATACAATGTTGACTCACCAAGAGTTAAGCCTGCTGGTATTGATCTAGATACAGTGTGTGCATACATTGCTTCATTGCCCAATGGTTCAGTGATTACATATGAGGACCTTGAGAAAATTAGTGATGAGCATTTGGAAGAGATGGACATAAAGTGGAATATGGCACTTGCAAGCATAAGGGCTAATAGATGGAACAGAAGATTCAGGAAGAAGATGACCTTTAATGCTAAAGACATTGCTGAGTTTGATAAATCCAAGGTTGAGTGTTACAATTGCCATATAATGGGTCACTTTATGAGAGAGTGTAGATCTCCTAGAAGATCTGATGCTGGAAAGACTTCAAGCCAAATCATCAAGGTTGAATATACAAAAGCTATGGTTTCCATGCAAGACATAGACGGCGTTGGCTGGGATTGGAGCTTTTTGGCCAAGGATAAGGAAGAAAACAAGGTTTTGGTTGCAGAAAAGGACGAAGAGGAGCATGTTCACTATGCTCTTATGGCACATTCTTCATCTTCATCAGACAATGAGGTATATGATGATGCATTTTGTAGTAAGGGTTGACGTCTAAACACTGAAAAGCTTAACAAAGAAGTTTTAAAATTAACAGCAGATGTTGTTAATGAAAGATGCAAGTTATCTAATTATCAACTTGCTCTTACTCAAACTGAAAAGACTGTGGCTAAATATAAGAAAATGGAGTTTGACCTAAAAGATCAAATCAATATTTTAACTCATGATTTAAATGCTAGTGTTGAGGTTAGGAACATTTCGGAGAGATCTAATGGTGCTTGATAGGCGTGAAAACACCCATCCTCTTACCACTTATTTCTTGCTAAAACAAGACCAAAACGCGTATTTAATGTCATTTGTTTGGAATTATGCGTGGTTTGTGTGTTTGTTGTGTTTTCAGAGCCAACCGGATAAATATTGAAGAAAACATGGGATTGCACGAGTTTTATCGAAGAAAAGACTCAAGACGAAGTCTATTGTCCAAGAGATGCAAAATATTTGAAGTCAATGGGCCTATTTGAAGATTTATCGAAGAAAAGGACCAATGATGGAAGATTTACATATGTCGAAAGAACTCAAGTCTATTAAACGAAGAAATAAAAAGACGAGTTGAATTTATTCGTCAAAAAATCCTGAATCGAAATCGAAAACATCAACTTTTCTGAAAAGACGAGAAGACAAAAAGAACGGGAGAAAGCCCACTCACCAACCAAAGACAAGGCCTATATAAAGAGATCCCTTCACACATTTTGAGCTAGTTTTTCCTTTCCAGTTTTTCTTTTTCTTGTTTTGTAGGGTAACCAACACCACTAAGGTGTTGGTGATTTTTCATCTTTGATTTCACAAGTTCTTGTAAGTTTTAATCTTTCCCTTTGTTTGTTTAACATTAATCAATCAATATCATCTTCCATTTTAATCTTGTTCATCTTTCTTTTTGATTCAAAGTCTTAAGTTCTTGTTTGGTTGATTTTGATCTTTAAAAGTAAGTGGGTTTATGTTTTTAGTGTTGGGATTTGATGTTTATGGTTAGCAAATGATTATTGGTTAGTTGGTTTAAATCTTTTGGTTTAATTTGGTCGATTTTGTATAGAATCGTCTTTTCTGTTTACCTACTGTTCTTCGTTCTTAATCTGCCCAGATTCCGAATGAGTTCTAAACATTCCGGATGAAAGTTTTGCCATAATATTCCGAACGAAGCATTTTATCAATTTCATTCCGAATCAAAGTGTTCATCCGGAATAATCAATATCCGGATGAGTCTTTATGTTCCGAATCAGTTCCACTGAAAATTGTTCCGAATCAGTGTTTTTGAAAGTTCCGAATGAAGGTTTTTATTAAAATTTCCGAATGAAGGTTTTTATTATAAGTTCCGAATGAAGGTTTTTACTAAAAGTTCCGAATCAGTTATTTTTGAATGTTCCGAATGAAGTGTTTTTGAAAGTTCCGAATCAGTGTGTTTTTTTTAATGTTCCGAATCAGTGTTTTTGAATATTCCGAATAAAGGATTTTTGATTAAGTATTCCGAATCAAGCTTAGTATTCCGGATCAGTTATATTCCGGATCAATTTTCTTCCGAATCAACTTTTGTTCCGAATGAGCATATGTTCCGGATTAACATATGTTCCGAATGAAGGAATATATTCCGAGTGAAGCTTTTGTCCCAACGTTCCGAATGAAGGTTGTATTTCGTATGAAGAGTTTTGGTCAAGTTATTCCGAATGAGCATGTATTCCGAATGAGCATTAATTTTTTCGAATCAAGTAGTTTCCAGTAAGGATTATTTCACTGTTTTTGTTTTTACTGTTTAATTGTTTAATTTTAATTCAAGCTTTATTTTATTTACTGTTTTTGGTTTAAATTTTTATCACTTCACGCATTTAATCCTTTTTAGTAGATTAGAAAACCAACCCCTTTTTAGTAACCAAGAACAACTATTCCACTCTGATCCGTGATCAATTGGAGAAGATTCCGAGATTAAAATTGAACCCATGCAAAACCTTTGTATCAAATGGCGCCGCTGCCGGCTCTTCTCGTAAGGATTAACAGTTTTTTGTGAGAAATTGGATTTTGGGATCCGTTCACCGTGAACGTTACTTTTTCATAAAAATTTCAAAAACCCTAAAAAATATAAAATTTTCAGGAATCCTAAAATTTAAAAAACATAAAAAACCAAAAATATTTCTTGTTTGCTTTGTTAGTTCTTTTGCAGGTGTATGCGCACTCGATCAACGTCTTATCAAGAGCCCGAGCCTCTCGAAGACTTAGACATGGCCAGTGTACACAACAACAATAATAATCCACCTCAAAACAACATGAATAATAACAACAATGAACCTCTACCGGACAATCGCCCTATGATCGAACTTTTGCAAGCACATGTAGACGGCAACAACGATCCAATTGTCATACCTGCGATTGCAGCCAACAACTTTGAGCTCAAATCCGGCTTTATTCAGATGGTCTCTGCTCAACCATTCTTGGGGCGTACCATTGATGATCCTCATGACCACATCAAAAGGTTCCTGCAACTCACGAATATAGTCAAATTCAATGGTGTTCCACAAGAGGTAATCCATTTACAACTTTTTACCTTCTCTTTAGAGGGACAAGCCCGGCATTGGCTTGCAAAGGAACCGCCACAAAGTATTCTGACGTGGACGGACTTAGAGACCAAATTCATAAACTACTTTTTCCCACCCTCTCGTACTACCGCTTTGCGGAATGAAATCATTAATTTTGAACAAAAGTACGATGACACTTTAAGTGAATCTTGGGACCGTTTTAAAGACCTTTTAAGAAAGTGCCCACAACATGGTTTTACCAAAGTGCACCAAATTAATACCTTTTACAATGGTTTAAGCATGAATGACCAAGATTCACTAAATAGTGCCTCGGGGGGTAATATTTTGGTTAAGAGTTCTAATGCCGCTTGGGATATTATCGAAAATAAGTCTCGTGTGCAAACCAAGAGTGTTCGGACCAATGCCGCTAGTGCTAGTACTAGTGACAACGACAAGAGACTTGACAAAATTACTTCGCTTCTTGAATCGCTTGCCAACCAAACTGCTAGCAACACCAAAAGCATCAACTCTCAAAACGCTCAAGTCAATGCTGTAAGCCAACCATGTGAAATATGCGGGGGTCCTCACTCTTACACTACTTGTACCTCCACCCAAGACTATCCTTCTGAGAATGTTAACGCAGCATACGGTACCTATCCTCCGGCTGCTTATCAAGCACGTCCTCAAGGTGACGCAACTTGATTAGCTACCGCTCAAACAACTTTCTTTCCCCGCCCGGTTTTCCTCCAAACAATCCTAACCAACAACAAAACCTTAACCGAACCAATCAAAACCAACCTCGTGCACCATATCAACCACCTCAAAGACAACCATATCCTCCTCAAAATCCTACTCAAGTTTACCAACCCGCTCCTTACCAACCACCTGCTTATAAAGCACCTCCTCCTACTCAACCTAGCGTTTTCAACCACGAGGTCGAAACGTACATGCGGACTAATGATGTGTTGGTGAAGAATCTGCAAACCCAGATTATTAATTTGAAGGGCGACATGGTTAAATAAGGGAATGATCTTAGAGCCGATATGAGAACTCTTTGATTAGTCAAACGAATGACCTAAGGGACATGATGGCTGGTTTCTTCCAAGGTAATCAAACCTCTTCTTCAGGTACTCTTCCAAGTAACACCGTGGCTAATCCAAGAGGGGAGATGAAAGCAATCACCACTCGCAGTGGAAAAGGTACCAAGGAACCCGAGCTTCCTATACCTACACCGGTGATTGTGACTAAGGAAAACGAGTCACCTACTCATATTCCTCAACCTTCTACTTCCTCAATTCCTCCACCTCTTACTTCTACCCCTCCTCCATCCAAGGATGTGAGCGATCCTAATATTCCAAAGCCTTCCTCTTCTTCCGATATACCTTATCCCTCAAGGTTGAGGAAAGAGAAGCTCAAAAGCAAGGATGATATTCAATTTTCGAACTTTCTCAAAATGTTTAAACAATTGAATTTCAACATCTCCTTCGCTGAGGCTCTCGCTCACATGCCTAAATATGCGAAAATGTTCAAAGATCTTCTTAGCGACAAGGAGAAGCTTCTTGATATTGCTAATACCCAACTTAATGAGAATTGATCTGCAGTGCTCATAAGGAAATTGCCAACCAAACTTGGTGATCCGGGTCGCTTCTTAATCCCTTGCAACTTCCCGGGAGTAGAGAATTGCATGGCCCTAGCCGATCTAGGTGCTAGTATTAACTTAATGCCATTAAGTGTTTGGAAGCAATTATCTCTCCCTGAGCTAGTCCCCACCAAAATGACTTTGGAATTAGCTAACCGTACGGTTGCTTATCCAGTGGGGATAGCCGAAGACGTTTTTGTAGGAGTCGACAAATTCACTTTTCCCGCCGATTTCGTCGTGGTCGACTACAAGATGGACCCTCGTGTTCCATTAATCATTGGACGTCCATTCCTGAGAACCGGTCGCACTCTCATCGATGTAGAAGCGGGTGAGCTTATCATGAGAGTTGGTGACGATAAAATTGTCTTCAACATGGGTAAGATTTCTAAACAGCCTTATTCATACGAGAGTGTTAATTGTATCGACGTTCTTGATGAGGCTTGTGAAGAACACTTTAAAGATGATTGTAAAAGTATTCCTACCTCTCCTCCCAATGTTGGGACCGTTTCCTCTATTGATTCATCACTAACTCTATTTGGAGAAAGTGATTTCCTTTGGAATGATTTTGAAGCAACCATGGGAGATGTGAATTTAGAATATGACGATTCTCCTACCGATTGGGATGAAGACATTCGTCTCATTGAGAAACTTCTCAAAGAGGACCATATTTCCCCACCATCTCCCAAGGCTATTGCTATCGATGAACCGAATTTGAATCCACCTCCCATCGAAAATCCTCCGGATTTAGAGCCTAAGGAGTTGCCGTCCCATCTCGAGTATGTGTTCCTTGAAGAAAAGAAGAAGTCGCCCGTCATTATCGCGAAGGACTTGAAAGAAGAAGAAAAATCTCGCCTTATCGCCGTGCTTAAAGATCATAAGAAGGCAATTGCTTGGAAAATTTCCGATATCCGCGGAATTGATCCAAACATTTGTACTCACAAAATTCTCATGGAAGATAACTTTAAACCCGCAATCCAAAGCCAAAGAAGGGTTAATCCTCGAATTCATGACGTCATCAAACAAGAGGTTATCAAACTTCTTGATGCAGGCATGATTTACCCTATTTCGGATTCGCCATGGGTAAGTCCCGTCCTTTGTGTGCCCAAGAAGGGCGGAATAACCGTTGTTCCCAGTGAACACAACGAGTTGATTCCTACTCGTCTCGTTACTGGGTGGAGAGTTTGTATCGACTATCGCAAACTCAATGATGCCACGAGAAAAGATCATTTTCCTCTTCCTTTCATGGATCAAATGCTCGAGCGTCTAGCGGGTAATGACTATTACTGCTTCTTAGACGGTTTCTCCAGGTATTTTCAAATTCCCATCGATCCCAAAGACCAAGAGAAAACCACATTCACTTGTCCCTACAGAAAATTTGCTTACAAACTCATGCCTTTCGGTTTATGCAATGCTCCTGGGACGTTCCAAAGGTGTATGATGGCTATCTTCCATGACATGGTTGAAGAAACTATGGAAGTATTCATGGATGATTTCTCGGTTTATGGCCATTCTTTCTCTTCTTGCCTTGCCAATTTAGAACGTATGCTTAAGCGGTGTGAAGACACTCGCCTTGTTCTTAATTGGGAAAAATGCCATTTCATGGTAAAAGAGGGCATCGTGCTAGGACACAAAATCTCCAAAGCCGGTCTTGAAGTGGACCGTGCTAAAGTCGATGTTATTACTAAATTTCCTCCACCTTCAACCGTGAAGGGTGTGAGAAGTTTCCTCGGTCATGCGGGCTTCTACCGTCGATTCATCAAAGATTTTTCTAAAATCGCTCGCCCGATGACCCACCTCTTGGAAAAAGATACTCCTTTTATCTTTTCCAAAGAGTGTATTGAAGCCTTCAACCTTCTTAAGGATAAGCTAACTAAGGCACCGGTCTTGGTTACTCCTAATTGGGAGCTACCCTTTGAGTTGATGTGCGATGCTAGCGACTTTGCTATTGGAGCGGTTTTGGGCTAAAGAGTGAATAAACACTTCCAACCAATCCATTACGCTAGCAAGACAATGACAGGGGCTCAATTGGATTACACGAAAACTGAAAAAGAGCTTTTAGCTGTTGTCTATGCTTTTGAAAAGTTCCGCCCCTATCTTGTCCTTTCTACCACCATCGTGTATACCGATCATTCCGCGTTGAAGTACTTGTTAACTAAACAAGATTCTAAGCCAAGACTTCTTCGCTGGGTTTTGCTACTTCAAGAATTTAAAATCGAAATTCGTGATAAGAAGGGAGCCGAAAACCTAGCCGCGGATCATCTCAGTAGACTTGAGGATCCTTATCAAGGGGATCATCCGAACAAAGAGATCAATGACTCTTTTCCCCTTGAGACCTTAATGTCTATCAACTCGAATAATGATGAAGCCCCGTGGTTTGCGGACATTGCAAACTACTTGGCGGGTGGAATTCTCATTGACGGGTTAACATCCCAACAAAAGAAAAAGTTCTTCAAAGACATTAAGACTTACTTTTGAGATGACCCGTCTCTCTTCAAACAATGTGCTGATTTGATTATTCGCCGATGTGTTGATGGACCGGCAGCTTTAGACATTCTCGAAGCTTTCAACAAAGGACCCACCGGTGGTCACTTTGGTCCCAACTACACCGCCAAAAAAGTGTTTGACTCGGGATTTTATTGGCCCACCATTTATCGTGATGCTCACGAGATGGTTAAACATTGTGATGTTTGCCAAAAACAAGGCAAGATCACACATAAAGATGAGATGCCTCAAAATTTCATACAAGAATGTGAAATCTTTGATGTATGGGGTATCGACTTTATGGGGCCATTCCCTTCATCTAAAGGAAACAAATACATCCTTGTAGCCGTTGACTACGTTTCAAAATGGGTTGAAGCCAAAGCTTTACCCACTAATGACGCAAGGGTGGTTTGTAACTTTTTGAAGTCGCTATTCGCTAGATTCGGTGTGCCTCGTGCCATTATTAGTGATCGCGGGACTCATTTTTGCAATGATCAATTCGTAAGAGTCATGGCTAAGTATGGTGTAAATCATCGTCTTTCCACCACATACCACCCACAAACTAATGGCCAAGCTAAAATATCTAACCGAGGGTTAAAGCGAATTCTTGAACGAACCATGGGAGAGCATTGTGCCTCATGGGCCGATAAACTTGATGATGCTCTGTGGGCTTTTCGTACCACATACAAGACTCTGATTGGTTGTACACCATATCGTCTCGTGTACGGAAAGGCATGCCACCTCCCCATTGAGTTGGAGCACAAGGCTTACTGGGCCTTCAAGTGGGCTAATTTCGATATCAACAAAGCCGGTGACCTACGGAAGATCCAACTCAATGAGCTTAATGAACTCTGGAATGAGGCTTATGAAAATTCTTTGATCTATAAGGAAAAGACTAAGCTCATTCACGACTCTAAGATCAATAACCGAGAGTTCCAAGTTGGAGACAAAGTTTTACTCTTCAACTCTCGGTTGAAAATCTTTTCGGGCAAGCTGAAATCTCGTTGGTCCGGCCCATTCACCATTGCCTAAATTTTTCCATATGGTACTCTCGAGCTCGCTCAACCTAATGGACCTAATTTTAAGGTGAATGGCCAACGAGTGAAGTTGTACTTCGGTGAGGACATCTCTCATGAGATGATTCCATCCCTCACCACGTTTCCCATGAACTAGTTTTGGGCCGAGTCAGGCTCGTGACTCGGTTATAAAAAACAAGCGCTCCTCGGGAGGCAGCCCGAGTATCTAACCTTTTCCGTTTTACCTCCTAAGTGTAGGGGGACCTATATAGGTTGTTTGTGTTTGTGTGGTGATGTGATTACAGGGATGAATGCACTTTTGGACCCTTTGAAGAACTGTGCTCCCGTGTTATCCAAAATCCGGTTCTATCTCCCAACTATCGTGATTCAATTTTCTTCATACTCACATTTGAAATTGATCACGTTAGTCGTCTCTTCCTTAGCTTGATTTAACCAACGTGCACAATTTCATAAGTGTAGGGGAGACTTTTCCCACATGCTTAAACATTGAGTACAATGTTTATATTAAGTGTAGGGGGGACTTCTATCGAAGTTTTAAGTGGACTATTCCATGAAAATGCCTTCATTTAACCGAAAAATCATCTTTTTTAGCATTTTTCAAATTTTTAATTAACTTTGGCCATTTAGTCGTAATTTTTAAAACTTTTATCGTTGCTTTCATATGTATATATCCCACAATAAAGTCAAAAGTATTAATAAAGTGGTGTAGCTAGTTTTGAAGTCTTTGACATATTAGGCCCGTTGCGATTATTTTGACTCAACCCGAATAGACTTATCCAAGTTTATTCTACAAGTATCCTTAACCATGTAGACCTTAATTGGTTTATTAGGCTAAGCATCCACGAGTCTCATTACTTGAGATTTTAAATTGTGGAGAACGAGAAATGATAGAGTCGATTATAAGTCGGTATTCTTGCACAAGCTCACTTGGTGTGATTATTTGCCTATTCTCCCATCACTTGCTAATAATTTATCTGCAATAAGTAAGGTCGTACGATTTTATTGAATAACTTAGCTTCTAGCCCAAGATCGTTTAAAAGTTGCTCGGTAATGATAAGAATTCATAGCCAAGGCATAACTTATGAAGCGGGGCGCGAAGATAGGCGAGTCCGAAAAGGCCCTAACAAGGCATGAGGATTCCGTTTTATTGCTAAAGATCCAAGGTGATGTGAAAAGCATTATTCCCAAAATCAATATGAAGGATCAAGACTCACGACGAAAAGCAATCAACTCCCATAAAGATCATGGAGAAGTCTATCCGAAAAGACCCTAACAAGGTATGAGGATAAATAGATCCAAGTCCGAAAAGGAGACAAATCGTTGTATCTCAAAATCCCAATTAACGATTGAAGAAATAATGATGAAGTCGTGGTCAACAAAGTTGGAGTATCCCTCAAAAGTCTCCAAGTGAAGAAACTCTATAAACGAAGAGAAGACCATTATCTCAAGAACGTCTATCAAGATATGAAGTATGAAGTACATGCCAAATATCGGCCCGAGAAAGGTCTTAAATCGTTAAGCGAGTTATGCCAAGATATGAACTTTTTGATATCCCGAGAAGCAATTTTAAGAGATTTTGTCCTTTAGCTAACTATTAATCAAATCGTCCTACTTTGCTTTCAGCCTAAATAAACAATCGAAATAAGTCCAAAAATGCATCATCATGATCATTCTAAGACAAAAATAAAATATAAGAGATACACCTAGGAATAAGGGAGTTTAAGCATATAATTAAGCCATGTGTGTAAGTGTTTGATTTGCTAACTTATAATAACAATGATCTCGTTTTTAAGCTTAGTTTAGGGAACGTGAAACTTGAGGGTGATAAATCTTCGCAGCACCAAAGCCCTAATGTAAGTCCTTGATCTCTTTGCAAGTTATTTCCATGTAGCTATTTTCAAGTGAAAATGGTTTTCTATCCTTTTGTTTCCTTTAAAGTTATAATTTCTCTTAGTACTCTAATTTTTGTTTTTGTAGTATGTTAATAAGGCCAAGGTTGATTGATTATGAGAAAAGTGTAAAATTGCTTTATCACTAAGCATTGCATTAGGGCATGGCAATGGTTAAGTGTAGGGGATTTGATAGGTGTGAAAACACCCATCCTCTTACCACTTATTTCTTGCTAAAACAAGACCAAAACGCGTATTTAATGTCATTTGTTTGGAATTATGCGTGGTTTGTATGTTTGTTGTGTTTTCAGAGCCAACCGGATAAATATTGAAGAAAACATGGGATTGCACGGGTTTTATCGAAGAAAAAGACTCAAGACGAAGTCTATTGTCCAAGAGATGCAAAAGATTTGAAGTCAATGGGCCTATTTGAAGATTTATCGAAGAAAAGGACCAAAGATGGAAGATTTACATATGTCGAAAGAACTCAAGTCTATTAAACGAAGAAATTAAAAGACGAGTTGAATTTATTCGTCGACAAATCCCGAATCGAAATCGAAAACGTCAACTTTTCTGAAAAGACGAGAAGACAAAAAGAACGGGAGAAAGCCCACTCACCAACCAAAGACAAGGCCTATATAAAGAGATCCCTTCACACATTTTGAGCTAGTTTTTCCTTTCAAGTTTTTCTTTTTCTTGTTTCGTAGGGTAACCAGCACCACTAAGGTGTTGGTGATTTTTCATCTTTGATTTCACAAGTTCTTGTAAGTTTTATTCTTTCCCTTTGTTTGTTTAACATTAATCAATCAATATCATCTTCCATTTTAATCTTGTTCATCTTTCTTTTTGATTCAAAGTCTTAAGTTCTTGTTTGGTTGATTTTGATCTTTAAAAGTAAGTGGGTTTGTGTTTTTAGTGTTGGGATTTGATGTTTATGGTTAGCAAATGATTATTGGTTAGTTGGTTTAAATCTTTTGGTTTAATTTGGTCGATTTTGTAAAGAATCGCCTTTTCTGTTTACCTACTGTTCTTCGTTCTTATTCTGCCCAGATTTCGAATGAGTTCCAAACATTCCGGATGAAGGTTTTGCCATAATATTCCGAACGAAGCATTTTATCAATTTCATTCCGAATCAAAGTGTTCATCCGGAATAATCAATATTCCGGATGAGTCTTTATGTTCCAAATCAGTTCCATTGAAAATTGTTCCGAATCAGTGTTTTTAAAAGTTCCGAATGAAGGTTTTTATTAAAATTTCCGAATGAATGTTTTTTATTAAAAGTTCTGAATGAAGGTTTTTACTAAAAGTTCCGAATCAGTTATCTTTGAATGTTCCGAATGAAGTATTTTTGAAAGTTCCGAATCAGTGTGTTTTTTTTGAATATTCCGAATCAGTGTTTTTGAATATTCCGAATAAATGATTTTTGATTAAGTATTCCGAATCAAGCTTAGTATTCCGGATCAGTTATATTCCGGATCAGTTTTCTTCCGAATCAACTTTTGTTCCGAATGAGCATATGTTCCGGATGAACATATGTTCCGAATGAAGGAATATATTCCGAGTGAAGCTTTTATCCCAACGTTCCGAATGAAGGTTGTATTTCGTATGAAGAGTTTTGGTCATGTTATTCCGAATGAGCATGTATTCCGAATGAGCATTAATTATTCCGAATCAAGTAGTTTTCAGTAAGGATTATTTCACTGTTTTTGTTTTACTGTTTAATTGTTTAATTTTAATTCAAGCTTTATTTTATTTACTGTTTTTGGTTTAAATTTTATCACTTCACGCATTTAATTCTTTTCAGTAGATTAGAAAACAAACCCCTTTTTAGTAACCAAGAACAACTATTCTACTTTGAGTCGTGATCAATTCGAGAAGATTCCGAGATTAAAATTGAACCCATGTAAAACCCTTGTATCAGTGCTTTACAAGCTAAGTTAGATGAAGCTATAAAAAACAAAGATAATGTAGATCTTAAAATTCAAAGATTTGATCAAGCATCTCAAACCCTAGAAAAATGTGTCAATGAACAAAGGGACTCTAGGGATATGAGAGGGATTGGGATGAAAGAGTATGCTGGTGTTCCACCACCTGCTGGGAACTTCTATGGTGTCCTTAGAAAGGATTTGTCTTGGACTGGTATACCAGAACTCCAAGAAGAGGAATTTATTCCTCCACCAAGGGTTCTTACCCCTGTAGAGGAATACAAGCAGAAATTAAAAGATTTAGACCAATGGAAGAAAGCCAACCCTACTTTCTTTGTTAAGGGTGGCATGCTTAGTGACAGCCCAAATGAGTCTACACCCATAAAAGTGACCAACCCCACCACTGGCAAGACTGTTGACCTTGGCTCAAACGTTGTTAGAAAACCTAGTACTAGATATGCAGAAATGTATAGAAAGCCTAGGTCACCAAAAAGTCAAGTTAGTGATAATGGACAGGTTTCTTTTCATCTAGACCTAGAGCTATGTCAAGAAAAGCCTGTTATACTTGTGTAAGTTTTTCACATTTAGTTTATAAGTGTGTCAATGCTTCAAAGGTCAACGCTGATAGAAAGTCAACCATGGTCAAACCCAAACCTTTTGTCCAGCAAAGTCCAGAATTCATTAGACCAGCCCTATTCTTTACTAAAGCGTCTAATACTTATGGACAAAGGCCTTTTCAAAAGACCAATACATGGTCTAACAGACAATGGGTTCCTGTAGAAAACCCTAGGTTTGACGCTCATAAGGGTAACTTCAGCGTTGACAAGAACAAATTAAACGCTGACAGGAACGTTGCTAGACCAAGTAATGTAAAATATTTGCAACCAAAGGGAAAGGGGTCTAAAGCTTCTTCTAGCTTGACATGGAGACCGAAAAAAGACCAAAACCTTAATTCAGATGGGATTTCAATGACCTGTAACAGATTTCATTATATTTAAAAGGTCATAACTAAACCAATTGGGGTTAACTGGGTGTTTAATCCAAAAAGGGATGAACAAGGGGTTGTCATAAGGACTGAGTCTGTTCTTGTTGAGCAACCAAATGAATCCAAGTCTGCTCAGGCATAGGTTCCCAAAGAACACTAATTTGTTTTCTTTATGTGCAGGGCATTCAAAAGTAGGTTAATGATTATGGGTATTGGGATAGTGGATGCTCTAGGCACATGACGGGGAAGGAAGATTACTTGACAAACTTTACCCCCATTAAAGATGGTGACAAAGTATACTTTGGAGGCGGATATGGAACTATCACTGGCAAAGGCACTCTTATCACCAACAATTTGCGTTTTGAGAACGTGTTTCTAGTAAAAGAACTTGACTATAATCTGTTTAGTTTATCACAAGTTTGTGATAACAAAAATAAGGTTCTTTTCACTGATACTGAATGCTTGGTGTTGAGCAAAGATTTTAAAATACCAGATGAGAAATTCATTGATTATAGAACACCTAGGCATAAGGACATTTATAATGTGAATCTTAATGGAATTAGGATGAATAATAATTTGTCATGTATATATGCTAAGGCTTCAGTTGATGAGAGTAATCTTTGGCACATAAGGTTAGGGCACATTAATTTTAAGAATATAAATAGACTTGTGAGACATGGTTTAGTTGATGGTTTGCCTGAAAAGGCTTTCCACAATGACCACTCTTGTGTTGCATACCTTAAAGGCAAACAACACAAAGTCTCCTTTAAGTCTAAACCCGTGCATTCTAGTTCTAAACCACTTCACTTGCTGCATATAGACTTGTTTGGTCCAACTAATATAGAAAGCTTAAATGGTAAATCCTACTGTTTTGTCATCACTGATGATTTTCTAGATTTACTTGGACTTTTTTTTAGCTTTGAAAAGTGAAACTACTGATATTTTGGTTAACTTTATTACTCAGTTGGAGAAGAAGACTGGGAATGAGGTTAAAATTATTAGAAGTGATAATGGTGGTGAGTTTAAAAATAAGTTGTTAGATGACTTTTGTGCCAAGAAAGGGATTACTAGACAGTTTAGTGTAGCTAGAACCCCACAACAAAATGGGGTAGCGGAGAGGAAGAATAGAACACTCATAGAAGCAGCTAGGACGATGTTGGCTGATGCTCACTTTCCCATAGCATTTTGGGTTGAGGCTGTGAATACAGCTTGTTATGTTCAGAATAGGGCATTAATCAACAAGATTCACAACAAGACACCTTATGAGCTATTTTGGAGTAGGAAACCTAATATTGGTTTCCTTAAACCCTTTGGATGTCATGTAGTTGTTTTGGACACTAGTGATACCTTAGGAAAGTTTAGTGCTAAAGGTGATGAAGGCTACTTTATGGGTTATTCAGTGCAGAGTAGAAGATATAGGGTTTACATTAAGAAAGAAAAACGTATACTTGAAAAGGTACATGTTAGGTTTCTAGAGAGTAAACCTAGTGATCCTGAGAGTGGTCCAAGTTGGTTATTTGACTTGGAACCTCTATCTAGAACATTGAATTATATGCCTGTTACTAATCCAGACATTGTGAAGGTGACTTCAAATGTTGTGGAAGAACCAGTTGTTGAAATTTCAGGTAAACAGGTTGATAAGGAGGTTGGATCACTAGCAGACAAATCAACACCTATACTTGAGTATGTTACCATTCCTATATGGACAGATGCATTTGCTGCTACTGCTACTGCTGGAAAGGAAAAAGGTGGTCCACAAGTATCACCAGTTGAAAACATGCATGAATCTTCAAGCGTTGATAAAGGAAAATATGGCGCTGACAAAACAAATTCAAGCGTTGATGGTTCAAACGTTGAGAATCCTAATTCAGGCGTTCAGAACTCTTTTGACCATTTATTCTCTTCCAATAATTTTGAACAAGGTGAACCTTCAAACAGAAATGGAGTGGTTCATTCAGATGTTGATGAAAGAGAATTTGAAGAGGATATTGGCAACTTGGAGACTGAGATTGATGATAATACAATTATTGAAGGAGGAGTACTTACATCTACTATGAAGAATCATCCTTCTTCTATTATTATAGGTGATGTGATGACTCCTGTACAAACTAGAAGGTCTCATCAGAATCATGGAGGATTTATTGATAATATTCACAAGAAGGTTGATACCCCTCTTGTTTAAGCATGTTTGTTTGCCCGTTTTCTGTCATAACAGGAACCCAAGAAGATTTTTGATGCTCTCAAGGAACCAAGTTGGGTGGAAGCAATGCAAGATGAGCTTCACCAATTTGCTATTCAGGATGTTTGGGAGTTAATTGATTGTCCCAGACATGTCAAACCTATTGGGACAAGATAGGTTCTTAGAAACAAAAAGGATGAGAGAGGAATTATGGTCAGAAACAAGGCCCGATTAGTTTCTCAAGGATATACACAAGAGGAAGGGATACACTATGAGGAGGTCTTTTCACCTGTTGCAAGGATTGAGGCAATTAGGATTTTGCTAGCCTATGCTTCCTGCTTGGGATTTATAGTCTATCAAATGGATGTGAAGAGTGCTTTTCTTTATGGCACAACTGTAGAGGAGGTTTATGTAATGCAGCCTCCTGGTTTTGAAGATTCAGAACATCCAGACAAGCTTTATAGAGTGAAGAAAGCTATGTATGGACTTTATCAAGCCCTAAGAGCATGGCATGGTATATTGTCCACCTATCTGGTGGAAAATGGATTCAAAAGGGGCACCACAGATCATAATTTGTTTACAAAGAAGACTGGAAAGGATTTCTTACTTGTACAGGTCTATGTGGATGATATCATCTTTGGCTCTTCTAGTCCAAAGATGAGTGAAGACTTTTTCAAACTCATGACAGACAAGTTCAAGATGAGTGCAATGGGGGAGATGAACTTCTTTCTAGGGTTACAAGTTCAACAGAAAGAAGACGGTATCTTCATCTCTCAAGATAAATATGTAGCAAAAATCTTGAAGAAGTTTGGCTTTTCTCCACATGAGAAACGGGATAGCACAACCATGGATAGGGAACACCCTTGGGGAAAAATTGGAGATGGAACAGAAGTGGATGTCAGGCATTATAGGTCAATGATTGGTTCATTGATGGATCTCACAGCTTCAAGACCTGACATTATGTTTGCCGTGTGTGCATGTGCACGCCATCAAGTGACTCCCAAAGAGTGTCATCTTCATGTTGTCAAGAGAATTTTTAGGTATCTTAGGTGCTATCCCACCTTGGGATTATGGTATCCAAAAGATTCTCCCTTGGAGCTTATTGCATATTCAGACAGTGATTATGGTGGTGACAAATTTGATAGAAAATCCACAACTGTTGGATGCCAATTTCTTAGGAGTAGATTGATATCTTGGAAATGCAAGAAACAAACAGTGGTGGCCAATTCTACAACTGAAGCAGAGTATGTAGCTGCAGCTGCTTGTTGTGTAAGTCTTATGGATTCAGAACCAGTTGTTGGATTATGGGTATAATTTCATGCATACCAAGATTTTTGTAGACAATAACAGTACTTTATGCATTATTAAAAATCTTGTACATCACTCTAAAACAAAACACATAGAAATTAGACATCATTTTATAAGAGATTGTTTTGAAAAAGGTTTAATACAACCAGATAGGGTTGACACAGAGGAAAATGTGGCTGATTTATTAACTTAACCTTTTGATATTGGGAGATTTCAATACTTGGTAACAAGTATTAGAATGATCAATCTCACTTAATATGTGTTTTGGGGGATTATTGTAAAAGTATGTATAGGATATGCATTTGTTATTGGTCTTTGTACAAAATTAGATTTTCCACTTTATTTGTCTAACGCTGACAAAGGTTATTTTAACGCTGACAAGTGTTAAATTGACGTTGTCAGCAACATGTTAGTTTTGTGGTTTTTGATCTAATTATGCAGGCATTGTTAGCATTGTACAAATGGATACAGAGTTGTTTATGGATACTTGGAGCATTATTGGAGCATGTTCAAGTTTATGGATTATGGTTGGAATACTTATATTCCTATCTTGACATAAATTTTTATTACATGCATTTTATTTGGCAACTTATGTATCATAGTTTAAGGGGAGGTTTAGGAAACCTTTCAGACTTTTTAGGTATTCATATAATACTCTTATCACAATTCTAGATTGTGTCCACTGGTGAGTATGTGTAACACCCCCAAATTTATACAACTTAGTACAACGGAAGACTAGTTGGTGTTACGGGATAGCACATTACTCACATCATAGACAACGCGTAAAAATCGCGTCGTTTAATAATAAATCATTTCCATTCATAAACATCAAAGTTACATCGGTCCCAAGTCATTATATTTCATACAAAGTTTTACAAAGCATTTTGAATGGAAAATATTGTTTAAGTGCGGGCCATTAATTCTTGTCGTCTTCCCGAGAATTACCTTCAAGTACCTGAGATAAAACATGTTAAAAGAAAAGGTCAGCGATAACGACGAGTGAATTCATAGAGTTTAATAAATTCCATCAATATAATTTTGGTATAAAATTAGTACCAAAAATCAATTCGTACAAATCGTTGTAATAGGCCGTAAAATAGCCAAAATCAGTTTATACAAATCTTTGTAATAGGCCATAAAATAGCCAAAGTCATTTTATATAAATCCTTATCGAAAATCATAATATAGGCATTTGCCTTAAAAATTATTATACGAGCCAATGTCGTAAAAACATCATACAATACGTCTTATGACGTTGTATGAAAATAAAAACCGTTATATGAATATGGTTACGAAAACCAAAACACAAACATAATATCAATAGTATGACCCAGTATTGCTAGTCAGGCAATACATCGTAATTCGAAGCGTCTAATAGTATTTTGTTAGATTTTGGATTATTACAAGCCGCATGACATTGTTACCTTACTAAACCAAAACGGGTAGCTAACCCGATACCAATTTTGCCCATCTAAAGTAGCGTGTCGTCACAAAGGTCACGCTATGGAAATCTTCTCATACATAAATTCGCTTACCAATCAATGTGGCACGACGGGGATCAACCGTCAAGGCGCGAACTGGGGTGATCGTCCCCAAATAGTACTATTAAATGCATAAGCGTCTACCAAATCCCGGTAGTTCACAATTCATGCTAATGGGACTTTTAGTGACATAACCTAACTTTAATAATCCATTTATTTTCATCTATCGGGTCCTTTAATCATTTACCGGGTCATACAATCGGGTCATTCAATCATTCGGGTCCAAATCAATAAACAAACAATCGGGACAAATGGTGTCCTATTTAATAAAAACTAACATGTTATCTCCCTCGCGGGTTTATAAAACATTTATAAAAACATTTAAAAGAGTGTGAGGCTATGAACTCACGTTGATGTGGGAAGGCGATTATCAGCGATTTGGATGTACGGTACGTGCTTCGATCACGGAAACCTAGACAAATAATACTCGGTCTTAGACGTTTGTCCAATGACTTTATAAAAATAACAATTATGTATACATATGATGATTATATATATATGATGATTAAGTGGGTTTACATATTCTCGTTTACTCATTTTAGTGTTATATGTCGATAGCTTTTATACTAGTTTACTAGTTTTACCCATTTACGTGTCTTAAGTCCAAATAAGCTTATTATAAGTTATTTAACTTATTTTAATCCATTTTGTACTTATATTATCAGTACATACACTTTCAAGTTGGGCCCAAATGGGTTAAGCCCAATAAGTTCTTTTTATGGGTGTTTATCTTATTTAGTCCAATTATTAGCCCAATATGTTTACTTAGCTCGTTAATGTCCGTATGCCCTATAGTTCGGGTTTTATCGGTTTTTACTTGTTATACATGTCTATATATCAGTATATAAGTTTTATAAAGTTTTCATTAGACGGGTCCAACCATCTAGGTTTTATTTAACAAAAACGTTAATTTTACGGCAATAGCCGAAAAAGTCGTAAAAATCATGTTTATAGTTTTTATTACTTATAAACATAATTTCACCACCATTTATATAATTTATCCATTTGATTAACCTTTTATATATATTTATATAAATAAGTTTTATAATTTAGTGGGTTTTTATTTTACATTTTATATATTAAAATGTGAGTGCTTATATAATAGTATTATTCTTTAATTTCCAAAAATCTGATTTTTAACTTCACTTTCATCAAAACTGCCATATCTTGAGTTCTATATGGAGATAGAAGCTCAAGTTTTTATCACATAAACTACATGATATGAGCTACATTTAACTCGTTTATAGCTACTATTGAATCATCTTCTAAATATTTTCTAAAAATCGTCCAAAACAGTAACTTCAGATTTATACCCTAAACTTGTTTTGATCATATCTCACTCATTACTTTGATTCCATTGCATGGCCAACTCTCACATGTGTACAAGACCCATAGCTTACTGTAAATCCATTCTACTTCATCATTTTATCAGATTACCATCTAGTTCTTTACTGTTTTATACAGTCATCAAATTTAATCAAGATTTTAACCTTGTTTCTTATGGTTTTTCACCTTTTTATCCATGATTATCAACACCAAATCCCCACATAACATTTTTATCATCATATAATCATCATAAATATATACAATAGAAAATAAAATACATGTTTACATAATCAAAATGACAAGAAGATAAGGAGGACAATCTTTATACCACCAACTTGATGTAAGTTATGAGTTTGACATGGTTTTGGATGGAGAAACTTATGATGCACCAAGACCACCTTCATGACCACCATTCTTCATAGAAACCTTGTGGAAAATCAGCCCCAAGACACCATGAATACTCCTCCTTGGATGTCAATTCTAAAAGCGTCATTGGTTCCAGTCTGCCCTCTTCCAAAATGGGGATTTGACCTCCCAAGTCAGGTTCATTGGGCATGGATGAGGACTTAATTATGGTGGGACTGTCTTGGCCAGCTTCTAAGCCAGAACCAATAGTCCCAGCCTCATCCAGGTCACCAGCCACACTTGTGGTGGTGGTTCTCTCTGCTTCATGGCTAGGACCACCAGAGGAGAACACTCCAGCAGTCCTTTGGCGTTTAATCAACCTATATTCTGGTGGTGTGGAAGATGGTGTAGAAGATGGTGTAGATGTAGGTTGGTTAAGGGGTGTTTGGGATTGTGATGGTTGGGTGTCAACGTTGGAAATAGGCATGTCAACGCCCACATTAGATGTGTCAGCGTCAAAGGGATTTTGGTCTATTTGCATTTGGTCAGGTGAGGGTAAAGGTTCAGGGATAGGCTCAAGTTGTGGTTGAGGGTCAATATGAGGTTGGGGGTCTGGTTGGGGTTGTGCTGCTGCAATAACAGCAAGCATGGCGTGGGTTAAGGGTAGATCTCTAAGAGGTGGTGAATTCATCTTGGTGAAAATAGCCTTCTTTTGTTCAGGGATCTTATAAAAGTCATTGTGATCCCTTGAACAATATCTTTGAGCATCAAAAACCATTTGCAGAAAACGGGGATAAGCTAAAGTCATTTTTGTCCCCTTGTTTTTACACATTCCTTCAAAAATCATTTTAGACCAATTATAATTTTGCCCTGTTGCAATACACACAATAGCAGATGCAATGGATCTATTGATCTCATTGTGTGCAGTACATTTGGGACTCAAACACTGAAGGAGAATGTGAATTAGGTACTTCCAGGCTGGGGGAAATTCCTGCTTATGGTACTTATTAAGAGTACCTTCATCAGGAATAGGGTATCCCAAAGCCCTTAGCCCTTGTTCTATTTCAGATATGGGAAGCATGGTTATACCATCAGCATCATTAAGATGCAAGGCCTGGCGTACCAAGGCCTCAGTAACCACCCAAGGTCTCCCATGTACAATAGAAGTCAATGTTGTCACTCCATTAACTGTTGTGGAACTGACAGTGTTCCAAAACTGTTTAATGTGTGTGACTGGAATGAGTGGTGCATGAGAAAGAGCATACCTTAAAGGGGATGCATTCAAATACTCCACCATCTGAGTGTATTGAGGGAACAAAGTATTATCAGCAACAAGATAAGCAATCATGTTGTGTTGAGACTTGAACCCCAAATCCAATTCTGCTGAGTTAAATCTTGGTGCCATTGATGAAAGCTGTTAATTTGATGTATAAAAGATGAAGGTTGATAAGAGAAAAGAGTTAGACAAGAATTATAGATACCCTGTTTAAAATAGGAGCCAAATTTATAGGAGTGGATGAATGCACGTGATTGGCCCAAAAATAGGCAAAGATTTTCAAAAATCAATCATGAAAATATTGAAAAAGTTTATAAGTTATCCCATGCATTTAATGAAAGTAACAACTCCTAAAATTACGGCTTGAAAATATGTCAAAAAGTTACAACTGGGTAGGTCCCATTGTTTGTCAACGGTCAAATATAACCCATCAACGCCCAACGGCTATAATCGTGTCAACGTTCGCCTAAAGCCATGTCAGCGTCCATTTTGGTCACAACAACGCTTGGAAAAATCTTGTCAGCGTCCAAAAATAAAATTGTTTTAAAAAGTGAAAAATGACCTTAACAAGTAACTTATCCTAGAGAAGATAACCAAAAGCTGATAATTATCATAGGGCGGCAAGCACTGTCCAGTTATGCACACTTGCATAAGCAAGATAGACATAACAGTCCTCTAGTGTCCCTTGCTAACCAAAATTCTTAACAACCAAGTTACCTCATAAAATCCTTGTTACTCCCAGGTAAAACCCATATCAAAAGGATTCCCAAGCCTCCCAACAGACCATAACCAATTCTAAGTCAAAAATGTCTTGGCAGCATGCAAAGTTGATATACTATGCATGCTACAGTGCCTCATGGTTTAGTAAAACTAACCCATACTCACCAGTGGACACAATCTAGAATTGTGATGAGAGTATTCTAAGAATACCCAAGAGTCCTAAAGGTTCCTTAAACCTCCCCTTAAACTGTGATACATGAGTTCTCAAAACATATATATGAACATTAAAAATTTATGTCAAGATAGGAATATAAATATTCCAACCATCATCCATAAACAAAACATGTTCAAATAGCTCTTCAAAGTTCCATAAGCAACTCTGTATCTAATGGCATAAAGCTACCATTACCTGCACATTTAGATGAAAACCACAAAACTAACATTTGTTGCTAACAGCGTCCCGACAACACTTTAACAGCGTTGAAGGAACTCTTGTCAGCGTTAGACCATAATATTTCTAACAACGGCAAAATAACACTTGACAGCGTTACATTCACCTTTGTCAGTGTTAGAAAAATAATGTGGAAAATCTAAATCATCACAAAGACCAATAACAATGCATTATCCTGTACATACTTTTACAAAAATGTTCCAAAACACATATTAAGTGAGATTAACCATTCCAATATTTGTTACCAAATATTGAAATCTTCCAGCATCAAAAGGTTTAGTTAATAAATCAGCTACATTATCTTCAGTATCTACCCTATCTGGTTGTATTAAACCTTTCTCAAAGCAATCTCTTATAAAATGGTGTCTAATTTCTATGTGTTTGGTTTTAGAATGATGTACAGGATTTTTAATAATGCATAAAGTACTGTTATTGTCTACAAAAATCTTGGTATGCATAAAATTATACCCATAATCCAACAGCTGGTTCTGAATCCATAATACTTGTCCACAACAAGCAGCTGCTGCCACATATTCTGCTTCAGTTGTAGAGTTTGCCACCACTGTTTGTTTCTTGCATTGCCAAGATATTAATCTGCTCCCAAGAAATTGGCATCCACCAGTTGTGGATTTCCTATCAAACTTGTCACCACCATAATCACTGTCTGAATATGCAATAAGGTCCAAGGGAGAATCTTTTGGGTACCATAAGCCAAGATCTGGATAACATCTTAGGTACCTAAAAATCCTCTTCACAGCAAAAAGGTGACATTCTTTGGGAGTCACTTGATGGCGTGCACATGCACACACAGCAAACATGATGTCAGGTCTTGAGGCTGTAAGATACATCAATGATCCAATCATTGATCTATAGTGCCTAACATCCACATCCTTTCCAGCTCCAATTTTTCCCCAAGGGTATTGCCTATCCATAGGAGTGGAAGCCTCCTTCTCATGTGGAGAAAAACCATATTTCTTCAAGATTTCAGCTACATACTTGTCTTGGGAGATGAAGATACCATCTTCTTTCTGCTGAACTTGTAAACCTAGAAAGAAGTTCATCTCACCCATTGCACTCATCTTGAATTTATCTGTCATGAGCTTGGAAAAATCCTCACTCATTTTTGGATCAGTAGAGCCAAAAATGATGTCATCAACATAGACCTGCACAAGCAACACATGTTTTCCTTTCTTCTTTGTAAACAGTGTCTGATCTATGGTCCCCCTCTTAAAACCATTTTCCACCAAATAGGTGGACAATGTACCATACCATGCTCTTGGGGCTTGATGAAGGCCATACATTGCCTTCTTTACTCTATAAACCTTGTCTGGATTCTCAGGATCTTCAAAACCAGGAGGCTGCATTACATAAACCTCCTCAACAATTGTGCCATAGAGGAAAGCACTCTTCACATCCATTTGATAAACAGTAAAATTCATGCAAGAAGCATAAGCTAAGAAAATTCTGATAGCTTCAATTCTTGCAACTGGAGCAAAGACTTCTTCATAATCTATGCCTTCCTCTTGTGTATAACCCTGAGCTACCAAACGTGCCTTGTTTCTGACCACAATGCCTCTTTCATCTTTCTTGTTCCTTAGAACCCATCTTGTCCCAATTGGTCTCACATACCTAGGACAATCAACCAGCTCCCAAACATCCTGTATAGCAAATTGGTGAAGCTCATCCTGCATTGCTTCCACCCAACTTGGTTCTTTGAGAGCATCAAAAATCTTCTTGGGTTCTTCCTGTGACAGAAAACAGGCAAACAAACATGCTTGTACAAGAGGGGTACTAACATTTAAAAAATCACCTTGGGTTTCTCTCTCTCCCATGGGAGATTTCCAGCCGCCCCCTTATGTAAAATTTGCCAAATCACATCCTTAATCGCCTCTCTACCTTCTGATATTTGATTTTAGATGTTAGGGAACGTAGTTTCTTATGGTTTTGGATCCTTTTCACAGGTTTCCACGGTATAATTAACGTATGTTCTCCTTTTTCTAATTGGAATTATCTTGGGTATGCAATCGGTTTAGGGTTGTGGTACTTATACATAAGGGGGTGTGCTTGGTTTTGTTGTTTATCATCTTATGGAAATCTTTCTTTGGCAACCGTTACCACATTCTTGTTTGGAAGGTTGATTTCTATTGATCTTTTTTAGGGTTTCGGCTGTATGACTGCTTTGGTGGGTTGACGGCTGGTACACATGGAATCATTCAGGGGTGTGCTTTCTGGTTATTAGTTATATAGATTGATGGTGGTTTTAGGTCGTGGTGTTCTTTGATGTCATTTTTCTTGGATCCACGCATTTGACAGGGAGCCGGGTAAACCCTAATTGCTAGGGTTTCTTTTGTAGTGTTTAATTTTTTGGTTTCACTGGTCAAGGCTGGAGATTATATTTTTTCGGTTATCAAGAATACCATTATGTTGACTGATCTATGATTAGGGTATCATGATCCCACACGCTTAGGGTGGATACAAGTTTATACTTGTTCTTGATCATTTGTAAACCTTTAGGGTTTGCGTTCTTGATAATTTGGATCTGTTAAGGTCCCTATGATCTCGCAGCTTGTTCGTTGCTGTTCGCGTATGGATGGTGCCTTGTTGGGGCTTGTTGTGATGGTTCGTATGTATAGGGTTTGGGGAGAGATGGTTGTGCGACACCTTATTGAATGGGGGTGTGATTATCTTTTCAGCCGATTTAAGCTTGGTTGCTGTATATATGCGTGGTGATGCTTTTACATTACTACGTATGTTTGCTAATAACTTGTACTCGTTTGTGCCGATTATATTTTTACATGGATATGACGATGGGTTGTTGGCTTCATGGGTGAGTAGGTTTGTACTTGCTCCTCCTACATACGTGCATGTTATATGCATGTTTTGGGTATTCTTATAGCAATCACATGGGGCCTCTTCAGTGTTTAAGAGTTTATTCTCAATTAGTAGTGGTTGGTGTAAGATTGGAAGTATCGTGCTTATATTTGCATGATTTGGATTCTCTGTGGTGCGGTTTTCATAGAGGATTTGTAGCTCTCTCGTACGCTCGTGACTCGCTCTAATCTTGAAGTCGGAAAGATTGCTACACGGATTTATAAGTTGGAAACATGTGCACTATTTCTTGTTTAGCCTGATGTGCCGGATACTACTACGTGGTTGTATAAGTTTGGAACACATTATGGTTTGTTTATCAATTCTTGTTTCTCAACTTATTTGGTAGTTCTAAGAGTGGTTTGTCACCCTTAGATAGGATTTGAGTTGTTGCACGTGTTGTGTGCATGGTTGTAGCCCATGTAACGGGCCGTGATGTTAGGACTTCACCTACATCCGTTTGTACTTCAACGTTTTTTGGTGTAATATATCTTTTACCGGGGACAGTCCCCTTTACCCAAAAAAAAAATAAATCCACCAAGACCTTGATGGGATCTTCTTGTCTGAACTGGAGCCATAACATCACCAATGATTTGAGATGTGGGGTGATCCTTTGCTGTGGAAGTGAGAACGCCTCCTTCAAAAAGTCTGGTGTCCTCAATTTCACGCTCCATGTTGCCAATATCTTCTTCAGTTTCTTCTTCATCAACAGGAATCTCTTCATGGATATTGGAAGGTCCACCCTGTTCAAAATGAGAAGAGAAAAGCTGTGTAAAGGTGTCTCCAAAGTCTGATCCTTGTGTGTCAGCGTTTGGGCTAACAACGCCTGAACTGGTGTTGTCAGCGTTGGAGCCATCAGCGTCTGAATTGGTCGTGTCAGCGCTTGATTTCCCTTTGTCAGCGCCTGAAGAATCATGCATGTTTGTATTTGGTGGTATTTGAACACCATCATTATCTTTCCTTGCAGTAGTAGCAGCAGTAGCAGCAGCATAATACTCATCTGTCCATATAGGAAGTGTAACAAATTCTTGTATGGGAGATGATATAACTGCTGGTGGTCCATCCTCCTTAGCAACCTGTATACCTGAAACATTACCAATTCTCTTTTCCAAAACACTTGAAGTTACCTTCACAATGTCTGGATCAGTAACAGGCATATAATTTAAAGCTCTAGACAAAGGTTCTAAGTCAAACAACCAATTTGGACCACTCTCAGGATCACTAGGTTTACTTTCTAAAAACCTAACATGTACCTTTTCAAGTATACGTTTTTCCTTTTTAATGTAAACCCTATATCCTTTACTCTGCACTGAATAACCCATGAAGTAGCCTTCATCACCTTTTGAATCAAATTTACCTAGGGCATCACTAGTTTCTAACACAACTACATGACAACCAAATGGCTTAAGAAAGCCAATATTGGGCTTCCTTCCCCAAAGTAATTCATAAGGTGTCTTATTATGTATCTTGTTGACCAATGCCCTATTTTGAACATAACAAGCTGTGTTAACAGCTTCAGCCCAAAAAGCTATAGGAAAGTGGGCATCAGCCAACATGGTTCTGGCTGCTTCAATAAGGGTCCTATTCTTCCTTTCAGCAACCCCATTTTGTTGTGGGGTTCTAGCTATGCTAAACTGCCTAGTAATCCCTTTCTTGGCACAGAAATCATCTAATAACTGATTTCTAAACTCACCCCCATTGTCACTTCTAATAATTTTGACCTCATTACCATTTTTCTTTTCAATCTGGGTAATGAAATTAATCAGACTTAGGGCAGTTTCACTTTTCTTGGCTAAAAAGAAAGTCCATGTGAACCTGGAGTAATCATCAGTAATGACAAAACAATATGATTTACCCTTCAAACTCTCTATATTAGTAGGACCAAAGAGGTCCATATGCAATAAGTGAAGGGGTTTAGAACTAGAGTGCACCTGTTTAGACCTGAATGAGACCTTGTGCTGCTTGCCCTTAAGGCATGCAACACAAGAGTGGTCATTGTGGAAAGCCTTTTCAGGCAAACCATCAACTAAACCAAGCCTCACAAGCCTATTAATATTCTTAAAGTTTATGTGCCCTAGTCTCCTGTGCCAAAGATTACTTTCATCTACTGAGGCCTTAGCATACAGACATGACATTTTATTATTTACCTTAATTCCATTAAGATTCACATTATATATGTCTTTATGCCTTGGTGTTCTAAAATCTATATATTTCTCATCAGGGAGCTTATAATCTTTGCTTAACACCAAGCACTCAGTATCTGTGAAAAGAACCTTATTTTTGTTATCACACACTTGTGATACACTAAACAAATTATAATCCAGGTCTTTCACCAAGAAGACATTATCAAACCTAAGATTGTTGGTGACAAGGGTTCCTTTTCCTGTGATTGTGCCGTAGCCACCTCCAAAGTATACCTTATCACCATCTTGAATAGGAGAGAAATTGGTCAGATAGTCTTCCTTTCCAGTCATGTGCCTTGAGCATCCACTATCCCAGTATCCATAGTCATTGATCTTCTTCTGAATGCCCTGCACATAAAGAAAACACATTAGTTTTCTTTGGGAACCCAAGCCTTGGAAGACTTGGATTCATTTGGTTGTTCAACAAGAACAGACTTGGTTCTCATAACAACCCCATTTTCATCCCTGTTTGAATGAAATTCCCAGTTAACCCCAATTGGTGTTGACAATGCCTTTGAAATATAATGAAACCTGTTGCATGTCATAGAAATACCAGTATTATTAGGGTTCTGGTCTTGTTTTGGTCTCCATGTTAAGCTAGTAGAAGCTTTAGACCTATTTCCCTGTGGCTGCAAATACCTAGGTTTGTCAGCGCTGAAATTTCTCTTGTCAGCGCCCCGATTGCTCCTATCAGCGTTGTACCTAGGGTTTGCTACAGGAACCCATTGCCTATTTGACCAAGTATTTGACTTTTGAAAAGGTCTTAGGCCTTGTGTGTTAGACCCTCTAGAAAAGAATGGGGCTGGTCTAACAACTTGTGAATTTTTGTTCACAAAGGTATTGGGTCTGACAGTGTTTGACCTATGTTGACTTTTGTCAGCGCTGAAATGGTTCCTGTCAGCGTTGACATTGGAAGCGTTGACACATTTGTAGGCCAAATGTGAGAAGCTCCCACATGTGTAACAAGCTTTTCTAGACATAGTCTTAGAAGCAAAGAAGCCTGTTCCATGGTTACTAACTTGGCTTTTTGGTGACCTAGAATTTCTATACATCTCTGCATATTTAACACTAGGTTTTCTAACATTTTGTGGGCCAAGGTCAACAGGTTTTCCAGTGGTAGGGTGTGTGATCTTAATAGGTTTAGGATCATCAATTGGTTTTGTGATTGGTGTGGGCTCATTTGGACTTTCACACAATAACCCTCCCTTAACAAACAAAGTGTGGTTAGCTTTCTTCCACTCTTCTAGGTCAGTCAGCTTTTGCTGATATTCCTCAACTGGGGAAGTCACTCTAGGTGGAGGAATGAACTCCTCCTCTTGGCATTCTGGCAAGCCAGTCCAAGATAAGTCCTTTGATTGGACACCATAGAAATCCCCAGCTGGTGGTGGAACAACAGTATAATTATTCATCCCAATCCCACTCATATCCTTAGAGTCTCTTTGTTTACTAACACAGTCTCCTAGGGTTTGTGTGGCCTTATCAAATCTCTGGATTTTAAGACTCACATTATCTTTGTTTTTGTTAGCCTCCTCTAACTGAGCTATCAAATCAAGATTAACTCTATTTACTATATCTTGAACATCCTTACTCTGATGTAACTCATGTTTTAAGATATTTATTTGATCCTTTAAATCAAACTCCATTTTCTTATACTCAGCTACTGTCTTTTCTGTTTGGGTAAGAGCAATTTGATAGTTAGATACTTTGCATCTTAGAGTACTTGCATCATCTAATAATTTAACTATCTCTTGTTTTAATTTTTCAGTATTTAAACGACAACCCTTAGAACAGAAAGCATCATCATATACCTCATTATCTGATGAAGAGGAGGAGTGTGCCATGAGAGCATATTCAGCATGCTCTTCTTTAACTTCAGCAACCAAAGCTCTGTCCTCTTCCTCATTCTTAGCCATCCAGCTCCAATCCCATTCTCCAACGCCATCAATTTGTTGAACAGCAACCATGGCCTTGGGATCTGGGTTCTTAATCATTTGGCTAGAAGGCTTCCCAGCATCAGATCTCCTTGGAGATCTACATTCCCTCATAAAGTGCCCCATCCTATGACAGTTGTAGCACTCTACCTTGGACTTGTCAAAGCCAGCAACATCCTTAGCATTAAAGGTCATTTTCTTCTTGAACCTTTTATTGAACCTGTTTGCTCTTAAACTTACAAGAGCCATAGTCCACTTGATGTCCATCTCTTCCAATTGTTCATCACTTATCTGCTCAAGATCTTCATAAGTAATCCTTGAATCACTAGGCAAAGAAGCAATGAATGCACACACAGTATCAAGATCAAAACCAGCAGGTTTAATTCTATCAGCGCCATGATTGTGTGTGTCAGCGCTTGAGTACAAAGCGTTGACAGGGTATGATCCAGCGCTGACAGATTGACATCCAGCGTTGACACCTTGAGATCCAGTTGCTGAATGTCCATAGAAGTTCATGGAGTCAAATTGGCCTTCACTTTGTGAAAAGAAGGCCATGTTGCTGCTGGAAGATTTGTTATCACTCTCCAATTGCCATTCATTCTCCAACAGCCTTAACTTGTTGAAGATGTCATCAAACCTGGAAGTCTTGTGGGTGTTATTGACAAGAATAGATCTTGTCTCAATCTTCCATACATCACCAAGGCTTTTGAGAAAAGTAGCATTCAATTCAGGATCATCAATCTGTTTTCCCATGAAGGAAAGTTGACTTGTGATATCAAGAAGTCTACTTCTCACACTGCTGAGATTCTCATTAGGTTGAGCTTTAAAGACAGCATACTCATGCAAGAGTTGCTTCTTCTTTTCTTCTTTTGTGTCAGCATTGCCACCATGTGCTACTTCAAGAGCTTCCCAAAGCTCTTTTGCAGACTCAAATCGTTTGTACTTGTGCTGATTCTCATGACCTAGGGCATGTTTCAAGATGTTCAGGATTTTCATGTCCACCCTCTTCTTGGCTATATCTTCAACAGCAACAGCTCTCCCATCTTCAGGTTTTTCCACCTTATCAGATTCAGGACAATTAGGAACAGCTGTCCTTGTAGCAATAGCAGCAGTAATCTTTGCTGCTTTATCGAATGTGTTCCCATATTCGATAATTTCCCAAAGAGTGTAGTCATGAATAGCTATGTATTGCTCAAAATTGGATTTCCAAAGCTCAAAGTTCCTGGCATCAAACATGGGAATTTTGATACTAGGGTTTGAGAAGTTGTTTTGCAGCAAAGCAGGAGGTTGATTTGTGCCAGACATGGTGTTTTTAGGGTTTTGAGAATTTAGGGTTTTTAGGGTTTGGTGTTTTAGGGTTCTGCGTTACTTAAAGATCAAAAGTTTCTCAACAAGCTCTGATACCACTTGTTGATCCCAAACTTAGATCGATTAGCTTTGTGTATACGAGATTAGATCAAGTACTACACGTAGAGAAACCTTTGCTTATGAATAAAGTAACAAAGTGTTATGCGGAATTAACACTTGATCTAAAACACAATGATGTTAAACAAACTTTCACTTGTATTAGAATAATCTTGTTGATTACAATGAAAGGTTTAACTTGCGAATACTATGAAAAACTGATATTAAACATTAACCTAAAAGATCTTCTTTTATAGAACAAGAAGTCTTGTACAATAAGCTACAAATCAATTATTCTAGGTAAAGATAAACATAGAAAATACATTGTCGTTTCTATCCTTACTAGAAGTAATCTAGAATATAATATACGTGTAGCTCACATCTTCCATCAGTGCTTGTCTTCAATCTGTCAACGCTTGACTTTATCTTGTCAACGCTTATGCTGTCAGCGTTCACTTTGCTCTTGTCAACGCTTGAGTTGTTCTTGTCAGCGTTCAAGTGTTCTGGCCTAAATTTATTCCCAACACAGATTTGGTCAGTCTGTCGACGATGACCCAAATCGAATCAAATTCAGATGATGACCTTTGCAATAGCTAGACGTTTACTAATGTATGAGGCGATGTCTGCCTTCATAATCCGTCATCAGTACAACTTCTTCAGACAAAGATACTTTTAGTCATAAATGATATAAATAGAATACTTATACTTACACATTCCAACATAACTATATCTCATAATCTCCATATTTAGGCAACCACCAGTGGCCTTTAAAACATTTAACGCTATTGGCTTCTCTATTTTAATGGTTCACATTAGCCGCGAACCTCTTTTATAATCTATATTATCCTTTTTATATGCGTCGGCTATATTTTTAAATTGTTCGGCAATTTATTTTGCACAGTCATTATCAAGGAACATGTCCTAATTGATTCTTTATCCTTTCTATATTATGTGTCGATATCTACATTCACTTCTCATGATGATATAATTATCATGACCGTATTTATTCAAAATTTCTTTCTTCATATCTTCTATGGTTTAGTTTCGTCTCAACTACTATTTTTATCAGTTTTTTTTTCTCAATCCGGCGTTTAAAGTGTCGATAATCATTACAACTAATTAAATATTAAATATTCAATTTTCATGAAAGGTAAACATAAAGATTTTTAAATTTTCTCAGTTTGTCCAATTATATTAAAATGTTCAAAATAAATTTGAATTTAATTAACAAAATTTTTGCTGATTTATCAAAAATAATTAATAAGATTCGTAAATGTTCGAGAAATCTTTGTTTATACTTTGGTCAAAATTTCTTAGTTGAAAAGCAAAAATTGTCGTTTCAAATTTTAAGTAATGGTTTATATAGTTTCCTCAATTCTTCTTAGGTTGTCTAGAAGTATACACAAACATTTACCCCTAAACAGAAGTTTAGTTAAATGGTTTGTGTATAAGGGAATAATACCTTAAAAATCCTTTGTTAAAACATTTGTCAAAATATATTTGCACTTTCTTTTTAGTATATCTCAAATTCTAAATGACTTCTAAATTTTAGAGAGTCACTTTATATTCCATTATTTATTAATCACACGGTTAAATCAGGTAAATGATTAAGTCTTAAATCTCATGTTAAATATTCAAGATACAGGTTTTAATTGTTCGGCCAATTCAGGGCAATCTATAAATAATTATTAACTCATTCTTATTCGTATTAACAAACAAATAGTCCTTAATGATCGCAAGCATGAATTTATCAAATTACAGCCTACACACGTGATTCACCAATTTTATGAATGCTACATGTGTATTAGTCAATCCAAACGACATCACGTGAAACTCATAATGTTCATTACAAGTACCGGATGTAGTGATTGGAATAGATAATCTTTTTCGCAGATGCGAAGTTGATGATAACCATGCCGTGGATCAAATCTTTAAAACATACGCTAGAACCTTGTAAATGATCGAACAATTCTTCCATTTCGAGTTATGGATATCGTTTTCGATTGTCAATTTACTCAGTTACAGTAATCTATAAATATAAGGAATGATAACACCATAGCTCTTCATGATGACAGGCTTGGTAGGATAAAATCGTTCTCCGAAAACTTTCTCAGTTGTACGGTAATTCCTTAAATTCAGATGGTGCTGACGTACAGTGCACAAGACACAGGTGCAGCACCGGAAATATAATCAAATACCAAATTCAACTTGCCTTAATGGCGAAAGTCTAGGTAATTCACCAACAAATACTTCCTAAAGTTTCAGATAACGGAAACATCTTTAATAAATTCATATTAGGTTCTTCTAGATTACAATATCTATGACTAGTTCACAACCATTCATGGTATAATTTTAAGTCCAAAAGCAGGATATGGTCATCCATCAAGAATTATTTAGATCACTTTTGATAATCAACATCTTATCATTTAGGGGAATTCAATTCGAGTTCCCATCAATTAAAACAATGTCGTCATGTCATAATCAATCAATCCATTCTACCGGCATTATCAACTTTTAAGTTTCATTGCCGTCGATAAGAAGTGAACTTCTCAAAAGACTAATAATAATTCATAATCCTTCACAATTTCAGGGATATCAGGAGACATAACTACTATTAAAAGAGCAAGGTCAACACATAATCTATGCGAGAGAATTTCAAATCAGATACAGATGAAAACATTTAATGAATATGAATATATCCCATGTTTTCATAATTTGAGTACGCATTCGAAAGCTCCTCGGATCGTTACCCAGGTCATTCAAATGAAATCAAATCAAACGAAATGATAAGAACGTCGATACATCCAGTCGGGTATCAATACTCGGTAATCAAATACTTTTCCTAAGAATCTCACTACGGGAGAATTGGACAAGAAAGAATTGTCAATTGTCCAATAAGACAATTTCCACAGATGAGTAAATTCGACTCAGAAGAATAGATGCTACAGGCACATATGTAGGTGTCCCTAACACTATGTCCCTATTTTTCACTTCTTGCAGATCTCATAAAATTTTATTTTTCACAATCTTCAATGAAAATGTAGTGTTTATTCATTAGTTTTATGGTGACTACTAATCAGTCTTGCATAGTCCGTTCCAAATTGTATGTAGGCGCGCAACTATATACAATTTCAAGATTAACGATGCAATACTCAGCTCATCAAAATTTTATCATCCATGTTTACAGTAAAATCATTTTCATGCTTAATTCTTAGATAAGAATCAAGAATAAATTTACAAAGATTTTCTTCGTTATGAAAACAATTAAGTTTCCAAAGCTTTTCATAAACAACTTCATTTTGATATCAATCACTTATAATTCTCACTTTAAATAATCCTTATTGTGATGAAAATTAAATTTTCTCAAAGGATACCGTTTTAACTTATAAAAACAATGAGTGATCTGCAAAAGAGTGATGAAAGCTTGTTCACCAAAACTTAACTATGATATGATAGGAAATGATCTTAGCCAATTAATCATGAGGTTCATGATCTCGATGGCACTCAAAAGAATAATGAACAACGTAACTCAAATCGAGATGAGTACTTGTTCAATGGTTGCATCACTAATGCGAGCATTAGGAAGAAGCAAGAAAAGATAGATATCATCGATACATGTAGAATTTAGCAATCAAAGGTAGTCTTTTTCATTAATCACAAACAAGTCAAATTGTACCGTAACACATTATGTGTCACTATGTCATACAATTCTCAGAACTCATCCTACCAACTGATATCTCAGTTAAGTTAGGGATTTTTAAAAGATACCACAATGAATACTAATCTACAAGAGTCATTAGGTGTCCTGCCTGTCCTAGAAGATCCATTGGTCCCAATTCAGAAGAAGATTTCTTCAATTTATTTCTTGGACTCTGGGCATCCTCGTTAGTGGACAATAGCCTAGGAACAACCTTTAACACGAACTAACAATCAATTAAAACCTTATAATTTAATCACAAAACTTAACGACTTCCTCTTAACAGTTTCATATTTCATACAGGTTAAATTTTAATTTATTCAAGTTTCAACCACTTTTATAGTCAATTCAATATCCTACCTCATTTTCCAATACTTACAACCTTATTCTTCGGCCTTGTAAAGGCAATAAAAGCTCGATATGAACAACACTTAATTTCCAATCCTATATCTCCTACAACAACAATTATCAAATGAGTCACTAGTATGAGATGACTCATACATTCAATTAGACTCCTCAGAAAGGTATTAGTGGCATGAGGCTTTTGGGTAATGGTTCCAGTGACAGCCTCAAGTGCAACATTCACCCTTTCGATTTCAATTTAAGAATTGGATGACAACGAATCATATGACATCTTTCTAGGTGGTAACGTTTTGTCAAACTCCACTCTATAAGAAAAGATCGTCATAACATCGATATCAGTTAAATCTTGCCAATTCTTTTTCATATCACAATCAACTAATATCTACATTTCTACGAATATCAACCATTTGTTGGGATCATAAATATCCACAACTTGGTTTAGATCTAGGATAGCTAGAATTCCTACGAGAATAGCTTCGATTAATTTACTAGGGGATTTAGGGTTTCTTGTGACAATCTACGTCGTATAAATACCTCGTATAAAAATCAAAATAATCATCAAACAATCATGTAATAAAATTACATCATATATATATAATCTAAGTTATATATATATATTAAAATAACACTTCTCAGTCTTGGCCTTGTCGGTAACTCGGGAATTATTCGGCACCGTTATAGTCAAAAGATTTTTAGACATTTTAGAAAAATGTTTTTAGTTAAAAGATTTTGAAATGTTTTATTCAAAACCTTGGTTTTTAAAAATCTTTCGTTCTCTATAACGAGAGCTCTGGTACCAAACTGTAACACCCCCAAATTTATACAACTTAGTACAGCGGAAGACTAGTTGGTGTTACGGGATAGCACATTACTCACATCATAGACAACGCGTAAAAATCGCGTCGTTTAATAATAAATCATTTCCATTCATAAACATCAAAGTTACATCGGTCCCAAGTCATTATATTTCATACAAAGTTTTACAAAGCATTTTGAATGGAAAATATTGTTTAAGTGCGGGCCATTAATTCTTGTCGTCTTCCCGAGAATTACCTTCAAGTACCTGAGATAAAACATGTTAAAAGAAAAGGTCAGCGATAACGCCGAGTGAATTCATAGAGTTTAATAAATTCCATCAATATAATTTTGGTATAAAATTAGTACCAAAAATCAATTCGTACAAATCGTTGTAATAGGCCGTAAAATAGCCAAAATCAGTTTATACAAATCTTTGTAATAGGCCATAAAATAGCCAAAGTCATTTTATATAAATCCTTATCGAAAATCAATATAGGCATTTGCCTTAAAAATTATTATACGAGCCAATGTCGTAAAAACATCATACAATACGTCTTATGACGTTGTATGAAAATAAAAACCGTTATATGAATATGGTTACGAAAACCAAAACACAAACATAATATCAATAGTATGACCCAGAATTGCTAGTCAGGCAATACATCGTAATTCGAAGCGTCTAATAGTATTTCGTTAGATTTTGGATTATTACAAGCCGCATGACATTGTTACCTTACTAAACCAAAACGGGTAGCTAACCCGATACCAATTTTGCCCATCTAAAGTAGCGTGTCGTCACAAAGGTCACGCTATGGAAATCTTCTCATACATAAATTCGCTTACCAATCAATGTGGCACGACGGGGATCAACCGTCAAGGCGCGAACTGGGGTGATCGTCCCCAAATAGTACTATTAAATGCATAAGCGTCTACCAAATCCCGGTAGTTCACAATTCATGCTAATGGGACTTTTAGTGACATAACCTAACTTTAATAATCCATTTATTTTCATCTATCGGGTCCTTTAATCATTTATCGGGTCATACAATCGGGTCATTCAATCATTCAGGTCCAAATCAATAAACAAACAATCGGGACAAATGGTGTCTTATTTAATAAAAACTAACATGTTATCTCCCTCGCGGGTTTATAAAAAATTTATAAAAACATTTAAAAGAGTGCGAGGCTATGAACTCACGTTGATGTGGGAAGGCGATTATCGGCGATTTGGATGTACGGTACGTGCTTCGATCACGGAAACCTAGACAAATAATACTCGGTCTTAGACGTTTGTCCAATGACTTTATAAAAACAACAATTATGTATACATATGATGATTATATATATATATATGATGATCAAGTGGGTTTACATATTCTCGTTTACTCATTTTAGTGTTATATGGCGATAGCTTTTATACTAGTTTACTAGTTTTACCCATTTACGTGTCTTAAGTCCAAATAAGCTTATTATAAGTTATTTAACTTATTTTAATCCATTTTGTACTTATATTATCAGTACATACACTTTCAAGTTGGGCCCAAATGGGTTAAGCCCAATAAGTTCTTTTTATGGGTGTTTATCTTATTTAGTCCAATTATTAGCCCAATATGTTTACTTAGCTCGTTAATGTCCGTATGCCCTATAGTTCGGGTTTTATCGGTTTTTACTTGTTATACATGTCTATATATCAGTATATAAGTTTTATAAAGTTTTCATTAGACGGGTCCAACCATCTAAGTTTTATTTAACAAAAACGTTAATTTTACGGCAATAGCCGAAAAAGTCGTAAAAATCATGTTTATAGTTTTTATTACTTATAAACATTATTTCACCACCATTTATATAATTTATCCATTTGATTAACCTTTTATATATATTTATATAAATAAGTTTTATAAGTTAGTGGGTTTTTATTTTACATTTTATATATTAAAATGTGAGTGCTTATATAATAGTATTATTCTTTAATTTCTAAAAATCTGATTTTTAACTTCACTTTCACCAAAACTGCCATATCTTGAGTTCTATATGGAGATAGAAGCTCAAGTTTTTATCACATAAACTACATGATATGAGCTACATTTAACTCTTTTATAGCTACTGTTGAATCATCTTCTAAATATTTTCTAAAAATCGTCCAAAACAGTAACTTCAGATTTATACCCTAAACTTGTTTTGATCATATCTCACTCATTACTTTGATTCCATTGCATGGCCAACTCTCACATGTGTACAAGACCCATAGCTTACTGTAAATCCATTCTACTTCATCATTTTATCAGATTACCATCTAGTTCTTTACTGTTTTATACAGTCATCAAATTTAATCAAGATTTTAACCTTGTTTCTTATGGTTTTTCACCTTTTTATCCATGATTATCAACACCAAATCCCCACATAACATTTTTATCATCATATAATCATCATAAATATATACAATAGGAAATAAAATACATGTTTACATAATCAAAATGACAAGAAGATGAGGAGGACAATCTTTATACCACCAACTTGATGTAAGTTATGAGTTTGACATGGTTTTGGATGGAGAAACTTATGATGCACCAAGACCACCTTCATGACCACCATTCTTCATAGAAACCTTGTGGAAAATCAGCCCCAAGACACCATGAATACTCCTCCTTGGATGTTATAAGTTGCACCAATCTTCATCTTTTTTAATGGAGATTAACATATGTTAATTATAACATATGTTTGTGGTTAAAATTTGATCAAGTGATGGTGATTTAGGGTGTAAAATGGGACGGCACATTTAGGTTAGAGAGAGAGATGTGTGTTATTTGCATGGAGTAAAATGGTATGTGGTATTTGCTAGTGGTTTTGATGTGAGTGGAAGGCTTACTTAGTAAGCTAAGAACATGTGTAAGACTTTGTGAGATAAACTTGACACATCAAGTGTTAAGTTATGTTGTGTTGGCCGGTTTTGATGGGGGTGGGACAAGTGTCCCACTTGTCTCATCCCCATTTATTTACGGGTACTCCTCGATTCTAGTTTCCTCGATTTGCGTGCCCTCGGGTCGTTTTACGAAAAACGTTTTTATAAATTATGAATCACCGTCATAAAACGAATCCAATAAAAATTGTCTCATCAAAAACGGAGTTCGAAAACGTAAATACGTAATCCTAGGGTTTCCGGTTTAGTCGTAAAGGTCGTTAAAATCGTAAGTCCTAATCTCTTCTCGTAAATTTGTGAGTTTATGAACCAACATAAATTTAAAACTCCAAAAATAATATTCACGGATAAATTTATTTTCTGAGATGTCGGACTGTCACCAAAGACGGTGTATGTAAACGTAAGCACGTAACGTTGAATCCTCCGGTTTAGACGTAGTCAATGCTACTTCAAGACATAAATCCAAATTTCTTCCCAAAAATATGTGAGTTCATATTGTAACATTAAAATAATGTTTTCAAATAAATATTGAGAATAAAATATCAATCGTAAATTGACGGATTGTCACAGTATGAATTAGTTTACTAACTCATGAGGCACTGTAGCATGCAAAGTTGATATACTATGTACGCTGCCAAGACTTTTTGGCCTAGAATTGGATGTGGTCTTTTGGGAGACTTGGGTATGATTTTTATTGGGCTTACCTAGGAAGTTACAAAGGATTTTATAATATAACTTCATTGTTAAGAACTTTGGTTAGCAAGGGACACTTGAGGACAATTATGTCTATCTTGCTTAAGCAAGTGTGCATGATTGGACAGTGCTTGCCACCCTATGGTAATTTTCAGTCTATAGGTTATCTTCACTAGGATAAATCACTTTGTTAAGGTCCTTTTTCATTTTTATTATTTTTATTTTTGGACGTTGACAGATTTATTTCCAAATGTTGTTAGGACTGATAGGTGTGTAAACACCCATCCTTTTTACCACTTAACTACAATAATAACCGAGCCAAAACGTGTATTTTATGTCGTAAATGTCGGAATTATGCGTGGTTTGTGTTTTTGTTGTGATTTAGGACGAAATTGTGAAAAGGGGAGAAAACACGGGCATTCACGGGCTTTTATCTGTTGATCCCAAACTTAGATCGATTTAGCTTTATGTATACGAGATTAGATCAAGTAATACACTTAGAGAAACCTTTGTATATGTATATGACAATCTAAGTGTTATGCGGAATTAAGACTTAAACAAGAACACAATGATATAAACAAACTTTCACTTTGATTAACGATATCAAACTTGCTTACAATGAAAGTAGTTTACGTATGAAAACTTATATTGAACATTCACCTAAAGGTCTTCTTATATAGACATAAGAAGCCTTGTACAATAATCTACGTATCAACAATTATAGGTAAAGATAAATATAGAAAATACATTGTTGTTCCTATCTTTACTAGAAGTAATCTAGAATACAATAAACGCGTAGAGTATATCTTCTTGTCAGTGCTTGTCTTCAATGTATCAACGCTTGACTTTGTCTTGTCAACGCTTGAGCTGTCAACGTTTGTTTTACTCCTGTCAACGCTTGTTTTACTCTTGTCATTCTCAAGTAGACTGGCTATAATTTATTCCCAACAATCCACCCCTAAACTTGATATCTACTCTAGTGATCAAGTTTCTGAATAAACATTAAGAACTAGGAGGAATCTTACAAACCTTCTCATATTGGTAATAAATAAATCTGATCAAGTCTTTTGCCACGTCACTTGAATAATCAATTTCCAGCTAAGTGTTCTTCATCTTCTTCAAGATTTCCTTGGACATGAAATACTGACTATCCACAAGTATATACTCAGCAAACTTTGTAGAACTCAAATAATAAACACCAGCAGCTGAATACAATCTCCATTGAAGACCACTGAGATCATCTTCAAGATCCTTCCAAATAGCAGGATCCTCATCTTTTGGTCCACACATTCTCTTGAATGTGGACCACAGTTTTATTCCATTTACTGAAGTTGGTGCTTCAGTCTCATACTTGGCCTCTAACAACCTCCATAGGTCTACCAAGTCTTATCTGTCAAAACTTGTAAACAAAGATATAAGGGTGGTAAAAGTGTGAACCTCTTTTCCATACCTGCCAATCTTCCAAAACCCACATTCATCTTCTTCATAGCTTACAATTGGGTTTCTGGAATCAAGTGGTAACACTTGTACCATATCTGAAGCTTCTAAAGGTGAGAGCTTGAGACTCTTTCTTATGACAGCTTCACTTGGATGTAATGGATCCATATCTTTGGGAAACTCAAGAGAAACTCCCTTTTTCACTGGTCTGGGAACAAACATTGCTTTCTTGAGCTCCATTTCCTCTGCAAGTTCTTCTTTTCTTTCATCAGAAAGAAGTCTTAGAGTGTTCTCTTCCTGCACTCTAACCCAAATGGGATATGCTCTACATTCCAACTCATCAAATGTCAACCCAGTCAATTTCTTATAAGTCCAACCTATTCCATGACATCTGAGCAGCATAAAGTACAACTCCTTTCTATCCCTTTTCAAATTTGAGAGAACATTGCTTGCTTTGTGTTTTAGTATGACCTTGCAATCCTTTTGTACTCTAAGAAGAATCTCCAAACCCCATATCTGATCTGAAATGGTCAAATGTGGATTCTCTATACACCTTTCTTCCCAAGCATGGTACATCTGAACCACCTCTGGCATATCAAAATCAACCTGCAATTTCAACTCTCTCAATTTCTCCTTGGCCAGCTCATCACCATACTCAAGTCTCTCTGGTTGTTCTATGATCATAACACTTGAGTCTGAACTAGCTCCATCACTTCCTTCTTCCTCTTCTAAAGTGACAACAAAAGGTGATTCACCCACCTTTTTCTTTTCTTGTTCCACAATTTGTGCAGCCAACCTTCTATCAAATTCAATTTGTGCTGCATTCTTTGGAACAACCTCTTCTACCATAATACCCTTACCCTTATCTAATGGATCAATTGTTGGTAAGGTAGATGGTGATACCTGTGAAGAAACCTCCTTGATGATGGATGATGACTAGAATACATCACCCTCATGTGTAGGTCTGTCAACGCTCACTTTTGCTTTGTCAGCGCCCAAAATACTCATGTCAGCGTTCAAATCTATCTTGTCAACGCCCAATGTACCTGTCTCAGCGCCTCTTGCAATTTCCTCCAACATGGCTGTAAATGATAAATTTAAGTTGGTAGGAGCAACTATAGACATATCAAACCTGCTTGTTTCTTTAAACCAGTAAGGGCTTCAGCTACGCCCAAATATTCTTCATCAAATGAATCTTTTCCACTCTCAACAAAAGGTTCTGTAGCAGCTTCATGTGAGCCTTTATCACTCAAATTAACAGGCTCAGTAGCAGCTTCCTCCCCTTTGTAAGAATCCTCCTCAGATACAAGGACCCTTGTCTGCCTTCTCCTGGACTCAGCTGTTTCTAAAATAACAATCCTCTCCCTCAATTGCTTGAGTTCAAGGCCTTGTGTGCTGACAACTTGTACCAAGTCTGCATTTTGCTTTTGCAAGCTCATGCAGACTGCCGTCAATTCCATCAAAGTCATTGGTTCCAATCTGCCCTCTTCTAAAATGGGTATTTGACCTCCCAAGTCAGATTCATTAGGCATGGATGAGGCCTTAATTATGGTGGGACTGCCTTGGCCAGCTTCTAAGCCAGAACCAATAGTCCCAGCCTCATCCATAGCACCAACCACACTTGTGGTGGTGGTTCTCTCTGCTACATGGCTAGGACCACTAGAGGAGAACACTCCAGTAGTCCTTTGGCGTTTTTGTAACCTATATTGTGTTGGGGGAGAAGAAGATGTGGATTGGGTGGATGTGGGTTGGTTAAGGGGTGTTTGGGTCTGTGAAGGTTGTGTGTCAACGTTGGAAATAGGCACATCAACGCCAACATTTAACGTGTCAGCGTCGAAGGGTTCTTGGTCAATTTGCATATGTTGTGGTGAAGGTAATGGTTCAGGTATTGGGTCAATTTGGGGTTGGGGGTCTTGTTGGGGTTGAGCTGCATCAATGACAGCAATCATAGCTGGGGTTAAGGGTAGGTCACGATGTGGGGGTGAGTTCATCTTCATAAAAATTTCTTTCTTTTGCACAGGGATCTCATAAAAATCATCATGATCCCTTGTGCAGTATCCTTGGACATCAAAAACCATTTGTAAAAATCTGGGATAAGCTAAAGTCATTTTGCTCCCTTTATTTTTACACATGCCCTCAAAAATCATTTTAGAATAATTAAATTTTTGCCCAGTAGCAATGCACACAATAGCACTTGCAATAGATCTATTGATCTCATTGTGTGCAGTGCACTTGGGACTCAAACATTGTAGGAGGACATGTATGAGGTACTTCCAGGCTGGGGAAACTCATGTTTATGATATTTATTTAAAGTTCCTTCATCAGGAAAAGGATAACCCAAAGCCCTTAGTCCTTGTTCTATTTCACTAATGGGAAGAATGGTTATACCATCAGCATCATCAAGATGCAAAGCTTGGCGTACCAAAGCTTTAGTAACCACGCAAGTTCTCCCATGAACAATAGAAGTTAATGTAGTCACTCTATTAATTGTTGAGGAACTAACATTGTTCCAAAACTGTTTAATATGTATGACAGGAATGAGTGGTGCATGAGAAAGAGCATACCTAAAAGGAGATGCGTTCAAATACGCCACCATTTGTGTGTATTAGGGAAACAGAGCATCATCAGCTTCAAGATACGCGATCATGTTGTGTTGGCTTCTGAACCCCAATTCCAAATCTGATGGTTTAAACTTTGGTGCAATTGTTGAAAGCTGTTAAAATGATTGAGAAAGATGAAGTTGATAAGAAAAAAATTGTGTTAGACAAGAATAATAGGTACCCTGGTTAAAAATAGGAGCCAAATATATAGGAGAAGAAAATGCATGTGATTTGCCCAAAAATAGGCAAGTATTTTCAAAATGCACTCATGATATTATTGAAAAAGAATAATATTTTCTCATGCATTAAATGAGGTTTATCTGCTCTCAAAATTACGGCCTAAAAATATGTCAAAAAGTAACAACTGGGTAGGCCCCATTGAGTGTCAACGGTAAAAATAACCTATCAACGCCCAACGACTATATTCTTGTCAACATTTGCCATAGCCATGTCAGCGTCTAATTTGGTCACAACAACGCTTGGAAAAATACTTCTCAGCGTCCAAAAATAAAAATGTTTTAAAAAAGAAAAATGACCTTAACAAAGTAATTTATCCTAGAGAAGAGAACCAAAAAGCTGATAATTATTATAGGGCGGCAAGCACTGTCCAGTTATGCACACTTGCTTATGCAAGATAGACACAACAGTCCTCTAGTGTCCCTTGCTAACCAAAACTCTTAACAACTAAGTTACCTTATAAAATTCCTTGTTACTCCCAGGTAAATCCCATGAAAAAATCATTCCCAAGTCTCCCAACAGACCACAACCAATTCTAGGCCAAAAATGTCTTGGCAGCATGCATAGTATATCAACTTTGCATGCTACAGTGCCTCATGATTTAGTAAAACTAACTCATACTCACTTGTGGACAAAATCTAGAATTGTGATAAGAGTATCATATGGATACCCAAACATCCTAAAGGTTCCTAAAACCTCCCCTTAAACTATGATACATATGTTGTTAAAAATGTGCATGAACATAAAAAATTTATGTTAAGATAGGAATTAAAAATTCCAACCATCATCCATAAATAAAAACATGTCCAAATGCTTCTCCAATGATCCATAAGCAACTCTGTATCCAATGGTATACTGCTAACACCACCTGCACATTTAGATTGAAAAACCACAAAACTAACATTGTTGTTGACAACGCCCCGATAACACATAACAACGTTGAGGGAAGCTTTGTCAGCGTTAGACAAATATATTGCTGACAACGTCACAAAAACACTTATCAGCGTTCAAGCAACCTTTGTCAGTGTTAGAAAAATATAGTGGAAAATCTAAATCTTCAAAAGACCAATAACAATGCATTATCCTGTACATACTTTTACAAAAAGACTCCAAAACACATATTATGTGAGATTGATCATTCCAATACTTGTTACCAAGTATTGAAACCTCCCAGCATCAAAAGGTTTAGTTAGTAAATCTGACACATTCTCCTCTGTGTCAACCCTATCTGGTTGTATTAAACCCTTTTCAAAACAATCTCTTATAAAATGGTGTCTAATTTCTATGTGTTTAGTTTTAGAATGATGTACATGATTCTTAATAATGCATAATGTGCTGTTATTGTCAACAAATATCTTGGTATGCATGAAATTATACCCATAGTCTAACAGCTGGTTCTGAATCCACAAAACTTGTCCACAACAAGCAGCTGCAGCCACATACTCAGCTTTAGTTGTAGAGTTAGCCACCACTATTTGTTTCTTGCATTGCCAAGATATTAACCTGCTCCCAAGAAACTGACATCCACCAGTTGGGATTTTCTATCAAACTTATCACCTCCATAGTCACTGTCTGAATATGCAATCAGCTCCAATGGTGAATCCTTTGGATACCACAAACCAATACTAGGATAGCATCTTAGGTACCTAAAGATCCTCTTCACATCATAAAGGTGACATTCTTTGGGAGTCACTTGATGGCGTGCACAAGCACACACAACAAACATGATGTCAGGTCTGGAGGCTGTAAGATACATCAACGATCCAATCATAGATCTATAATGCCTGACATCAACATCTTTCCCATCTCCAATCTTTCCACAAGGGTGTTCTCGATCCATAGGAGTAGTAACCCTCTTTTCATGTGGAGAAAAGCCAAATTTCTTCAAGATCTCTGCCACATATTTATCCTGGGAGATGAAGATACCATCTTCTTTCTGCTGAACTTGTAAACCAAGAAAGAAGTTCATCTCCCCCATAGCACTCATCTTGAATTTGTCTGTCATCAGCTTGTAGAAATCCTCACTCATCTTTGGATCAGTAGACCCAAAAATGATGTCATCAACATAGACCTGAACAAGCAACACATCCTTGCCTTTCTTCTTTGTAAATAGTGTCTGATCTATGGTGCCCCTCTTGAATCCATTGTCCACTAGATAAGTAGACAAAGTACCATACCATGCTCTAGGGGCTTGATGAAGTCCATACATAGCCTTCTTGACTCTATACACCTTGTCTGGATTCTCTGGATCCTCAAAACCAGGAGGTTGCATCACATATACCTCCTCAACAATTTTTCCATAGAGGAAGGCACTCTTGACATCCATTTGATAGACAGTGAAGCCCATGCAGGATGCATAGGCTAAAAAGATCCTAATAGCTTCAATCCTTGCAACTGGTGCAAAGACCTCCTCATAGTCTATCCCCTCCTCTTGTGTATATCCCTGAGCCACTAATCTTGCCTTGTTTCTGACCATAATACCTCTTTCATCTCTCTTGTTCCTTAGAACCCATCTTGTCCCTATAGGTCTGATATATCTGGGACAATCAACCAGCTCCCAAACATCCTGAATTGCAAATTGGTGAAGCTCATCCTGCATTGCTTCCACCCAACTTGGTTCTTTGAGAGCATCAAATATCTTCTTGGGTTCCTGTTGTGACAGAAATCAGGCAAACAAACATGCTTACACAAGAGGGGTATCAACCTTCTTGTGAATATTGGCAATAAACCCACCAAGACCTTGATGAGATCTTCTAGTCTGAACAGGAGTCATAATATCACCAATGATTTGAGAAGTTAGGTGATTCTTCATAGTAGAAGTGAGAACTCCTCCTTTAAAAAGTCTGGTGTCCTCAACCTCATTCTCCATGTTGCCAATATCTTCTTCTTCAGACTCTCTTTCATCAACATGAGGATGAACCTCTTCATATAAATTGGAAGGTTCACCTTGTTCAAAAATGGAAGAGAAAAGATGTGCAGAAGTGTTGTCAACGCCTGAACCTTGTTTGTCAGCGTGTGGGCTAACAACGCTTGAACTATTGTTGTCAACGTCTGAGCCATCAACGTCTGAATTGGTCTTGTCAGTGCTAGATTTGCCTTTGTCAGCGCATGAAGGACCATGCATGTTGTTATCTGGTGGTACTTGGGGACCACCATTATCTTTACCAGCAGCAGCAGCAGCAGCAAAAGCACCTGTCCATATGGGGATTGTAACATATTCTTGTATAGGAGATGACTTTTCTACTTGTGGTCCAACCTTTTCATGAACCTGTGTACCTGAAACATCAACCACTTGTACTTCCACAACATTTGAAGTTACCTTCACAATGTCTGGATTAGTGACAGGCATGTAATTTAAAGTTCTAGATAAAGGTTCCAACTCAAACAACCAATTTGGACCACTTTCAGGATCACTAGGTTTATTCTCTAAAAACCTGACATGTACTCTTTCAAGAATACGTTTTTCCTCTTTAAGATAAACCCTATATCCCTTGCTCTGCACTGAATACCCCATAAAGTAGCCTTCATCACCTTTTGCACTAAATTTTCCTAAGGCATCACTAGTATATAAAACTACTACATGACAACCAAAAGGTCTGAGAAAACCAATATTAGGTTTTCTTCCCCAAAGTAACTCATAAGGTGTTTTGTTCTGAATTTTGTTGACCAATGCTCTATTTTGAACATAGCAAGCTGTTTTAACAGCCTTAGCCCAAAAGGCTATAGGAAAATGAGCATCAGCCAACATGGTTCTGGCTGCTTCAATTAGGGTTCTATTTTTCCTCTCAGCAACCCCATTTTGCTGTGGGGTTCTGGCAACACTAAATTGCCTAGTAATTCATTTCCTGGCACAAAAATCATCTAACTTTTTATTCCTAAATTCACCTCCATTATCACTCTTAAGTATTTTAACTTCATTACCAGTTTTCTTCTCAATCTGAGTGATAAAATCAATTAAGGTGTCGGCTGTGTCACTCTTCATAGCTAAAAAGAAAGTCCAAGTAAACCTAGAAAAGTCATCTGTGATGACAAAGCAGTAGGACTTACCATTCAAACTTTCTATGTTGGTTGGACCAAAGAGGTCCATATGAAGCAAGTGAAGAGGTCTAGTACTAGAGTGCACATGTTTGGACTTGAATGAGACCTTGTGCTGCTTGCCTTTAAGACATGCAACACAAGAGTGGTCATTGTGGAAGGCCTTCTCAGGCAAACCATCAACCAAGCTAAGTCTCACAAGCCTGTTTATATTCTTAACATTTATGTGCCCTAGTCTCTTGTGCCATAAATTACTCTCATCTACTGAAGCTTTAGCATAAAAACAAGACATATTGTTATTCATTATAATCCCATTCAGATTCACATTGTATATGTCTTTATGCCTAGGTGTTCTATAGTCAATATATTTCTCATCAGGGATCTTATAATCCTTTCTTAACACCAAACATTCAGTATAAGTAAACAGAACTTTATTTTTGTTATCACAAACTTGTGATACACTAAAAAGATTGTAATCAAGTTCCTTTACCAAAAATACGTTCTCAAAACGCATGGTGAGAAGGGTTCCTTTGCCTGTGATAGTACCATATCTGCCTCCAAAGTAAACCTTATCACCATCCTTAATGGGAGTGAAGTTAGTTAGATAATCTTCCTTCCCTGTCATGTGCCTTGAGCATCCACTATCCCAATATCTATAATCATTGACCTGTTTTTAAATGCCCTGCACATATAGAAAACAAGTTAGTTTTCTTTGGGAATCCAAGCCTTGGAAGACTTGGATTCATCTGGTTGTTCAATAAGAACAGACTTAGTTCTCACAACAACCCCATTTTCATCCTTCTTAGGATGAAATACCCAGTTAACCCCAATAGGTTTTGTAATGACCTTTGAAATGTAATTAAATCTGTTGCAGGTCATTGAAATCCCATTATCATTAGGGTTTTGATCTTTCTTTGGTCTCCATGTCAAGCTTGAAGAAGCTTTAGACCCCTTACCCTGTGGTTGCAAATATTTAGGTCTGGTCACGCATCTGTCAGCGTTGGAATTGGTCTTGTCAACGCTGAACTTACCCTTGTCAGCGTTGAACCTAGGGTTTGCTACAGAAACCCATTGCCTATTAGACCAAGTGTTTGTCTATTGAAATGGTCTTTGTCCATGAGTGTTAGACCCTCTAGTAAAGAATGGGGCAGGTCTAACAACTTGTGGACTTTGCTGCACACAAGGTTTGGGTCTGACAACGTTTGACTTTCTAACAACGTTGACTTAGATCGACTTAGCTTTATGTATACGAGATTAGATCAAGTAATACACTTAGGGAAACCTTTGTATATGTATATGACAATCTAAGTGTTATGTGAAATTAACACTTAAACAAGAACACAATGATATAAACAAACTTTCACTTTGATTAACGATATCAAACTTGCTTACAATGAAAGTAGTTTACGTATGAAAACTTATACTGAACATTAACCTAAAGGTCTTCTTTTATAGACATAAGAAGCCTTGTACAATAATCTACGTATCAACTATTCTAGGTAAAGATAAATATAGAAAATACATTATTGTTCCTATCTTTTTAAGAAGTAATCTAGAATACAATAAACGCGTAGAGTATATCTTCTTGTCAGTGCTTGTCTTCAATGTATCAACGCTTGACTTTGTTCCTGTCAGTGCTGGATTTGTTCCTGTCAGCGCTGACTTTGGGAGCGTTGACACACTTATATGCTAAATGTGAAAAGCTACCACAAGGGTAACAAGCTTTTCTAGACACAACCCTAGGTCTAGAAGAGAAGAAGCCTGTTCCATCATTGCTAACTTGGCTCTTAGGTGACCTAGTATTCCTATACATCTCTGCATACTTAATGCTAGGTTTTCTATCAGTGTTTGAGCCAAGGTCAACAACTTTACCAGTGATTGGGTTTGTAACCTTAATGGGAGTTGACTCATTAGGACTTTCACATAGCAAGCCACCCTTAACAAATAAGGTAGGGTTAGCTTTCTTCCATTCATTCAGGTCAGTCAACCTTTGTTGATACTCTTCAACTAGGGTGACAACTCTTGGTGGAGGAATGAATTCCTCCTCTTGGAGTTCTGGCAAACCAGTCCAAGATAGGTCCTTTTGTTGGACACCATAGAAGTCACCAGTTGGTGGTGGAACCATAGAGTAGTCTTTCATCCCAATCCCAGTCATGTCCTTAGGATCCCTTTGTTTACTCACACATTCTCCTAGGGTTTGTGTGGCCTTGTCAAATCTTTGAATTTTAAGGCCAACATTATCTTTATTCTTAATGGCCTCATCTAACTTAGCCTGTAACTCACCATTAACCCTTTCCATGATGTTTCTAATATCCATACTAGAATTTAGCTCATGTTTTAAGATATTTATTTTATCTTTTAAGTCAAATTCCATTTTCTTGTATTCAGAAATTGTCTTCTCAGTTTGAGTGAGAGCTAGTTGGTAATTAGACAGTTTGCATCTTTCAGTACATACATCATCTAATAATCTTAACACCTCTTTGTTAAGTTTCTCAGTGTTTAACCTACAGCCCTTACTACAAAAGCATCATCGTATACCTCATTATCAGATGAAGAGGAGGAATGTGCCATGAGAGCATATTGAACATGCTCTTCTTCTTCGATTTCAGCAACCAAATCTTTATCCTCTTCTACATCTTTAGCCAAATAGCTCCAATCCCATCCCATACCATCAATTCCTTGAACTGCAACCATGGCTTTAGGATCCTGAGCCTTAACAATTTGGCTTGAAGGTTTGCCAGCATCAGATCTTCTAGGAGATCTGCATTCCCTCATGAAGTGCCCCATACGATGACAGTTGTAGCATTCAACTTTGGATTTATCAAATCCAGTTGTGTCTTTTGCATTGAAGGTCATCTTCTTCTTAAACCTTCTATTCCACCTGTTTGCTCTTATACTAGCAAGAGCCATGTTCCACTTAATATCCATCTCTTCCAAGTGCTCATCACTTATCTGCTTAAGGTCCTCATATGTAATCACTGAACCATTGGGCAAAGAAGCAATATAAGCACACACAGTATCCAGATCCAAACCAGCAGGTTTAACTCTTGGTGAGTCACTTTTGTATGTGCCAGTGTCTGAATAGGAGACGTTGACAGGACATATTCCAGCGTTGACACATGATGATCCAGTAACTGGGTGCATGTAAGAGTCCTTCTGATTGAATTGACCTTCACTATGAGAAAAGAAGGCCATATTGCTGTTGGTAGACTTGCTTCCATGCTCCAAAAGAGTTTCATTCTCCAAGAGCCTCAGTTTGTTGTGGATATCATTAAAAGTAGAACTTTTGTGAGTGTTGTTGGCAAGTATAGATCTTGCCTTAATTTTCCACGCATCACCAGGACTCTTAAGAAAAGTGGCATTGATGTCAACATCACCAAGTTGTGTCCCCATGAAGGACAGCTTGCTTGTAATGTCAAGCAGTCTGCTTCTCACACTGCTAAGCTTCTCATTAGGTTGAGCTTTGAAAATAGCATACTCATGCATGCGTTGCTTCTTCTTTTCTTCCCTAGTATCATCATTGCCACCATAGGAAACTTCAAGAGCTGCCGAAAGGTCTTTTGCAGAATCATAACCTCGGTATTTGTGCTGGTTCTCTTGTCCCAAAGATAGTTTCAGAATGTTTAGGGTTTTCATATCAACCCTTCTCTTTGCTATGTCTTCAACAGACACAGCTCTACCATCCTCTGGCTTTTCTTTCTTATCAGCTTCTGAACATCCAGCAACAGCTGCTCTTCCAGCAATAGCATTAGCAATCTTTTGGGCTTTATTGAATGTGTTTATGTATTCAATAATCTCCCAGAGAGTGTAGTCATAGATCCCCAGATATTGCTCAAAGTTGAATTTCCACAATTCAAAGTTGGTTGCATCAAGCATGAGAATCTTGATGTTTGGTAAAGGTGAGGAGGAGGTGGGTACTTCTGGAGTTGACATAATGTTTTTAGCGTTTTTGAGAAAATTAGGGTTTTGGTGATTTTAGGGTTCTGGTGTTCTTTAAGATTAAAAGTTCCTCAACAAGCTCTGATACCACTTGTTGATCCCAAACTTAGATCGATTTAGCTTTATGTATACGAGATTAGATCAAGTAATACACTTAGAGAAACCTTTGTATATGTATATGACAATCTAAGTGTTATGCGGAATTAACACTTAAACAAGAACACAATGATATAAACAAACTTTCACTTTGATTAACGATATCAAACTTGCTTACAATGAAAGTAGTTTACGTATGAAAACTTATATTGAACATAACCTAAAGGTCTTCTTTTATAGACATAAGAAGCCTTGTACAATAATCTACGTATCAACTATTCTAGGTAAAGATAAATATAGAAAATACATTGTTGTTCCTATCTTTACTAGAAGTAATCTAGAATACAATAAACGCGTAGATTATATCTTCTTGTCAGTGCTTGTCTTCAATGTATCAACGCTTGACTTTGTCTTGTCAACGCTTGAGCTGTCAGTGTTTGTTTTACTCCTGTCAACGCTTGTTTTACTCTTGTCAGCGCTCAAGTAGACTGGCTATAATTTATTCCCAACATTATCGAAGAAAAAGACAAAAGACGAAGTCAAGAAATCAAGAGTGCAAAAAGAACGGAAGTCCAAGACCAATTCTGAAGATTTATCGAAGAAAAAGTCAAAAGACGAAAGTTTACTAAAAGCCGAAGAGCTCAAGTCTAATTTATTGAAGAAATTACAAGACAAAGTTTATTAATCCCGAGACAAAAGTCGAAGAATTAAGAAGATTAAGTACTAATCAAGCAATTAAAGAAAGAAGAAAGAGGGGAGGAAGCTTCCTTCCACTAATCCTCCTCCTCCCCTATAAATAGATCATTAGGACTTCATTTGTAGTTGTTGGCTAGTTTGACAAACTATGCTCTTCCATTTTAATTTTTACACCTTAATTACTTGCACCTTTAATTACGTTGTCATGCACCTTTAATTCCTTTAATTCCATGTAAGTTACTTTTATGTTTATCGAATCTTTATCTTTATGGTTAATCTCTCATCTCATTTCTTGTTTGGATTTAATCTTTGTGTTTGTGTTCTTGAATTTCATAGTTTTGATCAAGTGGGTTTTAATTATTTTGATTATGATTGGTAGTTTGGTTGGTTTGTTTTGATTGGTTATCATTAGTAGATATTTGTTAGTTATTTTGGTTTAATCTTTAAGTTGATTTTGGTTATTCTTGATCAGATTCGTATTCCCTTTTCTTTCCCCTGTTCTTCGTTCATGCTTACTGTTGTTGCCTAGATTATTCCGAACCAGCATTACGTTCCGAATGAAGGGATTTAAGGCAATGTTCCGGATCAGTCTGTTCATCCGGAATAATCAATATTCCGGATGAAGGATATATTCCGGATGAATCATCAAAGTTCCGAATGAAGCTTTCTTAATTTTTATTCCGAATCAGTGTTTTTCATTTTATTATTCCGAATCAGTATTAATGTTCCGAATGAAGCTTTCTTAAATTTTATTCTGAATCAATGTTTTCTAGTAATTATTCCGAATCAGTGTTAATGTTCTGAATCAATGTTTATTCCGGATGAAGGCGTATGTTCCGAATGAACCATTTTGTTCTGAATGAACCATTTTTTTTCGAATGAAGGAATTTGTTCCGAATAAAGGATTTTATTCCGAATGAAGGAATTTGTTCCGAATAAAGGATTTTATTCCGGATGAATGAATTTATTCCAAATAAAGGATTTTATTCCGGATGAAGGAATTTATTCCGAATGAACGTTTTTATTCCGGATGAATGATTTTCTCATTTTTGTAATTTTATACAGTTAGTTTTAAACTTTACTTTTCCCGCATTTTTACTTAATCGCACTTTTAATTTATTTGCATTTAATTTTAGTTTACCTTATTTACTTTTAAGTTTGCCTTTTTATTTCTCGTCACGTTTTTAATTTCTCGTCATTAATTTCCCGTCAAGTTTTTATCTTTCAGTATTTCTTTTTACCGTCTTTATTTTATTTTTATTGTTTCAAGTCTTTATTTTAATTAGTGTAGACATCGACAACCATTCTATTTCTTTTCTACCAAGAACAACTGAGTCGCACTTTGAACCGGAAATCAATTCGAGAAGATACCGAGAAACGAACTTTCAACCTAGTAAAATCTTTGTATTAAAATGGCGCCGCTGCCGGCTCTTTTCGTGAAGATTAACGGTTTTTTGTGACAGACGCGTTGCCTTTTGGGATCCGTTCACTCGTGAACATTATTTTCCGTGTCTAAAATTTTCAAAGAAATCCCAAAAACATTTGAAAAATCATAAAAAGCATTTCTTTTTCAAAGTTTTGCACCAAAAATATTCTTCTTGCTTATCTATTTTTCTTTATGGATTCTTATGTCCATTGCGTCGGGTGTGGGAGACGGTTATACGGGAACGACTCATGTCAATGGTTTACATGTGAGCGGTGCGGAAACGATATCGACAACACACAATTCGGATTTTGTCCATGGTGCAACTCGACTAATTCGTCCTTTTCTAATCCACCTCCTGTTCCCCCGTGCATCTATTGTGGAAGAGATTCTCATTGGCATGTTTCGTGCCCGGTTCGATACCCGTATGGTCACGGGCAAGAACCGGGTTACAATTATGACAATGGTAACAGCTATCCACATGACGCACTCAGTTTTTCTCCATACCCGTTGTGCTATATTTGTGGGGGCCCTCACGATGCTTCTTCTTGTGATCCGTCGAAGGTCTTTGAGAAAGTTCCGTGCTATCATCCCAGTGTGTATAACTTTGAGCCCCCACATCACACCCTCAATCATTAATCCTCTCAGCAAATTAGTCTTGACCAACAACTCACTTCTCTAAACCATGTTCTAGAAAGTTTAGCTCAAATCCGAGCTGACTTGCATCAGGAAAGGCAACCTTTGCTTGATGTGGACGAAATCTTGAAAACCACCAATACCTTTTTGAGCCAATTTGGTCGTTTTCCCTTCTTTTCTACACCAAAATGTTTAATTACAGCGTGGGATAGAATTGGTTTAATTGAACATACTCGGGGAGATGAACAACAAAATTTGCTTCATGAGCTTCTTAAAGATGTGGAGGTTATCAAGGAAGAGTTAGCCGACTATGTCACTCCTAATTAGAATGGTCCTGTCTATTATGATGATGATGACGACGATGATGTCTACGCTCTCGACCCATCTACTGAAGTTGCTACTCCTACTCTCGATATTCCTAATGTGTCTAAGGATGATGATTCATTGAGTGAGCTTAGTGATTTTGGTCTCGACAAATTCTTTGATGATGAGGTTTGTGACATACCGACTGCTATGAAGTCTGAGGACGACGTTGCTCTTACGGAAGAGGTCGATCCTAATGATGACGATTTTTTCCTCGCTATGAGAATTTCACTTTTGAAATTTCTTAATCTCCACCGGGAGATGCGGGCGATGACGATTTATTCTCTCCGGCTTACGAGAAGTTCACCGATGAACTTGCTCTTGAATATGAGGTGGAAGACGTGATTCTCCGCGACAGATTACGGAAAGTGCATCTTCTTATTGCTCAAATCGAAGAGTTGACTTCTCCTCCTCTTTCCGAGTCTTTACCCCCATCTATTCCTCCCGTTGAAGATAATGACCCATTGCTGGAAGAAATCAACATTCACTCAATACCTCCAGGTATTGATGATGATGACACGGAGGGGGATATTATTTTTGATAATTTGCTGCAGGAAGGTATTGTCCCTAGTCCCCCTCCCGAGCACCTTTCATCCTCCGCTTTAGCCACTATTACGGAGGATGAGTTCTTTGACCCGGGAGGTGACATTCACTATTTCATGATTGATAATATTACGGCTTTGCCGAGTGCTCAGCATCTATTGTCTTTGGGGGGTGACAATGTGCTTACTTTACCCACCCCACCTCCCGTGGATCTTGATTTCACATACTTTCCGTATGTTGAAAGAACCTTTCTCCCATTCAAGACTTATCCCCCAGCCTCCCCTTTGTTGATGTCAGCCGGGAACAAGGACAAGGTCTTTGATCCCGGTATTACATTCGAGGCTTCCCCATGGACCATTTAATTCGGGGACGAGTCAGGCTCGCGACTCGGTTAACATAAACAAGCGCTTTTTGGGAGGCAACCCAACTATCTATCTATCTTTACTTGTTTTCACCATAAGTGTAGGGGGGAGCCCCGTTGGTGTTTCTTGCTTTCTTTCTTATCATGTGCAGGGATTAGAGCTTCAAAGACACACTCTTGATGACTTTTGACGACCCGTGATTCCGAGTTTTCTGTCTTCCCGGTTCTATCCTAAACTCTTTTTGATTCACTATTTTATATTTTCCAATATTAAAATAGGAATCTCGTTAGTTGTCTCTTCCTTAGCAAGATTTAAACAACGTGCACAATGTCCTAAGTGTAGGGGAGTTTACTCCCACATGCTTAAACATTGAGGACAATGTTTATATCAAGTGTAGGGGGACTTCTATCGAAGTTAAGTGGCCTTTTCCTTGTATTTGTCCTCATTTTAACCGGAAAATCAATTTTTCGACATTTTTCAAAATTTTTAATTTGTTTTGGCCTAGTTGTATAGTTGTATTTTCCTTTGTTTTGGTTATTTTCTTTCCTTGCTAAAATAAAATTTTAATAAAGTGGTTTTAAATTTTCAACGTTGTGAATCTTTTGACTCAACCCGAGTTTACTTATCTTAGTTTACTCTAGCTAGTATCCTTAACGTGTTTAAGTCAAGTTTTGCTAGGCTTTTATATAGGGAGCTATAAAACGCGAAAGTCTTAACTCTCACGGGTTAAGAACAAGAACTTTTCGCAAGTTCCTATAATTGATCCTAGAGAGTCGTTTATCAAGGGAACTTTAAAATGCGTTTTCTAAACTTGAAAGAGTCTAAGAATTTGCAAGATCCTATAGACGACTCGAAAACCCAAAACTTTGATTTAATAGGCTAAGCATGCACGAGTCTCATTCCTTGAGATTTTAAACTGTGGAGAATGAGAAATGATAGAGTCAATTATAAGTTTGGTATTCTTTCGTGAATTTATGTGAGTTAATTATAAGCCTATTCTCCCATCGCTTGCTAATAAATTTATCTGCAATAAATAAGGTTGTACGATTTGAAAAGTTACTTAGCTTCTAGCCCAAGATCGTTTAAAAGTTACTCGGTATGGATTAGAGTTCATAGCCAAGGCATAACTTATTGAAGCGGGATGCGAAGATTGGCGAGTCCAAAAAGGTCTTAACAAGGCATGAGGGCTACATTTTGTTGCTAAAGATCCAAAAGTGATGTGAAGAATCATTTATCGAAAATTAATATGAAGGATCGAGACACACGACGAAAAGCAAGAACTCCCCAAAGGATCATGGAGAAGTCTATCCGAAAAGACCCTAGCAAGGTATGAGTATAAATAGATCCAAGTCCTAAAAGGAGGCGGATCATTGTATATCAAAGTCCAAAATAAAGATTGAGAAAAATGAAGAAGTCATGGTCCAAGTATGAAGAATCTCTCAAAACTTCAAGTGAAGAAATTCCTATTATGAAGAGAAGACCATTACCATTATTTCATGAACGTCTCTCAAGATTTGAAGTATGAAGTCGCTGCCAAATATCGGTCCGAGAAAGGTCTCAAATCGCGAAGCGAGTTATGCCAAGATATGAACTTTATGAGGTCCCGAGAAGCAGTTTTAAAAGATTTTGTCCTTTAGCTAACTATTGATTAAATCGTCCCACTTTATTTCAGCCTTAATAACTATCGAAATAAGTCAACAATGCATCCTCGTGATCATTCAAGACAACAATAAAATATAAGAGATACACCTAGGAATAAGGGAGTCTAAGTAAATAATTGGCCCGCATGAGTTCGTGTTAGTTTGCTAACTTATAATAACAATGATCTCGTTTTTAAGCTTAGTTTGGAGAAAGTGAAAACTTGAGGATGATGATCATTCATAACATTTCCAAAACCCTAAGGTATGTCTTTGATTTCTTTACTTACTTTCTTCCTTTGAATGTTTATAATTTTCTATCTCTTTAATAAAGGCCAATGTGGATTGATTATGATGAAAAGTGTAATCGTGCTTTGTAACTAATGCATTGCATGAGGACATTGCAATGGTCAAGTGTAGGGGATTTGATAGGTGTGAAAACACCCATCCTTTTTACCACTTAACTACAATAATAACCGAGCCAAAACGTGTATTTTATGTCGTAAATGTCAGAATTATGCGTGGTTTGTGTTTTTGTTGTGATTTAGGATGAAATTGTGAAAATGGGAGAAAACACGGGCATTCACGGGCTTTTATCAAAGAAAAAGACAAAAGACGAAGTCAAGAAATCAAGAGTGCAAAAAGAACGGAAGTCCAAGACCAATTCTGAAGATTTATCGAAGAAAAAGTCAAAAGATGGAAGTTTACTAAAAGCCGAAGAACTCAAGTCTAATTTATTGAAGAAATTACAAGACGAGTTTATTAATCTCGAGGCAAAAGTCGAACAATTAAGAAGATTAAGGACTAATCAAGCAATTAAAGAAAGAAGAAAGAGGGGAGGAAGCTTCCTTCCACTAATCCTCCTCCTCCCCTATAAATAGATCATTAGGACTTCATTTGTAGTTGTTGGCTAGTTTGACAAACTATGCTCTTCCATTTTAATTTTTGCACCTTAATTACTTGCACCTTTAATTACTTTGTCATGCACCTTTAATTCCTTTAAATCTAAGTAAGTTACTTTTATGTTTATCGAATCTTTATCTTTATGGTTAATCTCTCATCTTCATTTCTTGTTTAGATTTAATCTTTGTGTTTGTGTTATTGAGTTTCATAGTTTTGATCAAGTGGGTTTTAATTATTTTGATTATGATTGGTAGTTTGGTTGATTTGTCTTGATTGGTTATCATTAGTAGATGTTTGTTAGTTATTTAGGTTTAATCTTTAAGTTGATTTTGGTTATTCTTGATCAGATTCGTATTCCCTTTTCTTTCCCCTGTTCTTCGTTCATGCTTACTGTTGTTGCCCAGATTATTCCGAACCAGCATTACGTTCCGAATGAAGGGATTTTAGGCAATGTTCCGGATCAGTCTGTTCATCCGGAATAATCAATATTCCGGATGAAGGATATATTCCTGATGAATCATCAAAGTTCCGAATGAAGCTTTCTTAATTTTTATTCCGAATCAGTGTTTTTCATTTTATTATTCCGAATCAGTATTAATGTTCCGAATGAAGCTTTCTTAATTTTTATTCCGAATCAATGTTTTCTAGTAATTATTCCGAATCAGTGTTAATGTTCCGAATCAATGTTTATTCCGGATGAAGGCGTATGTTCCGAATGAACCATTTTGTTCCGAATGAACCATTTTGTTCCGAATGAAGGAATTTGTTCCAAATAAAGGATTTTATTCCGAATGAAGGAATTTGTTCCGAATAAAGGATTTTATTCCGGATGAAGGAATTTATTCCGAATGAACGTTTTTATTCCGGATGAATGATTTTCTCATTTTTGTAATTTTATACAGTTAGTTTTAAACTTTACTTTTCCCGCATTTTTACTTAATCGCACTTTTAATTTATTTGCATTTAATTTTAGTTTACCTTATTTACTTTTAAGTTTGGCTTTTTATTTCTCGTCACGTTTTTAATTTCTCGTCATTAATTTCACGTCAAGTTTTTATCTTTCAGTATTTCTTTCTACCGTCTTTATTTTATTTTTATTGTTTCAAGTCTTTATTTTAATTAGTGTAGACATCGACAACCATTCTATTTCTTTTCTACCAAGAACAACTGAGTCCCACTTTGAACCGGAAATCAATTCGAGAAGATACCGAGAAACGAACTTTCAACCTAGTAAAATCTTTGTATTAAGGACCAATTTTAACGTGGACATGGCATTTTCCAACGTTGACAAGAATATAGCCGTTGGGCGTTGATAGGTTATTTGTTACCGTTGACAACCATTGGGTCCTACCCAGTTGTTATTTTTGACGAAAATTTGGGCCGTAGTTTTAGGAGTTGGTAACTTTTTATTAATGCACAAGATAAGTTATAACTTTTCAAGATTTTCATCATTATATTTTGAAATATAACTGCCTTATTTTTTACCAATCACATGTGCCTACCTCTCCTATATATTTGGCTCATTATTTTGAAACAGGGTAACTGCTTATTCTTGTCTAACTCAATTTTCAGATATTCATCTTTCATAACATATATATCACAGCTTTCTACATCAATGGCGCCTAAATTTAAACCGAGTGATTTGGTATTAGGTTCAGAAGTCAGCACAATATGGTTGCCTATTTACAGGCTGACAACACTCTGTTTCCTCAATATACTCAGATGCTGGAGTATTTAAATGCATCCCCTCTCAGGTATGCACTTTCTCATGCTCCTCTTATCCCTGTCACTCATATTAAGCAGTTTTAGAATACTGTCACTTCCTCAACAATTAATAATGTGACTACATTGACTGCTACAGTCCATGGGCGTTCATGGGAGGTTACTGAAGCTTTGGTTCGCCAGGCTTTCCATCTTAATGATGCAGATGGTATAACCACCCTACCCATTGGTGAGCTAGAACAAGGACTTCAAGCTTTGGGTTATCCTTTCCCTGAAGAGGGATCTTTAAATAAATATTCAAAACAGGAATTTCCCCCCAGCTTGGAAGTACTTAATACATGTCATACTTCAATGTTTGAGTCCCAAATGTACTGCACACAATGAAATTAATATGTCTATTGGAAGTGCCATTGTGTGTATTGCTACTGGGCAAAAATATAATTTTTCTAAAATGATTTTTTATGGCATGTGTAAAAACAAGGGTAGCAAGATGACTCTTGCTTACCCAAGATTTTTGCAAATGGTTTTTGATGAACAAAGGTATTGCACCAGGGATCATGATGACTTTTATACGATCCCTGTGCAAAAGAAAGCAATTTTTGGAAAGATGAATTCACCCCCACACAGAGACTTACCCCTTACCCAAGCCATGCTTGCTGTTATTGCAGCAACACAACCTCAACCTGACCCACAACCACAACTTGACCCATTACCTGAACCATCACCATCACCCCAACATATGGAACTTGACCAAAATCCCTTCAACGCTGACACGTTAAATGTTGGCATTGACACTTCAAATCCAAACGTTGACACCCTTCTACAACAAACCCAAACACCCCTTAACCTCCAAACTGAACCCCAGTCCACATCATCCTCTTCACCCCCAGACTTTAGGATGGAAAAACACCAAAGGACTACTGGAGTGTTCTCCTTTAGTGGTCCTAGCCATGTTGCAGAGAGAACCACCACCACAAGTGTGGTTGGTGATATAGGTGGGGCTAGGACTATTGGCACTAGCTTAGATGCAGGCAAAGCCAGTCCTAACATCATTAAGACCCCAATCATGCCCCATGACTCTACTTTGGGAGGTTAAATTCCCATTCTAGAGGAGGGCAGATTGGAACCCTATACTTTGTTGGAATTGACGGCTGTCTGCATTAGATTGCAAAAGCAAAATTCAGACCTTGTACATACTGTCTCTACACAAGGCCTTGAACTCAAGCAATTGAGGGAGAGGATTGTTATTTTAGAAGGTGCTAACCATAGGCGTGGAGTGGAGGATTCTTCCAAAGGGGAGGATGAGCAGATACATGTGAGTGACAAAGGTTCACATGAAGGAGAATCTTTGGGTGTAGCTGAAGCTCTAACAGATTTGAAGAGGCAACCAGGTTTTGATGTTTCATTGGTTACCCGTACAAATATGAATTTATCTTTTACTGAGATGATGGAGCAGTTCACAAGAAGCGCTGACAAGAGTAGATTGAGCATTGACAAGCAGATTTTTGACGCTGACAAGCCAAGCGCTAATAGGAGTAAGTTAGGCGTTAACACACAGGTTTTGGATGTTGATAGACCTGAAGGTATGGTTGATGTATCCCAGTCATCAGCTATCATCAAAGATGTGTCTACAAAGGTACCATCATCTTCTTTACCCACCATTGATATATCAGATAAATGTAAAGGGATTATGGTAGAAACAGTAGTTCCCAAGAATGCAGCCCAAGTAAAATTTGATTCCATGTTGGCTGCACAACTTGAGAAAGAAGATAGGATGAAGGAGATTGCTATTGAGAGTAAGGAAAGTAATGGTGATGAGAGCACAGATTCAAGTTTCATGATTATTGAAGAACCAGAAAGGCTTGAATATGGTGATCAGTTGGCAAGGGAAAAGCTTGCACAGTTGAAGAATCAGGTAGATTATGAGATGCCTGAAGTTGCTCAGATGTACTTTGCATGGGAGAACAAAGTAATGGAAAATCCAGACATGACTTTATCAGATCAAATTTGGGGTTTGGAGATTCTACTTAGAGTTCAAAGAGATTGCAAGGTGATTCTGAAGTATAAAGCTAGCAAAGTTCTTGAACAGACCAAGATAGAAAGAAGGGAGCTCTATTACATGATACTCAGATGTCATCAAACAGGTTGGAATTTTAGAAAGTTGCAGGGATTGTCTTTTGATGAATTGGAATATAAGGCTTATCCTATATGGGCAAAGGTGCAAGAGCAGAATAGTATTAGACTTATTTTAGATGAAAGAAAGGAAGAACTTGTAGAAGAGATGGAGATCCAAAGGGCTTTGAATGAACCAAGACCATTGAAGAAGGGTGTTCCACTTGAGTTTCCACCAAATTTCGATAGAGTGAATCCCAGTGAAGCTGTTATTAGAAAGATTATTAAGCTCTCACCCTTGGAAGCTTCACATATGGTAGAAGTATTACCTCATGATTCCAGAAACCCTATAGTTAGTTATGAAGAATATGCTAGTGGGTTTTGGATGGTTGGAAGATATGGGAAAGAGGTACATACATTTAATACTTTGATGTCTTTGTTTGCAAGCCTGGATAGGGAAGACTTGGCAGACCTGTGGATGTTGATGCAGGCCAAGTATGAGACTGAAGCACCTACGTTAGTCAATGGAATAAAGATTCGGTCAACATTCAAGAGAATGTGTGCACCAGATGAAAAAGATCCAGTTTGGAAGGATCTTGATGATGATATCAGTGGACTTCAATGACGTTTGTATTCAACAGTTGGAGTGTATCATTTGAGTACTACTAAGTTTTCTGAGTATCTTCTTGTAGATGCTGAGTACCCTATGTCCAAAGAAGTTTTGAAGAAAATGATGACTACACAGCTGGAGATAGATTACTCAAGTGACGTGGCCAAATATTTGATTAGGTTTATTTATTTCCAATTTGATAAGATTTGTAAGAATCCTCCTAGTACTTAGTTTTTATTCAGAAACTTGATTACTAGAGTAGATATCAAGTTTAGGGGAGGATTGTTGGGAATAAAATATAGCCAAGACACTTGGACGCTGACAAGAGCAATTTGGATGTTAATAGGAAGAAATCAAGTGTTGACAAGACAAGCGTTGACAGGAAGAAGTCAAGCGTTGAGGAGACGAACTCAAGCACTGAATGGATATTCTAGTCTACACGTTTTATGTTTCTAGTATGTTTCTAGTAAAGATATGTTTGACAATGTATTTCTTATGTTTATCTTTACCAAGAATAGCTGATACGTAGACTCTTGTACAAGGTTCCTTAATCTATAAAAGGTGGCCTTTAGGTTTTGTTTCAATAGAAGTTATATAAGTTTTACACTTTCATTGTACGCAAGTTCGATTAATCAATCAAAGTGAAAGTTTGGTTTAACTTGTTTGTGTGTTCTTGTTTAAGTATTAATTCCGCATAATACTTAGATTGTTTCATATACAACAAAGTTTCTCTAAGTGTTTAACTTGATTTATTGTCGTTTACACAAGCTAAATCGATCTAAGTTTGGGATCAACAGGTCGGTTCACAAAACAACATTCGACTAAAAAAAACATGAATCTAACATGAGAAAGGGTGAACGCCTACGGGTCGGTTCACCAAAAGAAAATCTGAATGAGCAAAAGTAAACACCTATGAGTCGGTTCACCAAAAACGAATTTTTTTTGCAGAAAAGAACATGCGACTAAATATGGCCAGTCCTGTACCAACCTTTTACTTAGTCAAAATTTTAAGAAAATGACTGATAAATGCATGAGAAACATGGAAGATAATAACCACCAAAAATCTAGGAAGTTCCCTGGTGACTACCCACTAGTCATAGGTCAAGTTTTAGAACCTACAGGTCGAACCTTGGGCTTTGATACCATTAGTTTAACACCCCACTTTGATAAGTAGACCATTACGTGTATTTATGGCGTGTCATCAAAGCATGCAAGGTAATATGTAATAAAACATGCATGACCACAAACGAAAACTGGAATCAAATATTGGCTCCCAAACATAACTCATAAATCTGCATAAGGTAAATGGAATGAAAAAGGAATAGAAGTATATGGTAGCTCCCATCCTACGCACGTCCGCTAAATGCTCTAGTACGTTCTTGGTTACCTGCCGTATGAGTCATGGAAAGAAAATACGGCTGAGCAAGATGCTCAGTGAACGGATATAATGACATGATAAGAATATCTAGAATATAAAACATAGATCTGGAATACTAAGCTGAGCAGATAGAAGTACTAAAGCTGAAAGACTGAAAAGTAAAATGCAGCGAAAAACTATGAATGTCCTGAAAAATCTGGTTTATAACTGGTAAAGCTGAACTATTAACTGTTTAATATGAAAAACATGTAATTACTGTATTTTAAGTGTCAAGAGCTTATATAGGTCATGTTAGTAACAACGTATACATGAATACATAGAGGGGTGACCTCGTCATGCTGTAGAGGGGCGACCTCTAACTAATAAACTGGGTGGAGGGATCAACTCTGTTGATCCCAAACTCAGATCTTAAACCTTAGCTTATTTAAGGGTTGTGATAGAAAGAATGAATTCAAACTAACATTAGAGAAACTTTGCAATACACAAAGTAACTAAACAAGATGCGGAATATAGTGTTTAGCATAAGAACAAGTATTAAGATCAAACGTTAAACTTTAATATATCAAGATATACGAATACCCAAGAATGGTATTAGGGTTATACAACCTTAAAGTATGAAATGAAATGAACAGAGAGAGATATGTTTACATCAAACCCTAGTGAGTCCGTTTATAGAACAAGGACTCACATACAAGATTACTACTAACAAACTAGGAAACTATCATGGAGTAGTAATAAAAACGCGTTATAATCCTTTGTATATGTATATGACAATCTAAGTGTTATGTGAAATTAACACTTAAACAAGAACACAATGATATAAACAAACTTTCACTTTGATTAACGATATCAAACTTGCTTACAATGAAAGTAGTTTACGTATGAAAACTTATACTGAACATTAACCTAAAGGTCTTCTTTTATAGACATAAGAAGCCTTGTACAATAATCTACGTATCAACTATTCTAGGTAAAGATAAATATAGAAAATACATTATTGTTCCTATCTTTTTAAGAAGTAATCTAGAATACAATAAACGCGTAGAGTATATCTTCTTGTCAGTGCTTGTCTTCAATGTATCAACGCTTGACTTTGTTCCTGTCAGTGCTGGATTTGTTCCTGTCAGCGCTGACTTTGGGAGCGTTGACACACTTATATGCTAAATGTGAAAAGCTACCACAAGGGTAACAAGCTTTTCTAGACACAACCCTAGGTCTAGAAGAGAAGAAGCCTGTTCCATCATTGCTAACTTGGCTCTTAGGTGACCTAGTATTCCTATACATCTCAGCATACTTAATGCTAGGTTTTCTATCAGTGTTTGAGCCAAGGTCAACAACTTTACCAGTGATTGGGTTTGTAACCTTAATGGGAGTTGACTCATTAGGACTTTCACATAGCAAGCCACCCTTAACAAATAAGGTAGGGTTAGCTTTCTTCCATTCATTCAGGTCAGTCAACCTTTGTTGATACTCTTCAACTAGGGTGACAACTCTTGGTGGAGGAATGAATTCCTCCTCTTGGAGTTCTGGCAAACCAGTCCAAGATAGGTCCTTTTGTTGGACACCATAGAAGTCACCAGTTGGTGGTGGAACCATAGAGTAGTCTTTCATCCCAATCCCAGTCATGTCCTTAGGATCCCTTTGTTTACTCACACCTTCTCCTAGGGTTTGTGTGGCCTTGTCAAATCTTTGAATTTTAAGGCCAACATTATCTTTATTCTTAATGGCCTCATCTAACTTAGCCTGTAACTCACCATTAACCCTTTCCATGATGTTTCTAATATCCATACTAGAATTTAGCTCATGTTTTAAGATATTTATTTTATCTTTTAAGTCAAATTCCATTTTCTTGTATTCAGAAATTGTCTTCTCAGTTTGAGTGAGAGCTAGTTGGTAATTAGACAGTTTGCATCTTTCAGTACATACATCATCTAATAATCTTAACACCTCTTTGTTAAGTTTCTCAGTGTTTAACCTACAGCCCTTACTACAAAAGCATCATCGTATACCTCATTATCAGATGAAGAGGAGGAATGTGCCATGAGAGCATATTGAACATGCTCTTCTTCTTCGATTTCAGCAACCAAATCTTTATCCTCTTCTACATCTTTAGCCAAATAGCTCCAATCCCATCCCATACCATCAATTCCTTGAACTGCAACCATGGCTTTAGGATCCTGAGCCTTAACAATTTGGCTTGAAGGTTTGCCAGCATCAGATCTTCTAGGAGATCTGCATTCCCTCATGAAGTGCCCCATACGATGACAGTTGTAGCATTCAACTTTGGATTTATCAAATCCAGTTGTGTCTTTTGCATTGAAGGTCATCTTCTTCTTAAACCTTCTATTCCACCTGTTTGCTCTTATACTAGCAAGAGCCATGTTCCACTTAATATCCATCTCTTCCAAGTGCTCATCACTTATCTGCTTAAGGTCCTCATATGTAATCACTGAACCATTGGGCAAAGAAGCAATATAAGCACACACAGTATCCAGATCCAAACCAGCAGGTTTAACTCTTGGTGAGTCACTTTTGTATGTGCCAGCGTCTGAATAGGAGACGTTGACAGGACATATTCCAGCGTTGACACATGATGATCCAGTAACTGGGTGCATGTAAGAGTCCTTCTGATTGAATTGACCTTCACTATGAGAAAAGAAGGCCATATTGCTGTTGGTAGACTTGCTTCCATGCTCCAAAAGAGTTTCATTCTCCAAGAGCCTCAGTTTGTTGTGGATATCATTAAAAGTAGAACTTTTGTGAGTGTTGTTGGCAAGTATAGATCTTGCCTTAATTTTCCACGCATCACCAGGACTCTTAAGAAAAGTGGCATTGATGTCAACATCACCAAGTTGTGTCCCCATGAAGGACAGCTTGCTTGTAATGTCAAGCAGTCTGCTTCTCACACTGCTAAGCTTCTCATTAGGTTGAGCTTTGAAAATAGCATACTCATGCATGCGTTGCTTCTTCTTTTCTTCCCTAGTATCATCATTGCCACCATAGGAAACTTCAAGAGCTGCCGAAAGGTCTTTTGCAGAATCATAACCTCGGTATTTGTGCTGGTTCTCTTGTCCCAAAGATAGTTTCAGAATGTTTAGGGTTTTCATATCAACCCTTCTCTTTGCTATGTCTTCAACAGACACAGCTCTACCATCCTCTGGCTTTTCTTTCTTATCAGCTTCTGAACATCCAGCAACAGCTGCTCTTCCAGCAATAGCATTAGCAATCTTTTGGGCTTTATTGAATGTGTTTATGTATTCAATAATCTCCCAGAGAGTGTAGTCATAGATCCCCAGATATTGCTCAAAGTTGAATTTCCACAATTCAAAGTTGGTTGCATCAAGCATGAGAATCTTGATGTTTGGTAAAGGTGAGGAGGAGGAGGTGGGTACTTCTGGAGTTGACATAATGTTTTTAGCGTTTTTGAGAAAATTAGGGTTTTGGTGATTTTAGGGTTCTGGTGTTCTTTAAGATTAAAAGTTCCTCAACAAGCTCTGATACCACTTGTTGATCCCAAACTTAGATCGATTTAGCTTTATGTATACGAGATTAGATCAAGTAATACACTTAGAGAAACCTTTGTATATGTATATGACAATCTAAGTGTTATGCGGAATTAACACTTAAACAAGAACACAATGATATAAACAAACTTTCACTTTGATTAACGATATCAAACTTGCTTACAATGAAAGTAGTTTACGTATGAAAACTTATATTGAACATAACCTAAAGGTCTTCTTTTATAGACATAAGAAGCCTTGTACAATAATCTACGTATCAACTATTCTAGGTAAAGATAAATATAGAAAATACATTGTTGTTCCTATCTTTACTAGAAGTAATCTAGAATACAATAAACGCGTAGATTATATCTTCTTGTCAGTGCTTGTCTTCAATGTATCAACGCTTGACTTTGTCTTGTCAACGCTTGAGCTGTCAGTGTTTGTTTTACTCCTGTCAACGCTTGTTTTACTCTTGTCAGCGCTCAAGTAGACTGGCTATAATTTATTCCCAACATTATCGAAGAAAAAGACAAAAGACGAAGTCAAGAAATCAAGAGTGCAAAAAGAACGGAAGTTCAAGACCAATTCTGAAGATTTATCGAAGAAAAAGTCAAAAGACGAAAGTTTACTAAAAGCCGAAGAGCTCAAGTCTAATTTATTGAAGAAATTACAAGACAAAGTTTATTAATCCCGAGACAAAAGTCGAAGAATTAAGAAGATTAAGTACTAATCAAGCAATTAAAGAAAGAAGAAAGAGGGGAGGAAGCTTCCTTCCACTAATCCTCCTCCTCCCCTATAAATAGATCATTAGGACTTCATTTGTAGTTGTTGGCTAGTTTGACAAACTATGCTCTTCCATTTTAATTTTTACACCTTAATTACTTGCACCTTTAATTACGTTGTCATGCACCTTTAATTCCTTTAATTCCATGTAAGTTACTTTTATGTTTATCGAATCTTTATCTTTATGGTTAATCTCTCATCTCATTTCTTGTTTGGATTTAATCTTTGTGTTTGTGTTCTTGAATTTCATAGTTTTGATCAAGTGGGTTTTAATTATTTTGATTATGATTGGTAGTTTGGTTGGTTTGTTTTGATTGGTTATCATTAGTAGATATTTGTTAGTTATTTTGGTTTAATCTTTAAGTTGATTTTGGTTATTCTTGATCAGATTCGTATTCCCTTTTCTTTCCCCTGTTCTTCGTTCATGCTTACTGTTGTTGCCTAGATTATTCCGAACCAGCATTACGTTCCGAATGAAGGGATTTAAGGCAATGTTCCGGATCAGTCTGTTCATCCGGAATAATCAATATTCCGGATGAAGGATATATTCCGGATGAATCATCAAAGTTCCGAATGAAGCTTTCTTAATTTTTATTCCGAATCAGTGTTTTTCATTTTATTATTCCGAATCAGTATTAATGTTCCGAATGAAGCTTTCTTAATTTTTATTCTGAATCAATGTTTTCTAGTAATTATTCCGAATCAGTGTTAATGTTCTGAATCAATGTTTATTCCGGATGAAGGCGTATGTTCCGAATGAACCATTTTGTTCTGAATGAACCATTTTTTTCCGAATGAAGGAATTTGTTCCGAATAAAGGATTTTATTCCGAATGAAGGAATTTGTTCCGAATAAAGGATTTTATTCCGGATGAATGAATTTATTCCAAATAAAGGATTTTATTCCGGATGAAGGAATTTATTCCGAATGAACGTTTTTATTCCGGATGAATGATTTTCTCATTTTTGTAATTTTATACAGTTAGTTTTAAACTTTACTTTTCCCGCATTTTTACTTAATCGCACTTTTAATTTATTTGCATTTAATTTTAGTTTACCTTATTTACTTTTAAGTTTGCCTTTTTATTTCTCGTCACGTTTTTAATTTCTCGTCATTAATTTCCCGTCAAGTTTTTATCTTTCAGTATTTCTTTTTACCGTCTTTATTTTATTTTTATTGTTTCAAGTCTTTATTTTAATTAGTGTAGACATCGACAACCATTCTATTTCTTTTCTACCAAGAACAACTGAGTCGCACTTTGAACCGGAAATCAATTCGAGAAGATACCGAGAAACGAACTTTCAACCTAGTAAAATCTTTGTATTAAAATGGCGCCGCTGCCGGCTCTTTTCGTGAAGATTAACGGTTTTTTGTGACAGACGCGTTGCCTTTTGGGATCCGTTCACTCGTGAACATTATTTTCCGTGTCTAAAATTTTCAAAGAAATCCCAAAAACATTTGAAAAATCATAAAAAGCATTTCTTTTTCAAAGTTTTGCACCAAAAATATTCTTCTTGCTTATCTATTTTTCTTTATGGATTCTTATGTCCATTGCGTCGGGTGTGGGAGACGGTTATACGGGAACGACTCATGTCAATGGTTTACATGTGAGCGGTGCGGAAACGATATCGACAACACACAATTCGGATTTTGTCCATGGTGCAACTCGACTAATTCGTCCTTTTCTAATCCACCTCCTGTTCCCCCGTGCATCTATTGTGGAAGAGATTCTCATTGGCATGTTTCGTGCCCGGTTCGATACCCGTATGGTCACGGGCAAGAACCGGGTTACAATTATGACAATGGTAACAGCTATCCACATGACGCACTCAGTTTTTCTCCATACCCGTTGTGCTATATTTGTGGGGGCCCTCACGATGCTTCTTCTTGTGATCCGTCGAAGGTCTTTGAGAAAGTTCCGTGCTATCATCCCAGTGTGTATAACTTTGAGCCCCCACATCACACCCTCAATCATTAATCCTCTCAGCAAATTAGTCTTGACCAACAACTCACTTCTCTAAACCATGTTCTAGAAAGTTTAGCTCAAATCCGAGCTGACTTGCATCAGGAAAGGCAACCTTTGCTTGATGTGGACGAAATCTTGAAAACCACCAATACCTTTTTGAGCCAATTTGGTCGTTTTCCCTTCTTTTCTACACCAAAATGTTTAATTACAGCGTGGGATAGAATTGGTTTAATTGAACATACTCGGGGAGATGAACAACAAAATTTGCTTCATGAGCTTCTTAAAGATGTGGAGGTTATCAAGGAAGAGTTAGCCGACTATGTCACTCCTAATTAGAATGGTCCTGTCTATTATGATGATGATGACGACGATGATGTCTACGCTCTCGACCCATCTACTGAAGTTGCTACTCCTACTCTCGATATTCCTAATGTGTCTAAGGATGATGATTCATTGAGTGAGCTTAGTGATTTTGGTCTCGACAAATTCTTTGATGATGAGGTTTGTGACATACCGACTGCTATGAAGTCTGAGGACGACGTTGCTCTTACGGAAGAGGTCGATCCTAATGATGACGATTTTTTCCTCGCTATGAGAATTTCACTTTTGAAATTTCTTAATCTCCACCGGGAGATGCGGGCGATGACGATTTATTCTCTCCGGCTTACGAGAAGTTCACCGATGAACTTGCTCTTGAATATGAGGTGGAAGACGTGATTCTCCGCGACAGATTACGGAAAGTGCATCTTCTTATTGCTCAAATCGAAGAGTTGACTTCTCCTCCTCTTTCCGAGTCTTTACCCCCATCTATTCCTCCCGTTGAAGATAATGACCCATTGCTGGAAGAAATCAACATTCACTCAATACCTCCAGGTATTGATGATGATGACACGGAGGGGGATATTATTTTTGATAATTTGCTGCAGGAAGGTATTGTCCCTAGTCCCCCTCCCGAGCACCTTTCATCCTCCCCTTTAGCCACTATTACGGAGGATGAGTTCTTTGACCCGGGAGGTGACATTCACTATTTCATGATTGATAATATTACGGCTTTGCCGAGTGCTCAGCATCTATTGTCTTTGGGGGGTGACAATGTGCTTACTTTACCCACCCCACCTCCCGTGGATCTTGATTTCACATACTTTCCGTATGTTGAAAGAACCTTTCTCCCATTCAAGACTTATCCCCCAGCCTCCCCTTTGTTGATGTCAGCCGGGAACAAGGACAAGGTCTTTGATCCCGGTATTACATTCGAGGCTTCCCCATGGACCATTTAATTCGGGGACGAGTCAGGCTCGCGACTCGGTTAACATAAACAAGCGCTTTTTGGGAGGCAACCCAACTATCTATCTATCTTTACTTGTTTTCACCATAAGTGTAGGGGGGAGCCCCGTTGGTGTTTCTTGCTTTCTTTCTTATCATGTGCAGGGATTAGAGCTTCAAAGACACACTCTTGATGACTTTTGACGACCCGTGATTCCGAGTTTTCTGTCTTCCCGGTTCTATCCTAAACTCTTTTTGATTCACTATTTTATATTTTCCAATATTAAAATAGGAATCTCGTTAGTTGTCTCTTCCTTAGCAAGATTTAAACAACGTGCACAATGTCCTAAGTGTAGGGGAGTTTACTCCCACATGCTTAAACATTGAGGACAATGTTTATATCAAGTGTAGGGGGACTTCTATCGAAGTTAAGTGGCCTTTTCCTTGTATTTGTCCTCATTTTAACCGGAAAATCAATTTTTCGACATTTTTCAAAATTTTTAATTTGTTTTGGCCTAGTTGTATAGTTGTATTTTCCTTTGTTTTGGTTATTTTCTTTCCTTGCTAAAATAAAATTTTAATAAAGTGGTTTTAAATTTTCAACGTTGTGAATCTTTTGACTCAACCCGAGTTTACTTATCTTAGTTTACTCTAGCTAGTATCCTTAACGTGTTTAAGTCAAGTTTTGCTAGGCTTTTATATAGGGAGCTATAAAACGCGAAAGTCTTAACTCTCACGGGTTAAGAACAAGAACTTTTCGCAAGTTCCTATAATTGATCCTAGAGAGTCGTTTATCAAGGGAACTTTAAAATGCGTTTTCTAAACTTGAAAGAGTCTAAGAATTTGCAAGATCCTATAGACGACTCGAAAACCCAAAACTTTGATTTAATAGGCTAAGCATGCACGAGTCTCATTCCTTGAGATTTTAAACTGTGGAGAATGAGAAATGATAGAGTCAATTATAAGTTTGGTATTCTTTCGTGAATTTATGTGAGTTAATTATAAGCCTATTCTCCCATCGCTTGCTAATAAATTTATCTGCAATAAATAAGGTTGTACGATTTGAAAAGTTACTTAGCTTCTAGCCCAAGATCGTTTAAAAGTTACTCGGTATGGATTAGAGTTCATAGCCAAGGCATAACTTATTGAAGCGGGATGCGAAGATTGGCGAGTCCAAAAAGGTCTTAACAAGGCATGAGGGCTACATTTTGTTGCTAAAGATCCAAAAGTGATGTGAAGAATCATTTATCGAAAATTAATATGAAGGATCGAGACACACGACGAAAAGCAAGAACTCCCCAAAGGATCATGGAGAAGTCTATCCGAAAAGACCCTAGCAAGGTATGAGTATAAATAGATCCAAGTCCTAAAAGGAGGCGGATCATTGTATATCAAAGTCCAAAATAAAGATTGAGAAAAATGAAGAAGTCATGGTCCAAGTATGAAGAATCTCTCAAAACTTCAAGTGAAGAAATTCCTATTATGAAGAGAAGACCATTACCATTATTTCATGAACGTCTCTCAAGATTTGAAGTATGAAGTCGCTGCCAAATATCGGTCCGAGAAAGGTCTCAAATCGCGAAGCGAGTTATGCCAAGATATGAACTTTATGAGGTCCCGAGAAGCAGTTTTAAAAGATTTTGTCCTTTAGCTAACTATTGATTAAATCGTCCCACTTTATTTCAGCCTTAATAACTATCGAAATAAGTCAACAATGCATCCTCGTGATCATTCAAGACAACAATAAAATATAAGAGATACACCTAGGAATAAGGGAGTCTAAGTAAATAATTGGCCCGCATGAGTTCGTGTTAGTTTGCTAACTTATAATAACAATGATCTCGTTTTTAAGCTTAGTTTGGAGAAAGTGAAAACTTGAGGATGATGATCATTCATAACATTTCCAAAACCCTAAGGTATGTCTTTGATTTCTTTACTTACTTTCTTCCTTTGAATGTTTATAATTTTCTATCTCTTTAATAAAGGCCAATGTGGATTGATTATGATGAAAAGTGTAATCGTGCTTTGTAACTAATGCATTGCATGAGGACATTGCAATGGTCAAGTGTAGGGGATTTGATAGGTGTGAAAACACCCATCCTTTTTACCACTTAACTACAATAATAACCGAGCCAAAACGTGTATTTTATGTCGTAAATGTCAGAATTATGCGTGGTTTGTGTTTTTGTTGTGATTTAGGATGAAATTGTGAAAATGGGAGAAAACACGGGCATTCACGGGCTTTTATCAAAGAAAAAGACAAAAGACGAAGTCAAGAAATCAAGAGTGCAAAAAGAACGGAAGTCCAAGACCAATTCTGAAGATTTATCGAAGAAAAAGTCAAAAGATGGAAGTTTACTAAAAGCCGAAGAACTCAAGTCTAATTTATTGAAGAAATTACAAGACGAGTTTATTAATCTCGAGGCAAAAGTCGAACAATTAAGAAGATTAAGGACTAATCAAGCAATTAAAGAAAGAAGAAAGAGGGGAGGAAGCTTCCTTCCACTAATCCTCCTCCTCCCCTATAAATAGATCATTAGGACTTCATTTGTAGTTGTTGGCTAGTTTGACAAACTATGCTCTTCCATTTTAATTTTTGCACCTTAATTACTTGCACCTTTAATTACTTTGTCATGCACCTTTAATTCCTTTAAATCTAAGTAAGTTACTTTTATGTTTATCGAATCTTTATCTTTATGGTTAATCTCTCATCTTCATTTCTTGTTTAGATTTAATCTTTGTGTTTGTGTTATTGAGTTTCATAGTTTTGATCAAGTGGGTTTTAATTATTTTGATTATGATTGGTAGTTTGGTTGATTTGTCTTGATTGGTTATCATTAGTAGATGTTTGTTAGTTATTTAGGTTTAATCTTTAAGTTGATTTTGGTTATTCTTGATCAGATTCGTATTCCCTTTTCTTTCCCCTGTTCTTCGTTCATGCTTACTGTTGTTGCCCAGATTATTCCGAACCAGCATTACGTTCCGAATGAAGGGATTTTAGGCAATGTTCCGGATCAGTCTGTTCATCCGGAATAATCAATATTCCGGATGAAGGATATATTCCTGATGAATCATCAAAGTTCCGAATGAAGCTTTCTTAATTTTTATTCCGAATAAGTGTTTTTCATTTTATTATTCCGAATCAGTATTAATGTTCCGAATGAAGCTTTCTTAATTTTTATTCCGAATCAATGTTTTCTAGTAATTATTCCGAATCAGTGTTAATGTTCCGAATCAATGTTTATTCCGGATGAAGGCGTATGTTCCGAATGAACCATTTTGTTCCGAATGAACCATTTTGTTCCGAATGAAGGAATTTGTTCCAAATAAAGGATTTTATTCCGAATGAAGGAATTTGTTCCGAATAAAGGATTTTATTCCGGATGAAGGAATTTATTCCGAATGAGCGTTTTTATTCCGGATGAATGATTTTCTCATTTTTGTAATTTTATACAGTTAGTTTTAAACTTTACTTTTCCCGCATTTTTACTTAATCGCACTTTTAATTTATTTGCATTTAATTTTAGTTTACCTTATTTACTTTTAAGTTTGGCTTTTTATTTCTCGTCACGTTTTTAATTTCTCGTCATTAATTTCACGTCAAGTTTTTATCTTTCAGTATTTCTTTCTACCGTCTTTATTTTATTTTTATTGTTTCAAGTCTTTATTTTAATTAGTGTAGACATCGACAACCATTCTATTTCTTTTCTACCAAGAACAACTGAGTCCCACTTTGAACCGGAAATCAATTCGAGAAGATACCGAGAAACGAACTTTCAACCTAGTAAAATCTTTGTATTAAGGACCAATTTTAACGTGGACATGGCATTTTCCAACGTTGACAAGAATATAGCCGTTGGGCGTTGATAGGTTATTTGTTACCGTTGACAACCATTGGGTCCTACCCAGTTGTTATTTTTGACGAAAATTTGGGCCGTAGTTTTAGGAGTTGGTAACTTTTTATTAATGCACAAGATAAGTTATAACTTTTCAAGATTTTCATCATTATATTTTGAAATATAACTGCCTTATTTTTTACCAATCACATGTGCCTACCTCTCCTATATATTTGGCTCATTATTTTGAAACAGGGTAACTGCTTATTCTTGTCTAACTCAATTTTCACATATTCATCTTTCATAACATATATATCACAGCTTTCTACATCAATGGCGCCTAAATTTAAACCGAGTGATTTGGTATTAGGTTCAGAAGTCAGCACAATATGGTTGCCTATTTACAGGCTGACAACACTCTGTTTCCTCAATATACTCAGATGCTGGAGTATTTAAATGCATCCCCTCTCAGGTATGCACTTTCTCATGCTCCTCTTATCCCTGTCACTCATATTAAGCAGTTTTAGAATACTGTCACTTCCTCAACAATTAATAATGTGACTACATTGACTGCTACAGTCCATGGGCGTTCATGGGAGGTTACTGAAGCTTTGGTTCGCCAGGCTTTCCATCTTAATGATGCAGATGGTATAACCACCCTACCCATTGGTGAGCTAGAACAAGGACTTCAAGCTTTGGGTTATCCTTTCCCTGAAGAGGGATCTTTAAATAAATATTCAAAACAGGAATTTCCCCCCAGCTTGGAAGTACTTAATACATGTCATACTTCAATGTTTGAGTCCCAAATGTACTGCACACAATGAAATTAATATGTCTATTGGAAGTGCCATTGTGTGTATTGCTACTGGGCAAAAATATAATTTTTCTAAAATGATTTTTTATGGCATGTGTAAAAACAAGGGTAGCAAGATGACTCTTGCTTACCCAAGATTTTTGCAAATGGTTTTTGATGAACAAAGGTATTGCACCAGGGATCATGATGACTTTTATACGATCCCTGTGCAAAAGAAAGCAATTTTTGGAAAGATGAATTCACCCCCACACAGAGACTTACCCCTTACCCAAGCCATGCTTGCTGTTATTGCAGCAACACAACCTCAACCTGACCCACAACCACAACTTGACCCATTACCTGAACCATCACCATCACCCCAACATATGGAACTTGACCAAAATCCCTTCAACGCTGACACGTTAAATGTTGGCATTGACACTTCAAATCCAAACGTTGACACCCTTCTACAACAAACCCAAACACCCCTTAACCTCCAAACTGAACCCCAGTCCACATCATCCTCTTCACCCCCAGACTTTAGGATGGAAAAACACCAAAGGACTACTGGAGTGTTCTCCTTTAGTGGTCCTAGCCATGTTGCAGAGAGAACCACCACCACAAGTGTGGTTGGTGATATAGGTGGGGCTAGGACTATTGGCACTAGCTTAGATGCAGGCAAAGCCAGTCCTAACATCATTAAGACCCCAATCATGCCCCATGACTCTACTTTGGGAGGTTAAATTCCCATTCTAGAGGAGGGCAGATTGGAACCCTATACTTTGTTGGAATTGACGGCTGTCTGCATTAGATTGCAAAAGCAAAATTCAGACCTTGTACATACTGTCTCTACACAAGGCCTTGAACTCAAGCAATTGAGGGAGAGGATTGTTATTTTAGAAGGTGCTAACCATAGGCGTGGAGTGGAGGATTCTTCCAAAGGGGAGGATGAGCAGATACATGTGAGTGACAAAGGTTCACATGAAGGAGAATCTTTGGGTGTAGCTGAAGCTCTAACAGATTTGAAGAGGCAACCAGGTTTTGATGTTTCATTGGTTACCCGTACAAATATGAATTTATCTTTTACTGAGATGATGGAGCAGTTCACAAGAAGCGCTGACAAGAGTAGATTGAGCATTGACAAGCAGATTTTTGACGCTGACAAGCCAAGCGCTAATAGGAGTAAGTTAGGCGTTAACACATAGGTTTTGGATGTTGATAGACCTGAAGGTATGGTTGATGTATCCCAGTCATCAGCTATCATCAAAGATGTGTCTACAAAGGTACCATCATCTTCTTTACCCACCATTGATATATCAGATAAATGTAAAGGGATTATGGTAGAAACAGTAGTTCCCAAGAATGCAGCCCAAGTAAAATTTGATTCCATGTTGGCTGCACAACTTGAGAAAGAAGATAGGATGAAGGAGATTGCTATTGAGAGTAAGGAAAGTAATGGTGATGAGAGCACAGATTCAAGTTTCATGATTATTGAAGAACCAGAAAGGCTTGAATATGGTGATCAGTTGGCAAGGGAAAAGCTTGCACAGTTGAAGAATCAGGTAGATTATGAGATGCCTGAAGTTGCTCAGATGTACTTTGCATGGGAGAACAAAGTAATGGAAAATCCAGACATGACTTTATCAGATCAAATTTGGGGTTTGGAGATTCTACTTAGAGTTCAAAGAGATTGCAAGGTGATTCTGAAGTATAAAGCTAGCAAAGTTCTTGAACAGACCAAGATAGAAAGAAGGGAGCTCTATTACATGATACTCAGATGTCATCAAACAGGTTGGAATTTTAGAAAGTTGCAGGGATTGTCTTTTGATGAATTGGAATATAAGGCTTATCCTATATGGGCAAAGGTGCAAGAGCAGAATAGTATTAGACTTATTTTAGATGAAAGAAAGGAAGAACTTGTAGAAGAGATGGAGATCCAAAGGGCTTTGAATGAACCAAGACCATTGAAGAAGGGTGTTCCACTTGAGTTTCCACCAAATTTCGATAGAGTGAATCCCAGTGAAGCTGTTATTAGAAAGATTATTAAGCTCTCACCCTTGGAAGCTTCACATATGGTAGAAGTATTACCTCATGATTCCAGAAACCCTATAGTTAGTTATGAAGAATATGCTAGTGGGTTTTGGATGGTTGGAAGATATGGGAAAGAGGTACATACATTTAATACTTTGATGTCTTTGTTTGCAAGCCTGGATAGGGAAGACTTGGCAGACCTGTGGATGTTGATGCAGGCCAAGTATGAGACTGAAGCACCTACGTTAGTCAATGGAATAAAGATTCGGTCAACATTCAAGAGAATGTGTGCACCAGATGAAAAAGATCCAGTTTGGAAGGATCTTGATGATGATATCAGTGGACTTCAATGACGTTTGTATTCAACAGTTGGAGTGTATCATTTGAGTACTACTAAGTTTTCTGAGTATCTTCTTGTAGATGCTGAGTACCCTATGTCCAAAGAAGTTTTGAAGAAAATGATGACTACACAGCTGGAGATAGATTACTCAAGTGACGTGGCCAAATATTTGATTAGGTTTATTTATTTCCAATTTGATAAGATTTGTAAGAATCCTCCTAGTACTTAGTTTTTATTCAGAAACTTGATTACTAGAGTAGATATCAAGTTTAGGGGAGGATTGTTGGGAATAAAATATAGCCAAGACACTTGGACGCTGACAAGAGCAATTTGGATGTTAATAGGAAGAAATCAAGTGTTGACAAGACAAGCGTTGACAGGAAGAAGTCAAGCGTTGAGGAGACGAACTCAAGCACTGAATGGATATTCTAGTCTACACGTTTTATGTTTCTAGTATGTTTCTAGTAAAGATATGTTTGACAATGTATTTCTTATGTTTATCTTTACCAAGAATAGCTGATACGTAGACTCTTGTACAAGGTTCCTTAATCTATAAAAGGTGGCCTTTAGGTTTTGTTTCAATAGAAGTTATATAAGTTTTACACTTTCATTGTACGCAAGTTCGATTAATCAATCAAAGTGAAAGTTTGGTTTAACTTGTTTGTGTGTTCTTGTTTAAGTATTAATTCCGCATAATACTTAGATTGTTTCATATACAACAAAGTTTCTCTAAGTGTTTAACTTGATTTATTGTCGTTTACACAAGCTAAATCGATCTAAGTTTGGGATCAACAGGTCGGTTCACAAAACAACATTCGACTAAAAAAAACATGAATCTAACATGAGAAAGGGTGAACGCCTACGGGTCGGTTCACCAAAAGAAAATCTGAATGAGCAAAAGTAAACACCTATGAGTCGGTTCACCAAAAACGAATTTTTTTTGCAGAAAAGAACATGCGACTAAATATGGCCAGTCCTGTACCAACCTTTTACTTAGTCAAAATTTTAAGAAAATGACTGATAAATGCATGAGAAACATGGAAGATAATAACCACCAAAAATCTAGGAAGTTCCCTGGTGACTACCCACTAGTCATAGGTCAAGTTTTAGAACCTACAGGTCGAACCTTGGGCTTTGATACCATTAGTTTAACACCCCACTTTGATAAGTAGACCATTACGTGTATTTATGGCGTGTCATCAAAGCATGCAAGGTAATATGTAATAAAACATGCATGACCACAAACGAAAACTGGAATCAAATATTGGCTCCCAAACATAACTCATAAATCTGCATAAGGTAAATGGAATGAAAAAGGAATAGAAGTATATGGTAGCTCCCATCCTACGCACGTCCGCTAAATGCTCTAGTACGTTCTTGGTTACCTGCCGTATGAGTCATGGAAAGAAAATACGGCTGAGCAAGATGCTCAGTGAACGGATATAATGACATGATAAGAATATCTAGAATATAAAACATAGATCTGGAATACTAAGCTGAGCAGATAGAAGTACTAAAGCTGAAAGACTGAAAAGTAAAATGCAGCGAAAAACTATGAATGTCCTGAAAAATCTGGTTTATAACTGGTAAAGCTGAACTATTAACTGTTTAATATGAAAAACATGTAATTACTGTATTTTAAGTGTCAAGAGCTTATATAGGTCATGTTAGTAACAACGTATACATGAATACATAGAGGGGTGACCTCGTCATGCTATAGAGGGGCGACCTCTAACTAATAAACTGGGTGGAGGGATCAACTCTGTTGATCCCAAACTCAGATCTTAAACCTTAGCTTATTTAAGGGTTGTGATAGAAAGAATGAATTCAAACTAACATTAGAGAAACTTTGCAATACACAAAGTAACTAAACAAGATGCGGAATATAGTGTTTAGCATAAGAACAAGTATTAAGATCAAACGTTAAACTTTAATATATCAAGATATACGAATACCCAAGAATGGTATTAGGGTTATACAACCTTAAAGTATGAAATGAAATGAACAGAGAGAGATATGTTTACATCAAACCCTAGTGAGTCCGTTTATAGAACAAGGACTCACATACAAGATTACTACTAACAAACTAGGAAACTATCATGGAGTAGTAATAAAAACGCGTTATAATCTCTTCCAAGTTTATCTTGTAGCATGGTGTTTGACTTTCAGCAGGGGGACCAATCCCCCTACCTTTGTTATTTAATAGGGGGAACTCTGGCCAACCAGCAGGGGGAACTAATACTCATCATTTATTCCTAACAATCCTCACCTAAACTTGTGCTTTAGCCTAAAGACAAGTTTCTAAATAAATGCTTGTTGATGAGGATGCTTACAAACTTCCTGACCAAAGTTGACTATGAATAAATCTTACCAAATCATAAGCAACAGGTTCTTTGGCATCCACAATTAAATCAGCATGTGCCAGCTTCTTCAAGGTCTCTTGGGTGAAAGAATAATAACAATTATTAAGAAAATAAACACTTACACCTTCCATGGCCACCTCATAAATACCAGAATTGGTAAACAGCTTCCAATACAGCATCTTTGCCCCATTCATTACATCAACGAGAGGATCATTCAACTCATGCTCATACATCCTATGCATACTGTCCCAAATTACCCAGTCTTTCTCTACACCATCCAAAGTAGGAGGATTTGTAGCAAATGCCCCTTCCAAAATCTTCCATAGGTCATCTAAGTATTCTCTGTCCAATATTTGAAATAACAGATCTAGCCTTAGAAAGATCTGTGTTTTATTGTCAGCTCTAGTAAGCTTCCACCAAGATATTCCTTTGTGCTCACGAACTGCATATTCTACTATGGTGTATTTCTTCCCAAACTCACTTGGTGCAATTTCATCATTCTCTTCCATAATCAAATGCTGATCTATTTCTTCATTGGAAGGATGATGAGTTTCCTAAGTGACTGTACCAATCTTTTCCATCCTCTTTAACCTTTTGGCTGCTCTATGTGAATTAAGAACAGATCTTTCACCTGCTGGAAAAGTAGCACCTGCTTGGGAAGATGCACCTGCTTGTGTTGTTTCCACTGCCACTCCTTCAGCCTTTCTTTTTCTAGCCTCCCTAGGTTTCTTTACCATCTCTTCTTTCCTCTTGAGATACTCAGCCTCTTCAGGAGTAACTATGCCTATGAAGTCCTCAACATTTGTCTCCCTTAGTACTGGAATGGCTGCCCTCTCTATTTACTCAAAAGTCATATCTTTGAAGTGAGCATCATTCCACCTCTTGAATCTCTTGAGCATAACCTTGTAATGTGCCAGCCTCCCTTTTTAAGACTTCAAGTATTTTTCCTTCTGAATTTGACTCATTCTTCTTTCCAAGTAATCCTTTTGAAAATTGAAGACCAGAAGAAGCAGTTCATACCTTTCTTTTAAAGGAGCATTCACCAACTCCTTGTCCCATTGTTCCAGAAATTCTTTGACATGAGGTACCCTGTCATCCAGCTCTCTATGCATGATTTTAACCTGTTTAAGCATTTCTCTGGGCCTCATTTGTACCTGTTCCTGTTCCAGTTGTGCTCCCTTTCTCATCTGTTTCATTAGCTCTTCTTCACGTACTCTTAGAGCTACCTGTTCATCATGTTCTGATTGAGCCCTTAGTTGTTCAGGTGTTTTGTGCTTGTACTTCTTCTTTGGCTGCTCAATCATCTTCCCCTTTCCTTTGTCTTTTGGATCCACTGCTGGTTTTGCTTTGGGTGCAGCTTCTCCAATCTTTATTCCCTTCTATGCTGGTTGCCTTCTCTTCTTCCTAGCAAATGTTTGAGTAATGTTTTTAGTAGGGGAAGGACTTACAGCAGGGGGATCAATTATAGCAGGGGAAACTTTTGTAGAAGCAGGGGCTTCTTCTTGATTGCCCATATTCAACAAAGCTTGGGCTATATCTTTTGTGGCACTCCCCTTATCACTCCCTTTCTCATCACTTGCCACCTTCTCTTGTCCTAGATCCTGACCACTAGGAAATGCATACCACGAGTAGACTCATCTGTTTGAGGAAATTCCTACCCTTTGGAAGCATCCTCATCTGTAGAAACAATTAGCTTTGGTCTTCTCCTCCCCTTAAGTGTAGCAAGTCTGTGCTCCAAATTATTAATAACCAGACCTTGCTTTTTGACAGTTTGTACCAGTTGTGCATTTTGCTCTTTCAAGCTAATGCACAGATTCGTCAATTCTAATAAGGATAGTGGTTTCAGTCTGCTCTCAACCCTAGGAGGGGACTGCTCTCCTCTTTGGGTATCACTGAGTGAGGGAGAGGACTTACTTATGGTGTCAGTATCCTGCTCATCCCTTGAGGATGAGACAGTAGTGGTAGCCAAACCCCCTGTATGCTCCAACCTTTTGGAGACTATCCTCTCTCCAACTTATGAAGGTTCATCAGGAAAGGGAGACCTAGCAAACCTGTTTTTGGTTCTCCTTTCATGTTGTGGGTTGGCAGGGGGAAGTTGGCTGGCAGGGGCATCACTAGCAGGGTTATCAGCAAGAGTGGTTTGGGATGCTCTTGGTTTGAAAGCAGCGTCTCTTCTGATCTGGTCCATCATGGTTTGTGTAAGGGAAACTGCCCTTCCAGAAAATTGTATGGTAGGTGCTGCAAGAGTGGTGAACAATTTGGTTTTATGGGGGTTAGCTTCAAAATAGTCCTTGTGATGAATTTTACCATGTTGCCTCATATCTAACAAAACTTCTATAAACCTTGGATACATACAAAATTTTGAATGGCTTGTAACATTTTTTACCATCCCTTCGAAAATCATTTGAGAAAAACAATATTTTTGCCCTGTTGCCAAGCAAACCAGTGCAGAAGCAACTTGACTCCCAAATTCATTAAAAGCTATAGTTTTAGATGATAAGCATTGCAAAATAGTGTGAATTAAAAACTTCCAATGGGGTGCAAACTGACCTTTAGCAAACTTACATTTTTGATCTTCAAAAATGTTGTACCCCAAGTTTGTGAGACCCTCAAACATTTCAGCCTCTGGTAAGGCAACCACCCCACCCTCATCATCCAAGAGTAATTTATCTCGAATGGAGGCAAGTGTAACCACCTTGGGATGGCCATCAACCAGGCTCTTAATTGTTACCTCTCCATCCACTGTTTTAGTCTTGGCATTAGACCAAAACTGTTCGATATGTGAGGTGTATATTCTAGGACTGATTACAAGAGCTAACCTGAAATTGCAAGATTTAAGGTAAGCAACAACATCAGTGAATTCAGCAGGCTCTTGAGATAAAAGAGAAATTTGATTATGGTTAGGAGCAATTTTGAGAGTCGTGGAAGACATGTTAAGAATTAAAAGGTTTATGTTTGTGAAAAAGTAGTGGGATTTGATCGAGAAAGAGAGTTAGGCCTACTGGTTAAGAGAGTTGAGTTTATATAGGCGAATTGAAGGGCTATGATTGGACCAAATTATCAATTTGCAAAAAGATCAGAAATAAATCTTGCTAAGAAAGTAATTTATTTGAAATAATAATAAAAAGGTTACCAATCAGTGAAGAAAGCGCCTTAAATATATTTTGAAAAGAATAAAATATTCCCTAACCAAAAATTTAGCAAGCAGGCCTAACGGCTATAAGCAGTGCAACGGCATTGTCGGTCAACGGTTAAACAGGGGAATGTTTTGCAAAGCAGGGGAAAATTGTACTATTAGGGGTATCAAAAATTAAAGCAGGGGAAACTTTCCTAAGGGTATTAGACTAAACCTGAACAGATCAATGCTAAACAGCTTTGCTCTAATGTACACCCTTGTAGAAACAAGTTAGATACATAGAAACTCAAGAGTCCTCCATTCAGAAAAGTTCCAAACAGAAAAAGTTAACACACAAGCAACCCTGCACCTGGTCAACCCAATAAAATAAGCATACCCCAGACTTTATCCCTATCATTTCCTTGTTATGGTTAATTGGTCTTGGAAATGTGCACTTAAAAGCTCAAATTAGACAACAAGATGCTCAATAAAGAATTTTGAGTACACATTACAGTCCCTCAAGGTTTCAGAACTCCAATAGGCTTTGCAGCAAGTCTTCATTGTTCCAAACCCCTACTCACCAGTGGATATGATCTAGAATCATATATGAGTATCCTAAGGATACCCTAAGTCCTAAAGGTGTGACCTAACCTCCCCTGAAACATAGAGCATATACCTGATTCTCCCATAGTATAGTATGCTCCATTAGGATTTTTGCATTGTTAGTCTAAAACCACATATAACAACTTAAAAAGAACAAACCCAACTAAGAGAAAAACTCCTAGCAGGGTAAATTGCCTTAGCAGGGGGATTAACCCTAGCAGGGGAAACTTTGTCCAAAAGCAGTGGAATGAAGAATAATGGAAAAAGCGACTAACACATGTACAACAACAACAATAATACAATCCTGGATACACAAGATAAGTCAAACATCGAATTTTAGGGAGTGATCATTCCAATACTTGCAACCAAGTACTGAAACCTCCCTACATCAAAAGCTTTTGTCAAAAGATCAGCAACATTAAGTTTTTTGTCAATTGCCTCTGGGACAATTAATCCTTTTTCAAAACAATCTCTAATGAAATGATGTCTGATTTCAATATGTTTACTCTTGCTATGAAAAACAAGATTTTTAATAATGCAAATAGTGCTGTTATTATCAATGAAAATCTTGGTTTTAAGAAAATTGTACCCATAATCAAACAGCTGGTTCTGAACCCAAAGAACTTGTCCACAACATGCAGCAGCTGCCACATATTCAGCTTCAGTTGTGGAAGTGGTCAGAATAGTCTGCTTTTTACACTGCCAAGATATAAGCATGCCTCCCAAAAAATGACATCCACCTGTTGTAGACTTCCTATCATTGTTGTCAAAAGCATAGTCATTTTCTGAATAGGACACTAGCTCAAATGGTGATTACTTGGGATATTAAAGTCCTAAAGTTGGATGATACTTCAGATACCTAAAGATTCTCTTCACAACAAACAGATGACACTCTGTGGGTGTCACTTGGTATCTTGCACATAAGCAGACTGCAAACATGATGTCACGTCTTGAAGCTGTAAGGTACATGAGAGATCCAATCATGGACCTATAGTTCCTGACATCAATAGATTTCCCTGGGCCATCTTTTCCCCAAGGATGCTCCTTATCCATGAGAGTGGAGACTTTCTTTCCTTCACACATTCCAAACTTCTTCACAATCTCAGCAACATACTTGTCTTGTGAGATAAAGATCCCATCCTTCCTCTGTTGAACTTTTAACCCCAGAAAGAAGTTGATTTCACCCATTGCACTCATTTGGAATTTATCTTGCATCAACTTGGAAAACCCTTTGCTAAGCAGAGAGTTTGTGGATCCAAAGATGATGTCATCCACATATACTTGCACCAAAAGAAAGTCACCCTTTTGTTTCTTAATAAACAGGGTCTGGTCAATTTTCCCCATGTTGAAGCCATTATCCAACAGGTATTTAGATAGAGTTCCATACCAGGCCCTAGGAGCTTGATGAAGTCCATACATAGCCTTCTTCACCTTGTAAACCTTGTCTGGGTGTTCTGGATCTTCAAACCCTGGAGGTTACATCACATAAACTTCTTCATCAATGGTGCCATATAAGAAGGAACTCTTAACATCCATTTGATACACTATGAAGTCCATGAATGAAGCATAAGCCAGCAAAAATCTAATGGCTTCAATTCTGGAAACTGGATCAAAGACCTCATCATAATCAATACCTTCTTCCTGAGTATATACCTGTGCTACCAGTCTGGCTTTGTTTCTTACCACAATTCCCCTCTCATCCTTTTTGTTCCTGAGCACCCATTTTGTCCCAATGGGTCTTGCCCATTTTGGACAATCTACTAGAATCCATACTTCTTGGATATCAAATTGCAAGAGTTCTTCTTGCATAGCTTCAACCCAGCTTGGATCATTGAGAGCTTGAAAAATCTTCTTTGTCTCTTCTTGTGACAAAAAGGTAGTAAATATACAGCATTGCATATTTTCATGATTGAACTTCATAGTGATGTTGGCAATGAAGCTGTGTTCCTTTGCTGAATACATTGTTTGTATGTGATTATGAAGATCACCTATGATTTGAGATTGGGGGTGATATTTATTGATTCTGTAGGTAGGCTGCATGCTCATGATTACCTCTGTTTCATCATTTCCCAAATCAGGATCTATTGTGCTATCTTGATTGGGAAAGAAATCCTCAAAAGAGCTTCCAAATGATACTGCATGACTAAGGGATGGATGCTGGTGAGCTGGATGCAGCTCTGAATAACTTGGACCTCCATGCCTAATGATTCTACTTCCACTGCTTGATAAAATGATTGGTGAGGATGTAGAAATGAGTGGGGATTCTCTTTCTTCATCATTAACATCATTTACAACTGGTTCTTTAGCAGCAGGGGAAACATTTGGTATAGAAGGTGAATCCAAGATTCCACTGCTTTCAGCCATTCCACTGCTTTCAGGATTTGACTTAGCAGGGGAAGAGATTGGCTGCTCCTTCCCTTGAGATGTGTTATCTTCCTCATCCATATTTTTAGCAGCATCATCAATGGGAAACAATGAGGGTACAATCATATACCTCATTGGTGGCTTCTCCAGAGCAGTTGGTTCTTGTGTACCTGAAATGTTAGTATTCTCCAAAGCAACAGGCACATAATTCACTGATTTAGAAAGTAATTCAATGTCAAAGAACCAATCAGGACCTGTTTGTACATCTTCAGGCCTGTCTTTAAGAAAATATACATCGAGATTTTCTGTCACTTTGCTTGTCATCTTGTTAAAGACCCTATATCCCTTGTTGTTCAATGAATAACCTATAAAATACCCATCATCCCTTTTTTCATTGAATTTACCTAAATTGTCAATAGTGTTCAGAATGATCACATGACATCCAAATGGACTGAAAAAGTCAATCAAAGGGGGTCTGCCATTGAACAGCTGATAAGGGGTCTTGTTGTGTGCCTTTACCACCAAGGCCCTGTTTTGAACATAACAGGCAGTGGCTACAACTTCAGCCCAAAAGATAACTGGAAGCTTGGAATCAGACAACATGGTCCTTGCAGCTTCAATAAGTGTCTTGTTTCTTATTTCTGCAACTCCATTTTGTTGAGGTGTTCTTGCTATACTGTATTCCATCCTTATTCCTTTGTTTGTGCAGAAAGTGTCCAGCTCCTTGTTTTGGAACTCACCACCATTATCTGATCTAATGGTCACCACCTTCATGCTTTTGGAAAGTTCAATTTGATTAATAAAATCCTTGAGTACACCTGCTGTGTCACTCTTTTCAAACAAAAAGAATGTCCATGCGAACCTTGAAAATCATCAGTAATCACTAGGTAGTACCATTTCTTCTTTATGCTTGCCACAGAAGTGGGACCAAACAGGCCTATGTGCAGCCATTCCAATGGCTTGGTGGTGGACAGACTTGTTTTTTACTTGCAAGAAGCTCTGTGTTGCTTCCCTTTCAGGCATGCAACACAAGTATGATCATTGGCAAAGGTCTTGGAAGGAAGACTATGAAAAAGATTCAACTTTACCAGCTTATTCATGTTCTTGAAGTTAAGATGACCAAGTCTTCTATGCCATTTCTTGCATTCATCAGTTAATGCTTTGGCAATGAAACAGTTCTCATTGTCTTGAAGAGTGATGGCCTTTAAATCAATGGTGTACATGTTCTTCTGTCTTGGGGTTCTGAGCACAATAAGAGTATCTGGTGGTAAAACAAATGATGACGTATAGGTCCCAACCGGGTCATGAACCCGGCCCATGGGTACTACCCGCATCCGGCCCATCACAAATGGGTTGGATTAATATCATTTGAGTTTATAGGCTTGAATGAACAGTGGCCGCATAAGATGTGTGCGGCCCACGGCCCGGTACGGCCAGTACAGGGTTAGACAGAATCACAATCTTATTAGGATTGAGATTTACCTCAAAGTATAGGATATACACTCACCATAATTAGAAGATAATAATCAAACTAATTATGGTGATTATCCTTTGCTTGGGACCGAAGCATCGGTGACAACCCACTAGGGTTTCACCGCCTATATGAGGAACCCCCAAGGGTTCCACAAAGGTATCACATTCTCTCTACTCTCAACCTACAGCCGATTATCTAACCCTAAACCGATTACTTACTCTCACGCCAGAGTCTAGTCGTAGGATACGTTCCCACGGTAAGTCTAACGTGTGTTGTTTTAGTGTGCATGATCTCAACAAGTTATTCACTTGGTGCAAGAGCCGGAGCCCAGCCTACCCGGATAAAGCCTAATTCGGGTCAAGATAGGATCATCCAACTTTTGTATCAACAAGTTGGCGCCATCCGTGGGACCCATACACTAAACTCATTCTCGATCTCAATCTCAATCTCTCACAATGACGAAGGGACAATTTCAGGGAAACCCAAGGAACACGAATCCTGGGAATCGAAAGTCCGCAGGTGATGGGATAATCACCACCTCAAGGTGGCCAAGAAGGAGGGCCGAATAATCAGAACATGTTCTAGTCTCTCGGTGGGGCAGGCACGTCCGATAACACCCCACCACCAACCATCACCATGGATAATCCTAATCCGGGGATTGCGCCAAAGGCCCCTATCAGGGAGCGGCAGAGGCCACAGATCAAGACGTAATTGGAGGTGGGTTCACTCGGTGACGAGGACCTCGAGCGTGTTCTCACACAGAACTTTGACAGAATCATTCTTGGCATCTCATCAAGGCTAAATTAGGGAAGAAACCTTCAATCCAGGCTTAACTTTGGCAGTCCTGCGCCTGGTACTTCCCCTCGAACTCGGAAGAGGAGAAAGAGGGTGCACATTCAGGAAAAACCTTCTCTTGAGGAAACCCCTCAACCTTGGAACGTATTCGAGCGCATAGGGGATCGCATCATGCAGGAATTGCTACAAGCCCATGAGGATGGGGATAGGTCCGACGGCTCCACTGGACGCCCGGTGTTGGATACTCCCGTGAACAATCGTCGCACTAGTGTGTGGGATAGGGTGAACTCTGGTGGGAAGAAAGCTCCTAACTCTTCTCACAGAAGTGGTCATCATGGCCAACCGAGGAGTGGGGCACCGCCTCCCCCTCATGACCCTTCGAGGTCTGATTCGGATGACAATCCTCCCAGACGCCGCCGACCTAGGTATTCCCCACCTACCACCATCAGACGACGAGGGATACTACGATGATTCCTACTATCGGGATGAAGAGGAGGATCTTTCCCGTCCATGGTGCGACGACAAAGAAGACGCCTTCACTCTTCGCATACGGAACTACTCTGAGTAAAAGAAGCGCCGTATGCCAGCATGCGTTAAAACATACGATGGGTCTGATGATCCGGACGATCACCTAAAGATATTTGATACGTAGGCAAAAATTGAACGATGGCCAATACCTATATGGTGCCAGATGTTCAATTCAACCTTGATTGGCAATGCCCGTGATTGGTTTGAAAGGATCCCTCAACGAAGTAGTGATAGCTTCGGCGAGCTACGCACCGCGTTCAAAAACATATATACTCAACGAAAGAAGTATATTAGGGATCCGGTCTCGTTAGCAACCATCAAGCAAAGGCCCAGAGAGTCTACGGAGGACTTCATGGAACGTTTCAATGACGAGTGCACGTGCACAAAATCGTGCCCAGAGCTCCTAAAAATTTCTGATTACATGCATGCCGTAACGGAAAAGGAGTTAATTAGGCGTCTCAATGACATACGACCGGAGAGGTACGACGACCTCATGGAAAGGGTCAGAAACTTTGTAGAAGGAGAAACCACGGTAGCTGCAGCGTACCCTACAAAGGGGAATCATAACTATCGATCGAACGACCAGCCCAAGAGGCAATCAGGTGGTCAAAGAACCCACGACAACGAAAGGAACTCGGATTACAAGAGCCAAAATAAAGGAGGGCGGTCGGATGATAAATTCACCCCTCTAAAGATGACTTACCGAGATATCTTGTTGAGGGAAGGGGCAAATTTCCCAAGTCCTCCCCCAATGACAACTCCAGTTGACCGCCGTCAAGGAATCGCTTCTGCGAATTCCACAATGACAAGGGTCACGACACGGAGGAGTGCATCCAGCTCAAGAAGCACATAGAGTCGCTGATTAAATCAGGAAAACTCAAACACCTGGTCAATGATTGGAAGGATGGGAAGGATAACAAAAAGTATGACAAGAAGGACTCCCAAAAGGACAAGCCTTCAACCATATATATGATCCAATCATGGCAGCGCCGCACAAAGCAGAAAGTTAGTCAAAGAATTTCATACGGCAGAAAGATCTCGTTCCCTCCTATCACGGCGAGCAATGTGGCCGATGCGCCTCTCACGATTGAGGTAAGCATTGGAACCCACAAAGTTCATCGTATGTATGTGGATGGAGGATCATCGGCGGAAGTACTCTACGAACATTGCTTCGTACAGCTACGACCAGAGATCAAAATACAGTTAGTGTCGGCCACGTCGCCTCTCGTTGGCCTTAGTGGAGACACTATCTGGCCAATAGGACAACTGCGTCTACTGGTAACCATTGGAGATAAAGAGCATTCCACAACGGCGGGGATGAACTTCATGGTAATACGTTCACACTCTCCGTACAATGGTATTATGGGAAGACCAGGCATCCGAGCTATACGGACAGTCCCGTCCATGGCACACGGCATGATTAAATTTCCAGTTGAAGGGGAAATTGTCACTATCTATAATTCGATTGCACCGGCATCCGAATGCCATGCCGTGACAACGCCAGTTCAGCTAGTTCCCATAAAGGAAGGATCGTCACCCCCCAATTGGAAGGTGGTAATTCATCCCGACTACCCGGAACAAGAGGTAGCCATAAGGGGAACACTATCGTAAAAAGGAAAGAAGGCCATGTGCTCTTTCCTGAAGGCAAACCTTGATATATTCGTATGGGAGCCAAAACATATGACGGGCGTGCCATGCTCAATAGCCGAACATAAGCTTCAAATCCACCCGGGTATCCCCCTGTTAAGCAAAAGAAGCGTGGTCAAGCACCAAAATGCAGCCAGGTAATACTGGACGAGGTACGGAAGCTGGTGGACGCAGGAACTATGTGTGAGGTCTATTACCATGAACAGTTATCTAATCTAGTCATGGTCAAGAAACATGACAGAAGCTGGCGCATGTGTGTGGACTTCACAGACTTGAACAAAGCTTGTCCACAAGACTGCTATCCGTTACCAGAAATCGATTGGAAGGTGGAATCCTTATGCGGGTACCCTTTTAAATGTTTTTTAGACGCATACAAAGGATACCATAAGATCCAGATGGCGGAGGAAGACGAGGAGAAGACGGCACACTAGTCCGGGCGTGTATTGTTACACAAAGATGCCGTTCGGACTAAAGAACGCCGGCGCGACATATCAACAACTTGTTGATAAAGCCTTTGACTCGTAGATAGGCCGTAACCTTGAGGTATATGTTGACGACTTGGTCATCAAGAGCCATACGGAGGAAGCACTCCTCCGTGATATCCAGGAGACGTTCGACACGTTGAGGAAAATCAACATGAAACTTAATCCAAAAAAGTGCACGTTTGGAGCAACCGAAGGAATGTTCCTTGGGTATATGATTAATCCAAACGGCATTAAACCTTGACTAGAGAAGACGGACGCCATGATACAACTACCATCCCATCGGACACTCAAGGAGGTACAATCACTCAATGGAAAGCTGGCCGGGCTTAATAGGTTCTTTTCAATGTCCAAGGAGAAGTCTCTTCCTTGATTTAAAACACTCAAGAAGTGCTTAAAGAAAGGAGAATTTCGCTGGAAAAAAGAGGCAGAGGAAGCCTTTGGGCAGCTCAAACAACATCTCGCGGCTCTTCCCATGCTAGTTGCACCCCGACCCAAGGAGGAGTTAATTATGTATCTGTCCGCTACGTACGGAGCGATCAGCGCAGTCCTTATGACTGACCGTGATTCAGTCCAGACTACACTTTACTTCATAAGTAGAGCATTGCAAGGGCCAGAGTTGAATTATTCATCAATGGAGAAGTTGGTTTTGTCACTGGTTTACGCCGCAAAAGGCTGCGCCGGTACTTCCAGGCGCACCCAATTGTGGTTATCACTGATCAACCAATAAAACAGATCATCTCTAAACCGGACGTAGCCGGGAGATTAAAGAAGTGGAGCGTCCTACTAGGAGAACATAACATCTCTTATAGACCAAGGACAGCCTTCAAGGGCCAAATTTTGGCAGACTTCCTAATTAAGAAACTTGATAAGGACGAGCCAATGGTGCGAAAAGAAGAAATTTCATCGGAACCATGGGTTTTGTTTACTGACGGATCTTCTTGCACGGACGGATCAGGAGCCGGCCTCATTCTCACGAATCCGGAAGGAATGGAATTTACTTACGCCTTGCGCTTTGAGTTCATAGCCACGAATAATGAGGCAGAATATGAAGCATTGATTGCGGGTTTAAAAGTCGCCGCTAGGATGGGAGTCCTCAACCTTGAAGCCTATGTGGACTCACGGCTTGTCGCGAATCACATCCTAGGAGGGTACGTAGCTAAGGAGGATAACATGATCCAATACTTGGAGAAAGACAAGTCACTCATCACCGGTTTTGGAAAGTTCTCCATCAAGCAAGTACCAAGAGGCGAGAACAAGAAGGCGGATGCTCTTAGCAAGATCGCGTCTACAAGCTTCGCCCATTTATCCAAGCAAGTGTTGGTTGAAATACTCAAGGAAAAGTCCATTACAGGGGGAGAGATCGCAACCATAGTTGAATAAGGGGGATCTACATGGATGACCCCGATCATCAACTACCTAACTGATGAGACCCTTCTTGAGGACGAAAAGGCGGCGCGACGTATCAAAATGAAGTCACAACATTTCAAACTCCGAGATGGTGTTCTATACAAGCGTTCCTTCCTACAGCCGTGGTTGCGATGCGTCGGGCCGCGCCAGGCTAGCTATGTGATTAGTGAGATACATGAAGGGTCGTGCGGCATGCACGTAGGCCCCAGATCAGTAGTGGCACGAGCTCTACGCACAGGGTACTATTGGCCGACTATGCATCGGGATGCACGAGACATGATTCTTAAATGCAGCGATTGTCAAGTACACAGGCCAGTACCGCGGAATCCACATCAAGAACTAACACCCATTACATCCCCAAGGCCACTCTATAAGTGGGGGATTGATATCGCAGGACCTTTTCCTGTTGCCGCAGGGGGGCGTTAAGTTCTTGATTGTAGCTATGGACTATTTTAGTCGCTGGGTAGAAGCTAAGGCGGTCAAAACGATTATGGGCAAACAGGTAAAAAATTTTGTTTGGGAAAATATTGTGTGCCGCTTTGGTTTACCAGGCGAGATCATCTCAGATAACGGAAAGCAGTTTGCAGATAATCCATTCAAGGATTCGTGCGCGGCGTTGAACATAACATGGCGTTTCGCATCAGTTAAACGCCCCCAGACAAATGGTCGTGGAGCGGGCAAATAGAAGCCTAGGTAAAGGTATAAAATCACGCTTGAATGAAAGAAGCGCCAAGTGGGTAGATGACCTGTCGCATGTCCTATGGGCACACAGGAAAAGGATCAAAATAGCTAACGGGGACACTCCATTCGCCCTGGCCTACGGAACCGTGGCTGTTATCCCAGCAGAAATTAGGATGCCAACAATTCGCACGGCGGAGGTTAACGTCGTCACAAACGATGAGCAACTCCGGGTCAATCTAGACTTGTTAGAGGAGAAATGAGAGATAGCAACCATCAATGAGGCCAAGTCTAAGGCACGTATGAAAGCTTATTACGATTCCAAAGTCAAGGGTGTTTCCTTCCGACCGGGGGATTTTGTCTATCATTCTAACGAGGCAAGTCACGCGGAGAACACAGGGAAGCTTGGTCCAAAGTGGGAAGGGCCGTATGAGGTCACAGAAGCTTTAGGGATAGGTGCATAAAAGTTGCGTGATATGGATGTCCGTGACTTGGACTGTGTGACAACCCTAGGTTTTGGATTTGTCACTTAGTCTTACTTTTAAGTTATTTTGTATGTGCTTACTTGAATTGTGTGTTTACGTGTTTATTTTGTGTGAACGAGGTTGGTGTGGTTATCATTTATGAGTATAGAAGTACTCATAAGTAAATCGAGGAACGGTTATTTCATGTTCATGAGCTCACAATTAGTGACTATGAAATGATATGGTGATATTTTGGTGTTTACGTATATGTATAAGTATTATCGTTATAGTGTATTTTTTTTTGGATTTACGGTTTAGCATTTAGAGGTCTCGGGTGAGGTAATTATCCATATGAATATTTTCGGGATGGTTTTAAGTCATTTAGGACTTAGTTATAAAGTTTATTTCAAAATTTGAGATTTTTTTTAAAAGTGTATATTTTACGTCTTTTACGGTAATCGCGTAAAAACTGACTAGTTTTACGGTTTTGAGGTTTTGGAGGCTTAAGGAGCTGAAATAAATTAAGGAAAATTAAGGTAATATTATTAATACATATATTAATAATAAAAAGGAAAAAAACGATTTTTAAGGGTGCATAGTCGGTTTTGGACGCAGAAAAGAAGGGAAAAAGGGAAAAAGAGGGAAAAAGGAAAGTGGGCTTATTTTTGGATTAGGATTTTATGTACACCCTATATATTGTTTTTAATCACAATCAAAATTCACTATTATTCCCTGGAGATTAAAAAAAATTTGTGGGTTTTCATGAGGGTTTTTAGGGTTCTTCATAATTTTGAGGGTTTTCATAAATCAAAGGTAAACCTTCATAACCCTTTTTAATTTAATTGTTTTTATGATTTTATAATCATCTTATGATGGATTTAGGTTAGGGTTTATTTTAAGAACATTAAATTAATGTTATAATAATGGTGTTATAATGATTACATAAATTAGAGCTTGTAATTAGAGGGATTAGGGTTAATTATGGAGGTTGATTTTGTTAAACCCGTTTTTAAAAACTAGGCAGAATTTTGAGTCAATTGTTTTGATCATATCGGGAGTTCTATAAACTCTTATTATACGATCCAAGTACCCCTGGAAAGGTATTTGAAGTGGCTTTCCAATGCAAGAAACGAGAACTAAATTGAGGTAGGGAAGAGGGTCAAAAACATGTTACAACAGTCGGAGGTCAAAACAGTTTTGAATTCAGCCTGTTTTCTTTTTAAGTTTTGGGTTGTTTGGGGTACTTAGGGTTGCATTGGGATCTTCTCACGAACGTGAGAGATGGTTTATATATTGTAGTAAGTATCTGCACTTGGGCTAAGGTTTTGGTTTAGGGTAAGACCCCTTAATGGTAACAAACTTTTAGTACATTTAAAATCAGGAAATCTGGAATGACAAAAGTAGATATATGTATATCGGGGCCTTAACAGTAGCTTTAAGATTAGGGCAAGTGGGAGGTGTTAGCCAACATATGTAAGGGTATGAATATTCCTTTTGCAGAAACTATGGGTATGTTTAAGTGGACGTTTGACCTAAAGCTTTGAGACTTAAAAACTGGGACTGATTTGTGTAAAATATGAACGGGATAGTTATTAAACTTAATCAAGTTAAGGACTTGTTAGGGAAGGTTAATGGGATGGTTAGAGCTTATCAATGAGGTTTTTATATGGGAATAGACTAGATGTCCATCATAGGTTGATGAGCCATCTTAGTGATAGGTTCGTGTATTGATTTCGTGTTTTTGGTTTGTTAGCTTGTTGCTAGTGCGAGGACTTGTGAAGAAGCTATCAGGTGAGTTTCATAGTCCCATGTTTACTATTCATTTTGACTTCCAGATGGGATGGAAGAGACACTGTGTTGAATTATTTTCTAAATTAATGCTGTGAATGTTTAAGGTTTGAGATGGACTTGTGTGTACATTTATATGATTAACTGCTATGTGATTCTTGTTTGTGTGTGATCTGGATTGGAAAGGTACATAGGTGTATGGGCGCCTATGGGACCTATGGTTAATGATAAGGTGTGATGCCTTGGAAATTGTGATTGTTGGTAAGGCGTGATGCCTTGGAAATTGTGATTGTTGGTAAGGCGTGATGCCTTGGAAATTATGGTGTTTGGTAAGGCGTGATGCCTTGGAAATTATGGTGTTTGGTAAGGCTTGATGCCTTGGAAATTGTGGTTGTTGGTAAGGCGTGATGCCTTGGAATTGTAATGATTGATTTAACTTGAATGCTAGTTGTTAGTACATGATTGTAGCGCATTGTCCATATGTTTATTGGTGTATGGTATTCACAGCTTATGACTTGTCTTGTGTTGGAGTCTAAACCTATGACTCTCACCAACTTTATGTTGACGTGTTTTAGTGTCTCTTTCAGGTGATACTATGGTTAAGCATGAGAACATAAGTGGCTAGGATTGGAGAAGCTTAGGAATGCATATAGAACGAGAATCCCCGTTTCCTTCTTAGTTTTATTTGTTTGTTCATTTTAATAAGTGATACTGTTGGCACCTATATGTTTGTTTGGTTTATGTTTATTGTTTGTCTTGAGTAAGTGGTAGGACTGTTACCTACTTACCTAGACTCCTGCATTGTTGAGATATTGTCATGACATTAGTGTCACCATTTTATGACATTTCTTATATCATTTAGTTATCTCTATAGACACGCTATTGTTGTGATGATATCCATACGTCGTGCCCTATATTCCACCATGGTGGGGTGTGACAGAATGGTATCAGAGACAATGGTTATAGAGAATTCGGTTGCCTAGTCGTGTAGCCTAGTCTATAGCTTAAGGGTCCCTACATATAGGCGTCATAGGAGTATGTGTGCATTTTATAGTAATTGATGTGTTTGATTATTATTTTCACAGTATTTGTTAGGTTATGAACTACTATGGTTCATACTTAACTACATGTTATTTTCTTTACGAGTTTTGAATAGTGCGGGTTGAACTATAGTCGTATACGTTCGTCATTGTTGGATTCCGTTTAATTACGTTTTCATGTTCTTTATACATTTTGAATTTTGTCTACGGTGGTTCAGCTGGATTACGAGTTTATATGTTTCATGCATTGGCTACGTTATTTTAATACATGGATTTTGGATCTTACTTTATGTTGTGGTTATGTGCTTATATGAGTTGTAGGATCTATGTGCTTATTTGAGTTGGTAGACTGATGTGTTATGTGTAGTATTAATTCTTATAAGTGTCATCATAAGAGGGAGTGCATTAGTAAAAGGGGACTGGTATAAGTATGGTGGCTAACATAGTTATACAAGTACCACAACATTAATGGATTTCCTGAGTATGGTTGCATGGAAGAGGGTTAATACATGTTTGTATAGTATACGTTGGATGGATTTAAGTGTATGTACGTGTATGCCTATATATGTATATATCCCTTCTACTTATCGGTTGTATTCTTAGGATGGTTTTCTAGCTCTTTTCTCTTTGGGATGTTCAACTTCTGTAGTAGCGCATTTATCGAGTTCTCATTTCACGTGGTTGTTTGTACGGCACTTTTGGTGTAGAAGCTAGTGGGAGGGTGAAGATTTATTTTGGAATAACGATATCTTTTGTTTTGAGTCTTACATGGTAAAAAAATGGAACTTGTAAATAGTAAAAAAAAATTAGTTGTTGGTAGTCCATAAAATGAGGGTAAAGTGTCGAAAACTTGTTTGAAATAAAGTGGAATATAATTTTTTTTTTTTACATTTAAGCATGGCTTGTTTATTTTAAAATATTTTGGTTTTGATCACCTAAAGTAATTGTTCTTTAGTTAGAATTTTTTTTTTATTAAATTAAATATGTTAAAGTCATGTATTTAATCATATGATGGGTCAGAGTTTTAATTTTCTGGAATTAAAATAAATTAGGGTTTAAAATCGTTTTTGGGTATAAATCGGAGTAGGCAGAAACTGTCGCTAAACTGTCAAAATTCGTCGTTAAACTGTCAGAAACTGTCGCTAATGTCTTGGCAGATTTTAGGTAAAATCGTTTTGGTCATAACTTATTCGTTTTTAAAGCTTTTTGAGTGATTCAAAAGCCTAAAATTATGTAATCGGAACGTACTTTTCGAATATTCAGAAAGTTTGGTAATTAGAAGTCAGTAGCTTGGTCGAATTAATTGTGCAAGTGTCGAGTTCAAGGTTAAATTTTCGGACAACATTGATTAAACTTGTGTTTTGGGTATTTTGTGGTAATGAACACTTGGAGGGTTAACATAGAGATGAGTTGGGATGGAATGTGAGAGTTCTTTAGACTCTAGAATACGTGGTTATATTTGATGAGTTTTGATTTATGGTATTTATGAGTAAGACTGAAATCGGGGTGACAGTTTTAAACCCGTCGAGTTATGTGATGGCTCCTAACTTGGTTTCAAGACAGTTCTTGTTTGATGAGTTGCGAGATTTAGTTAGTTTGGTTACATAACTTTATGGTTTTAATAAGTTTCCTCGCGGACGGTTAAGGCTCATGTCTTGTTGGTTGAGATTATTTTAGTATAAACTGAGTTCACGTTTGAACGTGGAGGTTTTATCAGGGATATGTATCCTCGTTTGTTTGCTGAGAATAAGTTGGAGTTTGGGAGTAAATCTCGGGACGAGATTTCTATTAGGAGGGAGTGATGTGACAACCCTAGGTTTTGGATTTGTCACTTGGTCTTACTTTTAAGTTATTTTGTGTGTGCTTACTTGAATTGTGTGTTTACGTGTTTATTTTGTGTGAACGAGGTTGGTGTGGTTATCATTTATGAGTATAGAAGTACTCATAAGTAAATCGAGGAACGGTTATTTCATGTTCATGAGCTCACAATTAGTGACTATGAAATGAAATGGTGATATTTTGGTGTTTACGTATACGTATAAGTATTATCGTAATAGTGTATTTTTTTTTTAGGATTTACGGTTTAGCATTTAGAGGTCTCGGGTGAGGTAATTATCCATATGAATATTTTCGGGATGGTTTTAAGTCATTTAGGACTTAGTTATAAATTTTATTTCCAAATTTGAGATTTTTTTAAAAGTGTATATTTTACGTCTTTTACGGTAATCGCGTAAAAACTGACTAGTTTTACGGTTTTGAGGTTTTGGAGGCTTTAGGAGCTGAAATAAATTAAGGAAAATTAAGGTAATATTATTAATACATATATTAGTAATAAAAAGGAAAAAAACGAATTTTAAGGGTGCATAGTCGGTTTTGGACGCAGAAAAGAAGGGAAAAAGGGAAAAAGAGGGAAAAAAGGAAAGTGGGCTTATTTTTGGATTAGGATTTTATGTACACCCTATATATTGTTTTTAATCACAATCAAAATTCACTATTATTCCCTGGAGATTAAAAAAAATTCGTGGGTTTTCATGAGGGTTTTTAGGGTTCTTCATAATTTTGGGGGTTTTCATAAATCAAAGGTAAACTTTCATAACCCTTTTTAATTTAATTGTTTTTATGTTTTTATAATCATCTTATGATGGATTTAGGTTAGGGTTTAATTTAAGAACATTAAATTAATGTTATATTAATGGTGTTATAATGATTACATAAATTAGGGCTTGTAATTAGAGGGATTAGGGTTAATTAATGAGGTTGATTTTTTTAAGCCTGTTTTTAAAAACTGGGCAGAATTTTGAGTCAATTGTTTTGATCATATCGGGAGTTTTATAAACTCTTATTTTACGATCCAAGTACCCCTGGAAAGGTATTTCAAGTGGCTTTCCAATGCAAGAAACGAGAACTAAATTGGAGGTTGGGAAGAGGGTCAAAAACATGTTACAACAGTCGGAGGTCAAAACAGTTTTGAATTCAGCCTGTTTTCTTTTTAAGTTTTGGGTTGTTTGGGGTACTTAGGGTTGCATTGGGATCTTCTCACGAACGTGAGAGATGGTTTATATATTGTAGTAAGTATCTGCACTTGGGCTAAGGTTTTGGTTTAGGGTAAGACCCCTTAATGGTAACAAACTTTTAGTACATTTAAAATCAGGAAATCTGGAATGACAAAAGTAGATATATGTATATCGGGGCCTTAACAGTAGCTTTAAGGTTAGGGCAAGTGGGAGGTGTTAGCCAACATATGTAAGGGTATGAATATTCCTTTTGCAGAAACTATGGGTATGTTTAAGTGGACGTTTGACCTAAAGCTTTGAGACTTAAAAACTGGGACTGATTTGTGTAAAATATGAACGGGATAGTTATTAAACTTAATCAAGTTAAGGACTTGTTAGGGAAGGTTAATGGGATGGTTAGAGCTTATCAATGAGGTTTTTATATGGGAATAGACTAGATGTCCATCATAGGTTGATGAGCCATCTTAGTGATAGGTTCGTGTATTGATTTCGTGTTTTTGGTTTGTTAGCTTGTTGCTAGTGCGAGGACTTGTGAAGAAGCTATCAGGTGAGTTTCATAGTCCCATGTTTACTATTGATTTTGACTTCCAGATGGGATGGAAGAGACACTGTGTTGAATTATTTTCTAAATTAATGCTGTGAATGTTTAAGGTTTGAGATGGACTTGTGTGTACATTTATGTGATTAACTGCTATGTGATTCTTGTTTGTGTGTGATCTGGATTGGAAAGGTACATAGGTGTATGGGCGCCTATGGGACCTATGGTTAATGATAAGGCGTGATGCCTTGGAAATTGTGATTGTTGGTAAGGAGTGATGCCTTGGAAATTGTGATTGTTGGTAAGGCGTGATGCCTTTGAAATTATGGTGTTTGGTAAGGCGTGATGCCTTGGAAATTATGGTGTTTGGTAAGGCGTGATGCCTTGGAAATTGTGGTTGTTGGTAAGGCGTGATGCCTTGGAATTGTAATGATTGATTTAACTTGAATGCTAGTTGTTAGTACATGATTGTAGCGCATTGTCCATATGTTTATTGGTTTATGGTATTCACAGCTTATGACTTGTCTTGTGTTGGAGTCTAAACCTATGACTCTCACCAACTTTATGTTGACGTGTTTTAGTGTCTCTTTCAGGTGATGCTATGGTTAAGCATGAGAACATAAGTGGCTAGGATTGGAGAAGCTTAGGAATGCATATAGAAGGAGAATCCCCGTTTCCTTCTTAGTTTTATTTGTTTGTTCATTTTAATAAGTGATACTGTTGGCACCTATATGTTTGTTTGGTTTATGTTTATTGTTTGTCTTGAGTAAGTGGTAGGACTGTTACCTACTTACCTAGACTCCTGCATTGTTGAGATATTGTCATGACATTTGTGTCACCATTTTATGACATTTCTTATATCATTTAGTTATCTCTATAGACACTCTATTGTTGTGATGATATCCATGTGTCGTGCCCCATATTCCGCCATGGTGGGGTGTGACAGACTGCACATTGAATATTTGCAACCTTAAAAGATGCTACCTCTAAAACGGCTACGGCCTCCGCATGGACACTTCGTTGTGGTCAGCTTCAATGAAGATCCATGTGTTTTTTTCATGCTTTCTAGGTTCTGTTTGTCTTAGGATTTTAATTCTGTCAAAAAATCGTAACCGTTCTAATAAAATGTCGTGGTGCCTAGCTAGCTCCACGGTCCGTTCTTGTGCAAATTGTTGTCTTATGTTTTTTAGATTTATTTGTTATTTCCTAGTATGTTTTTACTTGTTCATATACATTCATTCAACCGTACATGTACTATTCGCTCCCAGGCGAGGTAGAAGGATTAAGTGAACCTAATAATTCAACTTGTCGCATAAGAGGGATGCAACCCCAGTGACGCGGATCATGTATCCTTACTAGACACCTTATTTATGAGACGTTGTAATAAGTTTCCACATGTTGTACTTACGTAGTGTCGGGCATGATAAAGACACATGGTGCACGTCTAGTAAATTATAGACTTAGTTTTATTCTTGATCAGCCATGACACGTCATGCAAACAGATTCATGATATCTAAGGAATAATAACAAGTTTCCATATAAATAAACAAAATTGCCGTGATCACCACGGACACATACGTATCATATTTTAAGTGTTCAACTAAGTGTTACACAACATAGCCATGGACATCCACGGACGAATATTCATTTCAAAGAACAAGTGTTTAAAAATTACAGCCACTTATGTACGCCTTACATGGGGGAGGAACTTGCCTATCTCGTTCTTCTCTTTGGCTAGCCAAGAAGCAAATGCTTCACCATGGACTTCCTCCTTGTTTTGCACCCTGACCGCGTGCATCTCAAGAGTTTCACCCAACGTCTGTTCACTAATCACGATCCTTGTGACATCCTCATAACTAGGTAGGGTGAGCTGGCTGGGAGGAGGTACAAGATGGGCTCGAGAGTTTTCCTCGCCTTGAAAGCACGCGCCAAGACGCAGTTTTTCCATGATTTCCTGGTTGGACGCATCTTTTGCAGACTCAGGCTCGGCCAAGAAAGGGTACTCCAAATCCCTCATAGCAGTCATGGACGCATTCATCTTCTTTGCAGCCCGAGGTTGAAGTAAGCATGCTTGGTAAAGTTTTGTGTAAAACCCGCATGCTTTTACCATGAATAGTACCCTTAAGATCATACGTACTAGATTAAAACTTTCCTATTATAGCATGATTACGATTACGTGTTAGGATTTTACGTATTACGTACGTGTTAGAACACGATAAGTATTTACTACGCACGAGCACGCAATAATTAATCATGAGCATGCGATCATGAAATCATGAACGTAATTAAATCACGAACTATTATTAATTACGTATATATATTTATTACGAGCGTATATAAATATATTAGGTCATGGTAATTAGTTAACGAGAACACATTAAACGCGAACACAATTAATCACGAACGAGTAATTAAACAATGAGACACGGAAAACGGTACGGGTACCCCATTTGGGGCCCCTACCCGCGGCAACAAGGGAGAGATGGGCCAAGCCCATCTCAAAATTTACTAAGAAGGGTAAAAGGAAAAGTTCACTACTCATTTTCACTTTTACAGAAGATTTTTACAAAACCTAAAAAAGTTCTTCCTTCTCCTTTTTCTTTCTTTTGGCCGCCACCCATAAACACACCAAAGGGGTGTTTAATTGATCTTTGATCTTGGTTTTGGTACAAGTGTTCGTGTTTGTTCATCCTTGTTTAGATCCACGCATTCGGTAATCTTTTTAACCCTTTTCTTTTGATTTGATCTTTTAAATAATTATGAACATGATGTGTTTTTTTTTAAACCTAACTAAAACATAGATCTAACATGAAATTGGTTTGGGAATAAATCAAAAAGGGTGTTTTAGGGGTGTTTGTTCTTGGCCGGCGCCTAAACCGAACCCGAGGGGGTCTCGGCTTGGCTATCCGACCACCACCGAGACCATATGGTCCCGGTTGGTTGGTGTGGGTCCCACGGCAGCAACAAGACAAAGGTAACCCCGAAGTGGTTTGGGGTATGGTGTCGATTTCATGTCCGGTTCATGGTTCTTAGTCAAGATCCAGTTCACGGTGTATGTTAAGATTATTATTTTTATAATCTTATGTTAAAATTAAATTAATAAACATGACATGATTAATTTAATAACATGACTTAAGTTATTTTAATTATTAAAATCATGAAATTATTAACCTAAGTATTTTATATTTTTAGACCTATAATTAATTAATTATTTAAAAACCATGGTTATAATTAATTAATTTACATGACTTATGTTATATTATTAGTAAGTAATAATATATATTTTAACCTAAGTATTTAACTTTATTTAATTAAAAACATGATATACTTTAATTAAATATTTTAACCTATAGTTTATTCTAATTACATGAAATAATTAATAAACTATACATTATATCATTATGACTTAGAAAATAATCAGGAAAACACTTAGGCTTATATACTTAGCTTATTTAACCAGCTTATTTCTAATTATGGAAACTTTCTATTTTTAGAAACTTCGTTAAATAAGGCAGCTAATCTATTTATGGAAACTTTCTATTTTTAGAAACTTAATTATTCCAGGCAGCTAATCTATTTATGGAAACTTATTTAATTAAGTCAGCTAATCTATTTATGGAAACTTTCTATTTTTAGAAACTTATCTATTTTAAGCAGTAATTCTATTTTTAGAAACTTTTTATTTTTGGAAACTTTCTATTTTTGGAAACTTTCTATTTTTGGAAACTTTCTATTTTTGGTAACTTTCTATTTTTGGAAACTTTCTCTTTTTGGAAACTTTCTATTTTTGTAAACTTTCTATTTTTGGAAACTTTCTATTTTAGGAAACCTGCTATTTTTGGAAAGTTACTTATTATTACACAGTAAGTATAATAATACATGAAATACAAGAAATACTTAATCAGAGTAAACATAATATGAGGTAAACACAGTTTAAGGCTTAAAACAGTAAAACATGATAAGAACATATAAAATAAGCTAAGACATGACATAAAATCAGTTACGTATTAGTAAGCAGATACTCATTCATGTATGTATTTATGTAGCATTAGTGATACGGAAGTACGATTCCTCTCAGTTCATCTTCTTTGTTCACTGGATATAAGGTACGGATTCCCGTCCTTTCAGTATGGACATTCTTTCCTTTATTAGGATTTCCCGTATGCAGCCAAATGTTTTCCCGTAGTATAAGTTATGTGTTTGAATTGTTTATGTTTAATTTAGAATATCTATAGCCATATACATGCATGACCAGTTTCACCTAGTTATGGAGGTACCATAACCATAACACTAGAGGCACTGGTGTTATGACTTCACCACGGCGGAGTGATTGCTCGTGGCGCCCTTCGGCTTTTGGCCATTTATATTATATTTATCATGTGGGGCGTATGGGTGCATCCTAGTTACATGTTTTCAGTCAGGATTTCATGGTGAATGTGGTGTCTGACTTGCATCCTTCACAAGGAGCTGATCCCTCATACCCAAAAACCAGTATATTAAATTAGAGGCAGCCCCTCTAATTTGCATGACGAGGTCACCCCTCCAAGTATTCATGCACGGTGGATTTTCATGACCTATATTGGCCAATGGTAAAATATGATAAACAGTTTTTACAAGATAAACATAAGGCTTTTCAAACTATAAAACCAGTTTTATCAATACTTAACCAGATTACTCGGGACTTAGTTTCTTCCGCTGTTATATGTTATATGCTTATCCTATTCTTGCTTTATTGTACATCCGTGCACTGAGCGTATTGCTCAGCCGTTTTCTTTTTCTATGTTCCCAAAACGGCAGGTACAGGGACGCTCATAGACTTAAAGCGTACGTGCATATAGACTGGAAGCTTTCTAGCCTTTCTCTACTTTATGCATTACCTTTCTTTTGATACATTTGCTATAGACATTTTTTAGTCCTTCCCTTTACTATACTATGTTTGTGTGTGATGAGCTTTAATTTTGGACTACCGATGTTTGATTCCGGTATTTTCCTTTTATGGTCATGTAATGTTTAGACATTTTTCCTTGTATGCTTTGATGACACGCCATAATTACGTGTGACATTTCCATTATCAAAATGGTGTGTTACATTTTGTTTCTTGCTTATCAGCTCTGCGGCCATGACCATACCTTTGTGTCGGCCATCGTCAATACCGTCCAACAAAAGATCAGCAAATTGCTGCACAAATTAGGGAGCCTCCATCACTTTCATAACAGCCAGACGCGCCGCATGACCCACCATCCACCTACGGCCAGCAATGGCTGTGAGTAGTTGGGGGCACAACACATCATCACGGTCTGTGATAAGGGCGTCCATCTCAGCGTCCTTCTGCGCAGAGGTCTCAATCACTTGTTGTAGCACTGCCCTTTCCTTAGCAAGCTCATCCCTCAAAGTCTCCTCGCCCTTGACCAACATCCGTACCTCCTCTAGCTCCTTCGAGAGGGTGGATACCTGGTCAGCTGAGGTCTTCGCCAATTCTTCGGCTGCGGACACCTATGGATATTACGCTAAGGTTAGAACAATGCATGCATAATATGGACGTGGTCATGATATCTTGTATTTTACAGATAAGTACCTTAGTTTTTGAAGCCTCAAGTTGGGCTTCGAGTTCGGCAACACGCTTGTCATGAGCAGTGCCGTGCGCGGCTTGTTCCTTCACGGTTGCCTCAACTATGGCAAGTTGGGATTGGAGGGTCGTAATCATGGATTCATTCTCCTCGATCATCTTCTCCCTGCGGCCATTCTTCCTCTTCAGGGAATTGACATGCTCAAGGGCGGCCTCGAACCTCACCCGCATCGATGTGCCTATGGCTATCTGATGAACAAGGGCCCTATTGTACTCATCCATTAAGTCATGGTGACTTAGCTCATTAATATCCCTCACAAGGCCGGGAGGAATACAATGGTCAAGGTAGTTCCAGCACTCTTTCGCGTCCCTCATTTTATCAGTAGTGGATATGTTCCACTTGGGATTATAACGTGGTGGGGGACCAGACGCAGGTACTTCTTGTGAATCCGTTGGGGAACCTTCCTTGAAGGCTGGACCAGATCTAGGTGTCGAGGCTTGGTGGACAGGTTCTTTTCTCTTCCTCGTCTCTGAGACTAGCACGGCATCCGCTTGGTTATCCCTGCGTAAACATCATCAATCACATAAGTATCGCTTCAAGGCACGTACCTTTTACTTTAAAAAAATAACAATGACACAACTATATGAGGACGACTTACATGTTTGTGTTCTCCAGCTCTGACGTAGTATGAGGAACCTATGAGACTGGCTCAACAGCTTGGGGCTGCACGTTCTGGGCTATATGGGCATTCTGTACCGTCCCAGAGGCCTGGTTTGTGCTTTCACCAGATTGGTAGAGGGGGTGGTCTTCACGCAGTCTCTTGAATTGGGCATTGTGTTCTCCCACTATGGCCTCGCTGGCCTTCCTTGCCCTCTTGATCTTCCTTCTGGTGCGCCTCTGGACGGGTTGTTCTTCTTCTTCTTTCTCATAATCTTGTTGCACTTCCTCATCATCATCATCGCCCATCATTCGGGCCAGGATGGAAGTGGTTGCCTCGATATTATTACCCTGCTCCTCATCATGAGCATGGGTGGCAGTCTTAGGCCGTGAGGAGGGCCCAACATCAGTTTCCAACATCATTGCGTCCCCGTCCTCATTATCAAAATCTATGGGGGTCTTCATGATGGTTGTATCTTCCTTGCCGGAATGAGGGTCGGGTACGGCTGGCAAGGCGACTGTTACGTCCCTGGTTGTTCAAGCAATAGAATCTCGCTTTCCCGCCTTCGGCGCATTCCCTCCGGAATGGTTTTAGGGTCTCCCTGGCGTAGGACTCCAAAGAAGTTCATCTCTGCAAAAACGAGCGATATGCTAGTTGCGGATTCAACACTTACATATTTTTGAAGATGTATGTGCTACACCTACCATGGCCTCGGCTTCTCCAGAATACAGGATATCTATTTGACAGACCGAAATAATTATGGCTAATGCCTAGGAGACAAAGGAATGATTCGGGTAAACCTCTGTGAAAGCCCGTCCTGTTTCTATCTATTTCTTGAGCATGCTGGGCATTGTATGTACTGGCATGAGGAATGAAGTCGTGGCGTATTTCGTGCTAATATACAAAGTCGGCCGGCCACACAACATCGTCAATGAAAAATTATTGGTCGTACCAGTTTTTTAGTGAGTCCATGGCTTTGTTGTAACTCGCGGGGCTGTTTGGGGATCGTTTCTTGAAAGAAAGCCAGCCATTCACTAGGTTTGGAAGGTAGAACACCCTAAAAAACTCTATGGTTGGGGGGATGTTTCGTGTACGACATAAGATATCGAATTAACTTATCTTGCACGCGCCTATGCAGTGTAGTTGTGTAATATGTACATCATTGTATCCTAATAAATCTATAAGGAACCTAGTGAAAGGGATGCGGTAGTTAGCCACATCAAAAAGACGAGTATACATGCCTATCTTTCCCTGGGGTGCTTTAGTTATAAGCTCCCCAGCACCGGGAAGAGATGGGTGAAGGCTGCTAGGAATGTAATAATCAGAGCAAAACTCTCCCAATTTTACTTCTCTCATCACATTCAGCACAGATCCGATGGTGGGATTGTTCCTATGATCCATAATTTATTAAGAATGATGAAAGGCGCGGTGTTCTAACCTGTGTGAGGGAAGATCCGTGCGAAAGAAAGTGATGGTTATGAAGAAAGCGTTAATGGCGAAAAATAGCAAAAGACTGTGTGCAACACACAACCGAATGAGGCAGCCTATTTATAGGGTTGCCTCGATGATGCTGGTTCATTGGATTAGTGCCACGTGTCTTCTACTAACCTAAATCGTGTGGTTAGGTAGATAAGTGGCAAGTGAACAGTCAGGCGGGACCCACGGGTTAGTTCTGACTCAGAAGATTGCATCGTTCAAGGTACTGACTGTTTGCACTTTGTCAGTCAACATGTCCGGTGAACAGTCAAATGTGTCGGGATAGGCGGTCATACGTATGACCATATTCAATGTTTCATTTATTATGTCTCGGTCGCCACGTACGGCTAGGTTACCATTTATTGGTGCATATGAATAAATTCCTTTCTAAGGTTGTCACGTGCAGCCGAGATATGATTTTCAAATTCAACATTTCAAAATGTTCTTTATTATTACGTCCAAGGGGAATTTTTAGTCTAGATATTACGCATACAGCTGTAACAACTAGACTGGGGGGACATGATGACGTATATTCCCCAACCGGGTCATGAACCCTGCCCACGGGTACTACCCGCATCCGGCCCATCACGAATGGGTTGGATTAATATCATTTGAGCTTATGGGCTTGAATGAACACTGACCGCATAAAATGCGTGCGGCCCACGGCCTTGTACGGCCGGTACAGGGTTAGACAAAATCACAATCTTATTAGGATTGGGATTTACCTCAAAGTATAAGATATACACTGACCATAATTAGAAGATAATAATCAAACTAATTATGGTGATTATCCTTTGCTTGGGGCCGAAGCATCGATGACAGCCCACTAGGGTTTCACCGCCTATATAAGGAACCCCAAAGGGTTCCACAAAGGTATCACATTCTCTCTACTCTCAACCTACAACCGATTATCTACCCCTAAACCGATTACTTACTCTCACGTTGGAGTCTAATTGTGGGATACGTTCCCACGGTAAGTCTAACGCGTGTTATTTTAGTGTGCAGGATCTCAACAAGTTATTCACTTGGTGAAACTGCCGGAGCCCAGCCTACCCGGAGTAAGCCTAATCCAGGTCAAGCAAGGATCATCCAACTTTTGTATCAACAACAAACTCCTTTCCCAGAACCAGACACTCAGTATCAGTGAAGAGGACAAAATTCTTGTTGTTAGTCATCTGGGACACACTAAAGAGATTGTACTTTAGCTCTTTCACCAAGTATACTTTATCAAATGTCATTCCATTAGTCACAATGGTCCCTCTTCCTGTAATTGTACCATGTCCATCTCCAAATGAGACACCATCATTGTCATGCAGGGGAACAAAGTTAGACAGATAAGATTTATGCCCAGTCATACTCCTTGAACATCCACTATCCCAATAGGCTTTATCATTCCTGGTCTGCTTTGTCACCTGCAAAAAGAAAAACAATTTAGTTTCTCATGGGGTCCTAAGTCATTACTGACTTGGATCTACCTCGTGTATCAATGTAAGATAATTTGTCAAAGACTAGAGATACACCATTAGATTGAGTACCCCTTTTGGGTACCGAAACCCAACGAGCTGAGGCTTTCTAAGCTTTTCCCCATCTTCCCATGTTTCTAGAGGGCAAAACTTTGCCATCAGGGGATGCCCTAGACTTAGCAGGGGAATCCCTATGCTTAGCAGAGGGAACCCATCTTTTGTTTTGGCCTCTATAGGTGCGTTGGTAGGGTCTATACGCAGCTTTACTTGCAATATGAGGTTCTGGTTTGGTCACATAAGAACTAGATTTGGGACATGAATCAGTCACCTTTCTTACATACTTTTCAGACACCTTATTTCTCAAAGCAGGGTCAACATATTTAGTAGGGGAAAAAGATTTTGCCCCTGCATTCAATAGAATGGCTTGTAGTTGCATTTCCTTTGAAGGATTTGCAGCCACCATTTCCATGGGTGCTTGACAGTCTTGATAGATGTGATCAAAACTGCCACAAGTGAAACAAGGTTTGGTGTTCTTCATAAAGTCCTCTCCTAAGTGATGAGACTTTTGGTTGTTCCAGTTTCTTTGATTACCTCTAATGGGTCTATACATGCCAGCATATTTAACAATAGTTTTAAGAGGTTTTGGTCCTGATTCAGATCTACTAGAGGTTCTAGATGAGCTACTTTTAGAACCAGAGTCACTTCCAAATAGTCCTTCTCTTGAAAAGAGAACAAGGTTATCTATTTTCCATTGTTTTAAAGCAATTTGTTCATTTTCAAAATCCCTAACTGCACTGGCTTTTACTAGATGTTCCTCTGTTTCTAGATTCCTTGGTATGTAGGAATTTAGGTCAAACTCAATGTCCTCCTGCTTTTTAACACAAGGGAGACCAGTCCAAGAAAGATCTTTCCTAGGAATGGGTCCATATATATTAGCAGGTGGTGGTGGAATTGTAACATGTTCATTTTTTACCCCAAAAAATGTTTTGTCCCTTGGAGATTGTCCAATTTCAACTGCCTTAATGAGATCTTTATAAGCTTTTCCAAAATTTTCAACAGTTTTCTCATCTATCTTCTTGTTAGATCTAAAGACTTCTAATTCAGTAGTTAATTCCTTAATGGAATCATCTTTTTCTCTAGCATTTATTTCTAATATGCCAATGTGATCTCTATAATCATTTTCTCTTTGTTTATATTCTCTTATGGTGGACTCTAAATGTTCTAGAGCACGTTTGTAGTTGTCTAAATCATTATCACAATTAATGTAATCAACTTTTATCTTTCTTATTTGATCATTTAATAACTCAGTATTTTTTTCTACAAGCTTTGGTACAATATGAATCATCATATACCTCATTGTCTGAACTAGAAGTTGACATGGCCATAAGAGAAAATTCTTCCTCTTTCGCTTCAGCAACAAAAGCTTGATTCCTTTCAACACTTTCTGTCATAGCACTCCAGTCTCATCCACCTGCTCCATCTATTCCTTGCATGGCTACCATAGCCTTAGCCCCAGAATCCTCATCCCTGCTTTCCTTCCTATAGCTGCTTCCATTCTTTGGTCCTCTGCACTCCCTAGAAAAGTGGCCTTTCTTGCCATAGTTTTTGCATTCCACCTTTGATTTGTCAAATCCAACTACATTAGAAGGATTGATGGAAATGTTCTTCCCATATTTCTTGTAAAATCTGTTGGCTCTCATGCTGAGTAGAGCCATGTTCCACTTGATGTCCATCTCCTCAAGTCCTTGCTTACTGATTTGATTCAGATGTTCATGTAGCACAGTAGATCCTTGGGATCCTTGAGATGTAATGAAAGGAAAAGCAGTGTCAAGGTTGAATGTTGCAGGCCTTTCTTCATCATTTGATGGTCTAGATCTTGCAGCAGGGGAATGTGTAGCAGGAGAAACTTCAATTCCAAGCCTTTAGAGATTTCACTGCTGTAAGAGATAAACGCCATATTAGCAGGGGAATCAGCAGTTCCAATTGAATTAGTAGGGATGGTTCCTGATGACTTCATCTCATTGACCACTGGCTCAAAAACTTTCAGATTATTGTAGATATCATAAATATTCTTATCATCAATGTCATCTCTATTTTTCCAAATGGCTTTGTAAACAAACCATTCTTTCTGAAGGCTGTTGAGGAATCTTGCATTCACTTGTTCTCTTGACACCTCTATGTCAAAGAATTCTAGTTGAGCAACCATATCTTGAAGCCTGTTATAGATAGAACCAATTGCTTCATCACCATTTGCTTTGAAAGAAGCAAATTGGTCAAGCATATGATTCTTTTTCTTCTTCTTTGTGGCGTCATTCCCTCCAAATGTGTTACCTATTGCTTCCCAAAGTTCCTTAGCAGTCTTGTACTTTCTGAACCTTAGTTGATGTCTATTAGGTAGATCCAACAACAAAGAACTGTGAGCTCTGACATCATGCCTTCTTGCCTGAATCTCTTTGTCTGCAATAGCAGCAGACTTAGTTTTATCACCTTTGGAGCTTTCACCAATTTCTGCCTTATCTTTGTTCTTATCTTCAACGGAAACAGTTTTGGGGAACTGATCACCCAGTTCTATGACCTCCCATAGAACATAGTGTTCCATCTTGAGGTATTGTTGAATCTTGAATTCCCATATTTCAAAGTTTTTCAGGATCCAGAATGGGAAGTTTGAGAGCATTGTTGTTTGAGGATGAATGAGAATCTGAAGATATGGTTGGTACTGGTGGTAATGAGTGTTTTGTTCTTGGTTTAGTCAAATTTTCTCAACAAGCTCTAATACCACTTGTTGATCCCAAACTCAGATCTTAAACCTTAGCTTGTTTAAGGGTTGTGATAGAAATAATGAATTCAAACTAACACTAGAGAAACTTTGCAATACACAAAGTAACTAAACAAGATGCGGAATATAGTGTTTAGCACAAGAACAAGTATTAAGATCAAACGTAAAACTTTAATATATAAAAGATATACGAATACCCTATAATGGTATTAGGGTTATACAACCTTAAAGTATGAAATGAAATGAACAGAGAGAGATATGTTTACATGAAACCCTAGTGAGTCCTTATCACAAGGACTCACGTACAAGATTACTACTAACAAACTAGGAAACTATCATGGAGTAGTAATGGAAACGCGTTATAATCTCTTCCAAGTTTATCTTGTAGCAGGGTCTTTAACTTTCAGCAGGGGGACCAATCCCCCTGCCTTTCTTATTTAACAGGGGGAACATACTTTAGCAGGGGGAACTCTGGCCAACCAGCAGGGGAACTAATACTCATACATTTATTCCCAGCAAGCTCCAATGTGAAAGATGTAGAGCACACACCACATTCACCTGATAAACTTTAAACTGATAAACTAGGATGCACCCATACGCCTCGCTGATAATACTGATAAATGCCCAAGCTGAAATAAAAGGGACGCTGTGAGAAATCACTCCCCGTAGAGGAGTCATGACACCGGTGCCTCAAGTGTCATGGTTATGGTTCCTCCGTAACTAGTTATAACTAGTCATGCATGTATATAAAACTCATGCAATTTAATATAGTTATCAAGGTAATTAATTTAAAGTTCATAACATATACTGGGGAAAACATTTGGCTGCAGACGGGAAATCCTAATCATGCATAGGAAAGGAAGTCCATACTGAAGGACGGGAAATCTGTACCTCGTGTCCAATGATGAATTGAGAATGAAAGCTGAAGGATCTACTCCGAGTTCACGGATACTACATACATAAGGGACGTGAATGAGTTGTCAATTTAGTGTGTACTTTTACTGATTCTTACTGTTCTTAACTTGATATATATATATATATATATATATATATATATATATATATATATATATATATATATATATATATATATATATATATATATATATATATATATATATATATATATATATATATATATATATATATATATATATATATATATATATATATATATATATATATATATATATATTCGGGTATTTTTTTACTGTTCTGTGTATAATCTGGTAACTCTCACTGTTCTTTTGTATTTTTGATTATTGTATTTCGGTATTCCTGATTTCTGTATAACATGTATTCTAGTATTATTATTATACTGTTAATAGTAACACGCTAAAAATAGAAAGTTTCCTTAAATAGAAAGTTTCCTAAAATAGAACGTTTCCAAAATAGAAAGGTTCCTAAAATTATTTAAAACTTGATTAATGTCCAATTAAAGTATGATTTAATTTAATTAAGTCCATATAAAAATACTTAGGGGTCGTTTGGTTGGGGGATGATGGAGGATATTGGGGGATATTCAAAATATTTACATTTTAATTTCCCCCAAATATTGTGTTTGGTATGACTAATGAAGGAATTTCAAATTCCCCAAATTTCCAAAATGGAGGATATTAGAATTACTCCAAAAAGTGAGAAATTTTAATTTACTTCAAAATTATCTTTTATAAACTTTTTTCTAGTCGTTTTTATTCGGGTTTTTATATTCAAATAAAAAATTATAAAATTTAAAAAATTTGTATAAAAGTTATTTTTTCGGTTTTTACCTTTTAAATAGAAAAAATAAAATAAAAAATTTATATAAATTGTTTATAAAATTTAAAGAATTTTTTATAAAATTTAATGAATTTTTTTTATAAAATTTATATAAGTTCTATAAAAAATTATTGAAATTTTTTATAAAATTTATATAAATTCTATAAAAAAAATTATTGAATTTTTTTATTAAATTTATAAACTTTTTTTAAAAATTTATATTAATTTTTTTATAAAAATTATTGAATTTTTTTTATAAAATTTATATAACTTTTTATAAAAATTTATAAAAATTATATAACTTTTTAATAAATAGCTAACATTCAATTTTTACTCTTTTCAATAAAAAATTTATAAAAAAACTTTATTCGTTAATTGGTTCAACACAAATTGACATTTCAAAATATTATAAATTGTTGCCAACCAAACATGCTTATGCATTTAAAATTCTAGAATTTTAAATTCTTAGGAATTTTAATTTACTAGAATTTAGAATTTTAGAATTCCAATATCTTGAACCAAACGGCACCTTAGGATAATTTCATGCATTAATTCATTAAATAATATAACCTAAGATTTGATTAATAAAACTCGCCAAAACATGTATAATTTAATTTACTAATTAAATTAATAATTACCTTATAACATGGTTATTTTACTATAATAAAGTTAATTTAACAAAGTTAGATTAATTAATAATTAAACCAAACGCCCCCTTGAAATGTTTCAAACGTGCACCCGGGCCCCAACCCGAGTCACACCGAGACACCAAACCATCACAGCCGCAAGGACTGTGGTCCTTGCTACCTGTAGACTCACTTCAGCCAAACGCATCCCTGACCAACTACCACCGGCCGTGTGGATTTCCCACTGGCTGGGCCTAGTTCCCACCGGCTTCAGCCGGTTCTCCCTGCTGACCAAAACCCCCACCGGCTACAGCCGGTACCCACTGCTGGTCTTCATTCCCACTGAGAGCAGTGCTCTCGGTTGTGATTGTATGAACAAACAACCCACCGTGGGTTTGTGTGTTGCGACTGCCCAAGACAAACATACACCAAGAGTTAGAACTCTCGGCTGGAAGAAACAAACCAACCCCAACGTGACCTTCGTTTCTTATCAATACTTGTTTAATTTACCAAAATCATATGTTCTTGATATTCATAACCATGGATTTGGGATTTATAAAAGAAAAAGGGAAGGATGATTACCGTTCATACGTGATTAGGATTAAACATACCAACACTCTCAAATCAATGATTCAAGAATCAAAACTTGTTTCCCTGGCTCCTTCTTTCTCTGCTGGCAGCCTTCTCACAACCCTAACCCTCGTTTTTTTTTGTAAATGATATGTGTAACACTCCTTCTTGTTTTTACTTCCTACATGGGCTGGGCTTAAGCCCAATTTTCGTTTCTTTTTCCTCTTTAAGCTGCGGCCTACACACACACTCATATGTTTCGGTTTTCATTTCGCTTCGTTTATAATCATTTAACTTGCGTGTTCGTGTTTTAAATCCCGTAATGTATTTATTTATTTTCCTGAATAAATAATACCTACGTGATACTTGGATAGTTAAAATTAATTATTATTCTGAATAGTTAATTACGTAACATTCTTAATTAAAGCTGAGACTGCGTGAAATTAATATTCGTGGATTTTAAGAATTGCGTACGTGGTCGTATATTAATCCTCGTGATATATTCTGACATGGATTATTTATTTCTTGAATAAATAATAATTGCGTAATACTTGAATTAATACTGTTATTTATTATCTTAATAAATAGTTACGCAACATTTAAATTAAAGTTGTGATTGTACGTAATTAATGTTCATGGACTTTTAAAGCGGGTTTTATAGGTGGTGGAGTAGGAGGATTCACATGATTTGGTCCATTCTGAAATTCTGCTCGAATCTCGTTTTGGATTTGGGGAAGCATAGTTTACAAAGCTGCTCGGACAGCTGCAGCAAGTTCCTGATCATTGCATGTGTTAACCATCTTACAGTTTCAAAGGAAAAATAAAGGATTAATCTTTTAGAAACATGGAATCAACATAAGAGATGCATGGAAGTATTTATGAAGGCATAGCCAACAAAATCTGACATTAGCAAGTGTGGATGACTATTGTTCAACCCACAAAACAAAATTCGAAGAAAACCACATGCGTGTAAGTATGGCCGATCCTGTATCAACCCTTATTTAGTAAAAAACATAAAGAAACAAAGATACATGAATAAAATCAACTGTCAGTTTAGGAAGATCCTAGTGACTACCAACTAGTCACAGGTAAAGTTTTAGAGCCTACAGGTCGAAACCTTGGGCTTTGATACCATAATTGTAACACCCCACTTTGACAAGTGGACCGTTACATGATAATTATGGCGTGTCATCAAAGCATGCAAGGTAAATGTCTTAAAACATAAATGAACATAAAGGAAACCGGAATTAAACATCGGTCCCAAAACATAAGATCACACATGCATAAATAAAGAATGTATAAAAAGGACTAAACAATGTCCAAGCAAAGCATAAGTATTTAAATGCATAAAGGAAATGAAGTCAATGGGAGCCTCCATCCTATGCACGTAATCTTGATTGCGTAAGTCTATCCTTTAGTACCTGCCATATGGGAACATGAAAAGAAAATACGGCTGAGCAATACGCTCAGTGAACGGATATATGACATGATATGAAAAACTGAAACATAAGCAAAGCATGAAATGCAACGGAATAATGTAAGTCCTTGAAAACCGGGAACATGTTTTATAAACTGGTTTATATCTGAAAAGTCTAATGTTTATTCATGAAAAAGTAATTTAAATGCCAAGAGCCCATATAGGTCATGAAAGGTATCAACGTGCATGAATACATAGAGGGGTGACCTCTTCATGCAATTAGATGGGTTGCCTCTAATTATATTAGTCTGGGTGGAGGGATCAGCTCCATGTGACGTATGTAGAGCACATACCACAATCACCGTGTAAATCTGAAAAACATGTACTAGGATACACTCATTCGCCCCACATGAAAATATAATAATACTGGCCAAAACGTGAAGGGACGCCGCGAGAAATCACTCTCGTCGCGAAAGAGTCATAACACCGGTGCCTCAAGTATTATGTTTATGGTACCTCCATAACTAGGTGGACATGGCATGCGTGTATATAGCTCAGGCAATTTAAATAATAGCATCGTAACTACTGATAAGTTTAATGACATTTAAACTACTGGGGAAAACAGATGGCAGCAAATGGGAAAGCCTAATCATGCATAGAAAGAGAATGTCCTTACTAAAGGACGGAATATCGGTACCATATGTTTAGTAACGAAGAAGATGAAAGGCGGAAAGTAATCTACTCCGACTTCACGAGTGCTACATAATAGAGGACATGAATGAGTTGTGTGTTCATGTATAACTGACTGGTTCTTACTTTACTTTACTTGTTCTTGACTTGTTTTACTTGTTCTTGACTTGTTTTACATGTTCTTGACTTGTTTTACATTTTCTTGACTTGTTTTACTCTTTCATGTGTTATCATGTATTTGTTAGTGTTTTTATGTGTTCTTGATTAATGTATTTCATGTTTCATGTGTTATTATACTTGATGTTTCATAATGTGTAACTTTCTAAAAACAACAGGTTTCTATATATAGTAACTTTCCAAAAATAGTAGGTTTCTATATATAGTAAGTTTTCAAAAATAGAAGGTTTCCATACTTAGTAAGTTTCCATAAATAGCATGTTTCCATAATTAGTATGTTACCATAATTAGTATGTTTCTATAAATAGTAATAAGCTTGTTTAATAAGCATGTGATATAAGCTAAAGCTTATTAATATATTTTATAAGTCATGGTTTATTAAATGACATAATATACTAAAGTTTATTAATAAATAAATACTTTAGTCTAACATGATAATTATTCATTAATAATATAATACATGGTTTATAAATGATTATTAATTAATAATATAGCTTAACTTAATACTTTACCATAACTTGATATTGTATAATTAGATTAAAGTAAGATATTAATTTACTTAAACCATGGTTAACATGTAAATAAATAATTATGCTAAGTTCTTAATTAAATCAATTAAATGTAACATGTAATTTATCATGAATAATTATACACAATAATTATTTTTAGTGTACCATTAATTTAATTAATGTACCATGTTAAATTATATAACATAATTATTATAACCTAAAGTTAATTTAGTTAAACGGCCATGATCTTTTTAATAATTAAATTAACATAAGTCTTGAAATTAATTTAGTAAAACTCTAAACCAAACACACCCTTGTGTGTTATTCGTGTACCCGAGCCCCAAACCGAGCCATTACCGAGACCCCATGTCTCGGCTTGCCTCGAACGGACCAACAAACACCATAGCCGCAAGGCTGTGGTTTGCCGCTGCATGCCCACAACAGCCACCGGCAACAGGCGAAGCTATCGTTTTTAGAGATGATGGAACAAGCTACAAAGTCAGCCGCTGACATTCAGAGTTTAAGCGCTGACAAGAGCAAATCAAGCGCTGACAAACCTACATGTATGATTGGTGCATCCCAACCACCAGTTATCATTAGGGATGTAAATACACAAGTTCCTACCACTACTTTACCAGCCATTGGAACAAAAGATTAGGGTAAAGTGATTTTGGAAGAGGTTCAGGTACCAAAGAATGTAGCCCAAGTACATTTTGATTCAGTTTTGGCTGCATAATTGCAAGAGTAGGATTGGATGGAAACTACCATAGAGAAGGCTAAGGATGGTAGTGATGGTGATGAGACCTCTGGTTCTAGTGTTATGATTATAGAGGAGCCAAAGAGGTTAGAGTATGGGGAAGATGACTTAGCCAAGGAAAGGCTAAGAGAGTTGAAGATGAAAGTAGAGTTTGACATGCCTAAAGTGACATAAATGTATCTTGCATGGGAGCCTAAGATTGAAGAGAATCCAGATATGTCTATTACTGGAAAAATTTAGGGATTGGAGATATTGCTGAGAGTTTAGGAAGATTGTAAGGTAATTTTGAAGCACAAGGCTAGCAAGGTGCTTTCTGAACTTAAGAGACATAGAAGGGAGCTATACTTTAAGCTGCTTAGGTGTCATCAAGGTGGATGAACCTATGAAAGGTTAAGGAAGCTATCCTTTGAATATTTGGAGTTTCATGCTTATCGAATTTAGGAAAGTGTTTGTGAGGAGAATACTATGAGGCTTCTCTCAGATGAAAGGAGATAAGAGATTGAGGAGAATATGTAGATCAAGAGGGCTTCTATTGTGCCAAGGACAGTGAAGAAGGGAATTCCTATTGAATTTATAGTCCTTGATAAGTTGAATCCTAGTGAAGCATTGATCAGAAAGAGTATAAAGTTTTCACCATTGGAGGCTTCAGATGTTACAGAGGTATTACCCTTGGATTTCAGAAACCCAATAGTTAATTATGAAGAAGATGCAAGTGGGTTCTGGATGATCACCAGATATGGCAAGAAGGTACATACTTTCACTTCCTTGATCTCCTTATTTGCAAGCATGGATAGAGAAGACTTGGTAGATCTGTGGAGTTTGATGAAGACCAAGTATGAGGCTGAAGCACCTACTTCAGCCAATGGAATAAAGATCTGGACTGCATTCAAGAGAATGATTACACCAGATGAAGCAGATCCAATATGGTTAGATCTTGATGATATCAGTGGGTTAAAATGGCGTCTACATTCAGCTGCTGGTGTTTACCATCTAATCACTAAAAAGTTTTCAGAGTATCTTCTGGTTGATGCTCAATATCCTATGTCTAAGGATGTTTTGAAGAAGATGGTGTCTACACAGCTAGAGGTGGATTATACTAGTGACGTTAGCAAGGATTTATTTAGATTTGTTTATTTTCTAATTAAAAAGTAATTTGTATTTTTAAGAATCTCCTTTTACTTAGTTTTTATTTAGAAACTTGATTACTAGAGTAGATATCAAGTTTAGGGGAGGATTGTTGGGAATAAAATGAGCTAAGTCACTCAGACGCTGACAAGAGGAAATTGGACGCTGACAAGAGGAAATGAAGCGCTGACAGATCAAGCACTAACAAAAATATCCAAGCGCTGACAAGAAGAAGTCCACCACTGATAGGAATACTTAGTCAACACGTTTAATATTTGAAGTAAAGATATGCTCAATATTGTATTTTCTATATTTATCTTTACCTAGAATAGTTGATAGGTTATCCTTTGTACACGAGTCCTTATGTTATAAAAGGAGTTCGTAGGGTTTGTAGTTTAATATACATTATTCAGTTTTCACAACTTTCATTGTAAGCAATTTCGATTATTAATCTAAAGTGAAAGTTTGGTTCAACTGTTTGCTTGTTCTTTATTCTAAGGAGGCGCTTGGTTAATCTGAGGGCAATGGGAATGGGTAAGGGTAAGGAAATACAAAGGAATGCAATAAACATTCCTTAGTATTATCATTATCATTGTTGGTGCTTGTTTAGTATAAGACATGGTGGTGACTGAAGATGGTGACAACAACTGTTAGGGTGATAGTCAGTGGTTGCGATGATAATAAGCGTCGTGGTGGCGTTGGGAGGGTGGTGGTAGCGAAAATGGTGGTGGTAAGTGATGGTGGTCGCATCGGAGATTGGTGGTGGCGTTAGGTGGTTGGTGGTAGCGAAAATCGTGGTGGTCAGTGGTGGTGGCGGCGTCGGAGAGGGGTGGTGGCATTATGAGGATGGTGGTAGCGACAATGGTTGTGGTGGCGTCGGAGAGTGGTGGTGTCGGAGAATGGTGGCGTTACAAGGATGATGGTAGCGACAATGGTGGTGATCAGTGGTGGTGGTGGTGGCATCGGAGAGTCGTGGTATCAGAGAGTGGTGGTGGCGTTAGGAGTGTGGTGATAGCGACAATGGTGGTGGTCAGTGGTGTTGGTGGCGCCGGATAGTGGTGGTGTCGGATAGGGAGAGTGGTGGTGGCGTTAGGACGGTGGTGGTCAGTGGTGGTGGTGGCGTCAGAGAGTGGTGGCGTCGGAGAGTGGTGGTGGCGTTAGGAGTGGTAGCGACAATGGTGGTGGTGTGGTGGTGGCGGCGCCGGATAGTGGTGGTGTCAGAGAGTGGTGGTGGTGTTGGAGAGTGGTGGTGGCATTAGGAGGGTGGTGGTCAGTGGTGGTGATGGCGTCGGATATTGGCGGTGGCATTAGGGGGTTGGTGGTAGCGATAATGGTGGTGGTTAGTGGTGGTGGTGGCGTCGGAGAATGGTGGTGTCAGAGAGTGGTGGTGGTAGCGACAATGGTGGTGGTCAGTGGTGGTGGTGGCGATAGAGAGTGGTGGTGTCGGAGAGTGATGGTGGCGTTACGAGGATGGTGGTAGCGACAATGGTGACGGTCAGTAGTGGTGGGGACATCGGAGAGTCGTGGTTTCAGAGAGTGGTGGTGGCATTAGGAGTGCGGTGGTAGCGACAATAGTGGTGGTCAGTGGTGGTGGTTGCGCCGGATAGTGGTGGTGTCGGAGAGTGATGGTGGTGTCGGAGAGTGGTGGTGACGTTAGGAGGGTGGTGGTCAGTGGTGGTGGCGTTAGAGAGTGGTGGCGTCAGAGAGTGGTGGTAGCGTTAGGAGGGTCGTGGTAGCGACAATGGTGGTGGTCAGTGGTGGTGGTGGCGTCGGAGAGTGGTGGTGGCGTCGGAGAGTGGTGGTGGCGTCGGAGAGTGGTGGTGGCGTCGGAGAGTGGTGGTGGCGTTAGGAGTGTGGTGGTAGCGACAATGGTGGTGGTCAGTGATGGTGGTGGTGGTCGGTGGAGACACATATACATACGTCGATATTACCTTGAATCCATTACCCCCCATTTACAAGGGAATGGTTCATTACCCGTTAGTGGGTAATGATTACCTATATTTTCGTTAACCAAGCACAATTAATCATTTCCTTTCCCATTCCTTACCCCCTAATACTCTTAACCAAGCACACCCTAAGTGTTAATTCCGCATAACACTTAGATTGTTCATAACAACAAAGTTTCTCTATGTATTACTCTTGATTTATCTCGATAATACAAAGCTAATCGATATAAGTTTTGGGATCAACAAAGGGTTAGCATTTGAGGGTAGACATAAGATAAATTCCATCATATGAATGTTACGTCATTTAGGTTTTGACCAATGATTGGTAACATGTGTGTTACTTATTATAGTTGCTTTGGGAGGAATTATGTAGCTGTGCATTTCAAGTGAGTTTCATAATCCCATATCTTTTAAACTGTTCTATTCCAGATGGGATGGAAATGATGATTTTTAACGTTTTGATAAATGTGTTGTGGCTTTGTTTTTAAACGTGTTGGACTTCAATGTGCTATTTTGTGACTTGCTTGCTAGTTGGTTTTGAGAATGTTGATAACCCTTGCTCTGCGGACTCTAGGTTATTAGGTGGTACCACATATGAATTCATGTGTTGCATATAAAGGGAGCGGGAGGCGCGGTCGAACTCAATATGAGATGATTTTATGATTGCTTGTTCTTATTTAGAAATTATTGTCCATAATAAATTTATTGTTATGATTTTTAGCATGACAAGTTTGAAACTGTTTTATGTTTTAAACATATGACTCTCACCAACTTTATGTTGACGTATTTAAAAATCATTTTCAGGTGATTATAGATGTGGTTTAGAAGTTAAGGGATTATAGAGAGACCTTAGGATTTTCTATTAGAGTGCATCTTCTTAATTGTTTTACTTTAGAATTTAATGCATACATGTTTACTATACTTTGATGATGTTTGTTTGTCTATGTATTGCTTTGGGATTTTATTACAGAATAAGAATCCTTTTATGTTGTTGAGGTATTGTCATGACACTTTGTGGTCATTGTCTTTACTTTTGAATTAGTATATTCTCAATAGTGATGCCATTGTGTTATGATGATATTCATGAAGTTACACCTCGTGTTTCCGCCTAGGCGGGGTGTGACAGATTAGTACCAGAGACAATGGTTATAGAGAACTTGGTGTTTGGCCTAGACTATAACCTAGGAACCCTTATATAGATTCATATAGGGATTGTGTGTTTATGTGTACGTAACTACTTATATTTTATATGTGCTCGAACTTTTTAAATCTTTTATTTTTCCATTATTTTATAATGATATGTATATATATATATATATATATATATATATATATATATATATATATATATATATATATATATATATATATATATATATATATATATATATATATATATATATATATATATATATATATATATATATATATATATATATATATATATATATATCAAATCAAATCAAATCAAATCAAAAACCCTTATATAGGAAGGATGGTGAAACAATGCCTTAAATACAAAATTCTATAAAAATGACACATGTAATTCATTAAAAGGTTTCCATAAAATGCTTCTAAAAGAAAATAGGAATTACAAATGATGCCTTAAATACAAAATTCTAGAAAAATATATAAGGAAGGATGGTGAAACAATGCCTTAAATACAAAATTCTATAAAAAAGTCTTTTGTTTAAATAGGAATTACAAATAATGCCTTAAATACAAAATTATATAAACATATATAACGAAGGATGGTGAAACAAAAATAGGAATTGAAAATAATGCATTAAATACAAAATTCTAGAAAAATATATAAGGAAGGATGGTGAAACAATGCCTTAAATACAAAATTCTATAAAAAGTCTTTTGTTTAAATAGGAATTACAAACAATGCCTTCAATATAAAATTCCATAAAAATATATAAGGAAGGATGGTGAAACAATGCCTTAAATACAAAATTCTATAAAAATGACACATGTAATTTATTAAAGGGTTTCCATAAAATGCCACAAAAAGAAAATAGGAATTACAAATGATGCCTTAAATATGAAATTCTATAGAAATGACACATGCAAATCATTAAAAGGTTTTCATAAAATGATTCAAAAAGAAAATAGGAATTACAAATGATTCACAATATTTTGACTTACTAAAATGAAAATATTTTTAGATATTCGGACTGTTAAATTTTGGATTGGGCTGTATACTGTTGCTATATTATACACGTAACAAAATAATACCAAGAATGACCTTTTTGGGCTTACTTTTTCTAGAATACACTTTACCACAAAACTTACAAAACAAAATCATTTCTAAAAATTATTTAACTTAATAATGTTTTTGCTAACAAAAAAAAGTTAACAATAATATTAATTTCAAAAAAAAATGTAAAAAAGTTATTCATAACAAACATATAGAAATATTACCTCATAAAATTCAAAATTACATAAAATATTTATACAATATTATTAAAATTCTAAAAAATTTTAATGTAACAAACTTATTCATAACGTTAACGTATGTAAATTCAATTAACTCATAATATTCTTAATTAAATAAAATACCTTAAACTACGTTATTTTTTTTCCATTCTATACTACATTATTAAAATATTAATTTCATAACTAACACTAAATATACTAAACTTTAATACAAACACACATAACTTCAATTTTCATAAAAAAATATATACTTAAAGCTAGCCCGTCCACCGGACGGGTCTAAAGGCTAGTATATATATATATATATATATATATATATATATATATATAGTTAGGATCAAATAAGAAGATTAAGTAAAATAAGAAGAATGAGAAGAAACCACAGCCACACATTTCAGATGCACCTACAAAGTCAGATGCATCTCCCCTTAAAATTCTCATTCCTTTTTGGAATTTGTGGTCAGGATTTCTTCTTATTCTTCTCATTTTATTTTTTCTTCTTACTGGATCCCTACTCTATATATATATATATATATATATATATATATATATATATATATATATATATATATATATATATATATATATATATATATATATATATATATATATATATATATATATATATATATATATATATATATATATATATATATATATATATATATATATATATATATATATATATATATATATATATACTAGTGGAAAAACCTGTCCGATGGACGGGTATAACTTCTGATTGTCGTTTAACTTCTTTTTATTTGATAAATGTTTTTTGTAATGTGTCATTGACGGGTAAGACTTAGGATTGTTTTTTTTAAATTTATTATCTTGCCAATGCGCAAGCTTTTTTTAGTTAATTTCAATTTTCTAAAATTAGGTAACGTTAATCAGTTATAAGAATATGAAAAATCATTATTCAACGCATAGGCAACAAAAAACAGAAAAGAATATTCATCAGATATGATTAAAAAAGAGATTAGAGTGTAAGTTTATGACAAAGTAATTGGTGCAATCTCAAAAGCAAGTAAAGTTACTTGTACACACCATTTATTTCGTGTGTATTTTTCATATCTATCACACCATGAAAAATCAATTATAAATGTATGAAAGTACTTATTAAATGAAAAAACAATGAACTAAATGAATATTCATCTTACGAAGAAATAAATTTCATTGAAGTATTAAGAAACCCACTAATCTTTTTGAGAAATGCTAGATCCACACCTATGTTATAAAAAAGAACTCTAGAAGACTTTTAGTAAAATAATTTCTCTTAGATATTTCACCACAAGAGTTTCACCTCTACATAATTTTTACTTGAAAATTAAATATGGTAAAGTTGTGGTTTGGAATTATATTTTCATTTTTAAAAGCATAAAAAATATATAAATTTAAGAATAAACTTTATAATAACAACCATGTAAATATATAATAGAATTATCAGATAGTATCGAGGAGTGTGGATTTCAAATATTTTTACGATGATACATAGATCTATATTTTTATATTAATATATAAAGAGCTTATTTTAAAAGTTGAAAAAAAGTTAGAAAATTTAATATTTTTATATATAAACATAATATCTAAATAGGAAACAATTGTATTAGTCATTACATCATAGGTTCGGTCAACGGGTGACGGGTTCGACCACCATGTCGATCTGGTCGAGTCACTGTGTTACGGGTTCGACTATCGGATCAATGCGGTCGAGTCACCGCTTTACGGGTTCGCTCACCTGGTCAACCCGATCGAGTCACCGGGTCATGAGTTCGAATTCCGAGTCAACTCGATCGAGTCACCAAGTTAGCAGTTCGACCACCAGATCAATTATGATATCATAAATTATCCGTCGCTATGCGCAGATACACGTCTAACAGTAATATAAAATTATAAAGTATATTCAGTTAATCACATGTCACGTGGCACATATTACACTATGGTCAACGTGGGTAAAATGACTAACATATTCATCTGATTACAGCATTTACAGCATTCAAGATGGATGAGGAGACAAGAAGGTAAACAAATTACTAATAGTTAATAGCATGTAATAGCAACTTTTACGCAATTACTATATATTATATGAAGAGGCTAACTCTAATCTTAATTTCGAACCTAAAATTATCAAAAATAACTCAAGTCAAAATTAATATAAAAATGTTAGATATAAGCCATTAGATCATATTTGATAAACTAATCTCATTCATTCATTTTTTGAAACAAGCTTTTGTAACAACTTTTGTGACAAATTTTGTAACAACTTTTTTAACAACATTTGTAACAAACTATTTAAAAAACTTATTTTTAAATTAAAATATTTTTTTTATAATCTAATTTCGCTATTATTTTTAAATTCCGTGCTCTTTAATTTAACATCCATTTTAATATATTTTTGTTTAATTTTAGTTTTTCATTAATATTGAGTTTATTTTAATTTGATTTAATTTTTTTATAACTTTCATTTTACTTTGAATATACATTTGATGAGTTAAAATGTAATATTGTTCGCTAAAAAATAATTATCAGATACTCGCCGCTGCATTGCGCGGGTACCATGCTAGTCCACTATAAATGCACGCAAGTTATACTATCGTCATCGCGGATGTGAGCCGCCATAGTACTTATAAATCGAATAGCCACGTTAAAATTTTTGTTCACAAACCAAGCTAGCAGGCAAGCTACGAAAATGCGAGACCCACAAACAACCACAACTTTCAAATCTAGTGTTTTTATAAAATATGTACGCCACGGCAAGCTCTCCACGACACAAGCCATATTAACCTTGTCCGAATCAAACCTAATATGTACCAAACACTCGAAAAACTATGCATTCTAAAGACGTGCGAGAATCGGTCCACTCCCCTTGGATTGAAAAAATATTATTTGAAAACCGTTTAAGAGTCTTGTTACCCAATTAATTGATGTGTAATAAGTTGGTGCCGCATTCAAGATCAGTAGTTATCATAAGTCACATTCAGAATATATGAACATACAATCAGTTAATCACATGTAAATATTACATGCTTTGATAATTAAAGCCATTAACACATAACAGCATAACATGCTTTGATTTTTTTGTAGGTGTCAATCAATATAATATAAACAGATTTTTTTCAAATTGACATGACATTCAACAATTCTAATAACTGGAAGCAATTCAAGGAACATAGCAAAATGAAAACCAAGCAATGCATCATAACAAAGTGCATCATTTTAGATCCTGGCAGCAATGCATTGCTTCGAGTCTAAAATCTCCTATCGTTAATACCAATGATACATCAACCCCATACCATGTTCAACTTTTGGGGTGAGATAGTTTTCAAAACATAGAAGTAAAGATTGAACATAGGTCTGAAATCAAGTCTATTAACCTTCAACTTTGTGACTTTCACTAAAGTTAAATCCACAATTATTGGAGAAGGTAATGCTGCTACAGCTTCCTCATTGAATGAAATATCATCATCATCCTAGATAGTTGCATCAATCATTGTTCCACTGGGAGATAAATATGGAATATATTGCACATTATGGACAAGAAATACGTAGTAGTTGTTTGTTGTTTGAGATAGGAATAACCTGACATTTTCAAATTTAAGTTTCCTGAACGTAACACCTTAATGCTTGATCACACCTGTGACATTCTAAAGCAACCCAATGTAATCTAAAAAGATATAGAGACAGTGTCATGTAAATTAGATAAAGATATATGAAAAAAATCTCGTAAATGTGAATAATACCTTATTTGTCCAAAAGCACGACGTTCCGTTCTGTATTCAAGCGAAGCATCAGCTCAAAAAAGTTGTAGATGCTCGAAGCGCATGCTAAAAGCTTCTATTACGTCCATATGAAGCAGTGTGTAGGCCTTTTTGGAGGGACCTTACAGAACATGAGTGGTCTCAGGTAGTTGGAGGTAATACAACTGCCTTGACTCCCTTCTTTACCAACCAAAAGTAATTATTGTTAGCAGCTTATAAGTCCTTACTTATAAGAATACATAGTACCTTAACTACTGATGTTTCTAGGGAAATAAACATCATCATTTACAGCTTACAAAACATAAAACTTAAAAGACTATAATCTATAAAATACTGACACCTGCTTATCATTTTAGATCACTTGAAATGGTTTAATCCTAAAATCTAAAGTGAACAAATCTGAAGACCTATAAATCTACCATTAGGATTCAAGAACAACTAACATAAACTGAAATTTGAATTTGGGATTTTGACTTACGCCCAGCTATTTGCGGGAAAAAGATGTTGACATGGCAGTGTCTTTCTTTTCATAATCCATTTCTTTTTAATAATAGTGGTAACCTAAACTGGAATTACATATGCAGTAATAAACTAAGCTATTATCTCGGTCGGTTTTTATTTGATTGAGTTACTAATAAGACCATTACTACCAGTAGAATTCTGCATAGTGATGTGAAATCGAGTTTTTTGGACATTTTTGTTATTAATTAAATGCAAGGCATGAGTTTTCCTTTATTGGTACCTTCATAAAATTCTTGCATTGTGACAACCATTTCTGGATTGGGTTATTTACAATCTTCATGACTTCAGCACTATTAGAAAAATTGCCCACGGCACGCGCAATGACTACAAAATATCAGACTCAGAAAATATAATGAGTAGACCCAAAAAAAAGATTGCAGGACATTTTACTCCTCGAGTACCTTCTTTGGTCGTTCCTGGCCTTTCAGCTTCACTCATGCCCTACAAAGGGTATTTTGGTTAACTTATAAGAAATCAATTGACTAAACTACCACATGTAGGCAAAATCAATCAGATAATTCCATTGTTACCGAAGTTAAGACCACGTGCTTATGAGCCACGCAAAAATTGCTGACGACCACGTAGACACACACATAGTGAAACTTTCTTCTAAAAAATGTTCTAGGACGAATAACATGCAAAACTTCTATACTATATACTAAAGTTGCTCGCCTTTTCCCATGCTTTGGCAAGTCCTTTTGTAACACTCTCATTTTTCGTATCGATACAGCGGAAGGGTCTTTCAGAGTGTTACGGGATAGCACAATAACTCCAATCATAGACAACACATAAAAATGGTTGTACAAGGTTTAACAAACATTCATTCGATAAAAAGTTTCAAAAGTGTACAACAGGTCCCAAATTATACAGGTCATTAAGTTTACAAAACACAGATCGAATGAACATTTTTAATATTAAGTGTGGGCCATCAGAGTCGATCTCCATCCGGATTACCTTCAAGCACCTGAGATAGAAAACATGCAAAAATCATATCAGCGAATGCCGAGTGAATACATAGAGTTTAATGAAAACCGTTATATAAAACAATCATTTACATTCATTTAAAATCAGAACACAAGTATAATATCGGAAGTAAGTCCACATATTGCTAGTCAGGCAATATATAAATCAAGCATACATCTGAAACCGTCCATGAGACCGTAGTCTCTATATTACCATGATAGGTAATATATTCATCGTAATAGCGTCATTATCGTTTATTATTTATGTCTTATATTGTATTAGGATACATGGTAGGATTATTATTAGCCGCATGACATTGTTACCTTACTGTGAAAACAGCGGGCCGCGAACCCGACAAACAATTTGCCCATCTAAGTTAGCGTGTCGTCACAAAAATCACGCTATGGAATCTTCTCATACATAAATTCGCTTACCAATCAATGTGGTACGACGGGGATCAACCGTCAAGGCGCGAACTGGGGTGATCGTCCCCAAATAGTACTATCAAATGCATAAGCGTCTACCAAATCCAGGTAGTTCACAATTCATGCTAATGGGACTTTAAGTGACATAACCTAACTACTAATAATCCTTTTAGTCTCGAATATAGGGTCATAGCATCATTCGGGTCCATATCATTTAGCATACAATCGGGACTACTTGTGTTCTATTTTTATAAAAATCTAGCATGTTATCTCCCTCGCGGGTTTACAAATCATTTTATAAAAAATTTAAAAGAGTGCGAGGCTATGAACTCACGTTGTTAATGAAAGGCGGATTATCGGCTACGGGCGTGCTTCGGTCACGGAAACCTATATAAATAATAATCGGTCTTAGACTCGGCCCAATGACTTTTATCAAAATAACAATATACATATATATGATTTTTGTACATATGATGATGATCAAGTGGGTTTATAAATCCTCATTTATTAATTTTAGCGTTTATGTTTTGGTAATGTCTTACTAGTTCACCAGTTTTATCGATTTTACCTATTTTAAGTCCATTAATTCTTTTATAAGTTCTTTTACTTGTTTTTACCCATTTTATACCTATATGATCAGTATATATATTTTTCATGTTGGGCCCAAATGGGTTAAGCCCAAATAATTCTTTTTACAAGTTTTTATCTTATTAAGTCCAATTATTAGTCTAACGTGTTTAGTTAGCTCGTAAATGTCCGTAATTCTTATAGTTTGGGTTTTATCGGTTTTTACTTGTATTAGTTACTTATACATCAGTATACAACTTTTATAAACTTTACATTAGACGGGTTTGGTCGTCTAAGTTTTATTTGGCGAAAAACGTTAATTTTACGGCGATAGCCGAAAAAGTCGTAAAAATCAAGTTTATAGTTTTTATTACTTATAAATATTATTTTTACCACCATTTATATAATTTACTCATTTAATTAACCTTTTATACATTTATATAAATAAGTTCTATAAGTTAGTGGGTTTATATTTTTACATTTTATACATTATAATGTGAGTGCTTATATAATAATAATAAACATTATTTCCAAAATCTGATTTTTAACTTCATATTCACCATTTTTACCATATCTAGAGTTCTACAATGACATAGAAGCTCATTTTTGGATGACAAATTCTTCATAATATGTGCTACATATAACTTAGCTATAGCTACTGCCCATTTTGAGTCTAAGTTGCCTTAACAGTCCCTACAAAACTGCTTATTCAGATTGTACCACCTAACTTGTTTTGATCATATCTCACTCATTATTTTGATTCCATTGCATGGCCAACTCTCACATGTGTATAACATCATCTACTTACTGTAAATATATCAAACCATGCAATTTTATCAGTTCATCATTTAGTTATCTACTGATTTTATACAGCCAACTAATTAGTCAAGATTTTAGCTTCATTTCTTATGGTTATCATCATTTTTAAGCATGTTTATCAACACTTGATCCCCACATAATATTTTTATCATCATATATACATCATATACATATACAAAATGAAAGAAAATAAATTTGTTCTTTACAAAATAATAAGAGAAAAATGTAGAGGATGATCTTCTTTACCAATCCAAGTGGATTTCTTGTTTTAGGAAGGCAAGAACTTGATGAACACAACAAGTATCTCCAAGACCATCAAATATCAAGAACATAGGTTGGAAAATCAGCCCTAGGACACAAGAAAATCACCTCCAAAGTTGTTAATATGGCCACCAAATGATCAAGGCTTCAAGAGAACACCTTAATAGGACTAGTAAACATGTGGTTTATGGCTAGAAAAGATCAATGATGGTGTTTGTTAGCTTATAGTGGACGGCACAAAGATGAGAGTTGAGAGGATTTTAAGAGTGGTTTGCATGTAGGAAATGGTAAGAATGAAAGAAGTTGCTAGTTTTGCTGTAAGTGGTAATGGTTAGCTTAAGGTGTAAGCACAAGCTTACACTTGTGTAAACTAGCTAAGACTTATGCCACATATGTGTGGTGGTGTCATATTGCCGTCCCATATAAGCTAGTGGGGTGGGGCAAAGTGTTTTGTTCCATCTCACTAGTTTACGGGTATTTCTCGATTCTAGTTTTCTTGATTTGCGTGCCCTCGGGTCGTTTTACGAAAAACGTTTTTATAAATTATGAATCACCGTCACAAAACGAATCCAATAAAAATTGTCTCATCAAAAACAGAGTTCAAAAACGTAAATACGTAATCCTAAGGTTTCCGGTTTAGTCGTAAAAGACGTCAAATTATGCACGTAAGCCCAAATTTAAATCCGTAAATTGTGAGTTCGTCAACCAACACAAAAATAAGTTTCAAAATATTATACGAGAAAATATTTCACTACCTGAAAATGTTAGATTTGTCACAGCTTTTCCTCCTAAAAGGGATCAACGTCCTCGTGATCCATTTCATTTGGATGTCCGTTTCTTATTGAAATCGAAGAGGTGCGGATATTTCTTCCACATTTCATCCTCTCGTTCCCAAGTATACTCCGGTCCATGCTTTGAATTCCATCGGATCTTGACAATAGGTATCCGACTTTGTTTCAGTTGCTTTACCTCACGGTCCATAACTTCTACGGGCTCTTCGATAAAATGCAACTTCCCATCTATTCGAACCTTACCTAACGGAATTTTCTCATCACTCACTGCTAGACATTTCTTCAGATTAGATACATGGAATGTGTTGTGAACACCATGAAGTTCTGGGGGTAACTCTAGTTTGTAAGCCACCGGACCTACTCTAGATAAAATCTTAAAGGGTCCAATATAACGGGGATTCAATTTTCCTCGTTTTCCAAATCTTATAACGCCTTTCCATGGCGATACCTTCAACATTACTCGGTCACCCACTTCAAACTCCATTGGCTTCCGCCGCACATCCGCGTAACTTTTTTGTCTACTACGGGCAGTCAACAACCTCTTCTTAATCTGAACTATCATCTCCGTAGTCTCCCGGATCAATTCCGGTCCCGTGAGCTGGGTATCCCCAACTTCACTCCAACATACAGGAGATCTACACTTCCTACCATACAAAGCTTCAAACGGTGCAGCCTTAATACTAGAATGGTAACTATTGTTATACGAAAACTCTGCTAACGACAAATGTTTATCCCAATTCTTACCAAAGTCTAACACACAAGCTCTCAACATATCTTCCAGTGTTTGTATCGTCCTTTCACTCTGCCCATCAGTCTGGGGGTGATAAGCAGTGCTCACGTCGAGATTCGTTCCCAAAGATCTTTGGAGAGATTTCCAAAAATTCGATGCGAATCTAGGATCTCGATCTGAAATGATCGATACAGGCACTCCATGCTTGCATACAACATTATCAAGGTATATTCGAGTCAGCTTCTCCAGTGAGAACTACTCCTTAACCGGAATGAAGTGTGCTGATTTGGTCAGTCTATCGACAATAACCCAAATCGAATTGTTTCCAGATGATGTTCTAGGAAGCTTGGTGATAAAGTCCATTGTAATTCGCTCCCACTTCCATTCAGGAATCTTTGGCTGTTGAAGTAGTCCTGATGGCTTTTGATGTTCAGCTTTAACTCTAGCACAAGTCAAGCATTGAAGAACATACATAGCTATGTCAGCTTTCATATTCGGCCACCAATACAACTTCTTCAAATCATGGTACATCTTATCAGATCCCGGATGAATGGAATACTTAGATTTATGGGATTCTAACATAATCAAATCTCTTAAGCCTTCAAACTTAGGTATCCACATACGACCTCTTAAGCATTTCACTCCATCAGCTCTAACCTCTAAAGGATCTCCTTCTCCTCGGAACCCTTCATTAACAAAATTCTCTTTCTTACAAGCTTCTATTTGCGCATTTCTAATTTGCTCGGGCAAATTATTGTGCACGGTCAAGACTAGAGAACGTACCCTGATAGGCTCTCTATCTTTCCTACTCAACGCATCAGCAACAACATTGGCTTTTCCTGGGTGATATTTTATATCACAGTCATAATCACTTAACAACTCTATCCATCTTCGTTGCCTCATGTTCAATTCCTTCTGATCGAGAATATACTGTAGGCTTTTGTGATCGGTGAATACCGTACACTTGGTGCCATACAGATAATGTCTCCATAACCTAAGAGCAAAGACCACCGCTCCTAGCTCAAGATCATGAGTAGTATAATTCTCCTCATTCTTCCTTAATTGCCTAGAAGCATAAGCTATCACTTTCTCTCTCTGCATCAAAACAGCTCCATAACCTCTAAGAGATGCATCACAATACACTACAAAATCTTCACTCCCGTCGGGTAATGATAAGATTGGCGCACTACATAATTTTTGCTTCAATGTCTGAAATGCTCCATCTTCATCACTTCCCCAAACGAAAGGTTTATTCTTCTGCGTAAGCTTAGTCAAGGGTTTAGCTATCAAAGAAAATTCTTTAATGAATCACCTATAATAGCCAGCCAATCCTAAGAACTGTCGCACTTCCGTTGGCGTTGTCGGTGCAGACCAATTCTTAATAGCTTCAACCTTTGCAGGATCAACATAAATTCCATCTCTGTTAATCACATGACCAAGAAATTGCACAGAATCTAACCAGAAATCACACTTCGAAAACTTAGCATACAACCTTTCATCCTTCAACAACTTCAAAACAATCCTCAAATGTTCTCTATGCTCATCTTCATTCTTAGAATAGATTAGAATATCGTCAATAAACACAATCACAAATTTATCCAAGTAGGGCTTGCACACTCGATTCATTAAATCCATGAAAACCGCAGGTGCGTTAGTTAACCCAAATGGCATTACTTGAAATTCATAGTGTCCATAACGAGTTCTAAATGCAGTTATAGGAATATCTTCTTCACGGACGCGAAGTTGGTGATATCCTGACCGCAAATCTATCTTAGAATACACACTAGATCCTTGCAGTTGATCAAACAAATCATCAATCCTAGGTAAAGGATATCGATTTTTAATTGTCAACTTATTCAGTTCCCTATAATCAATGCACATACGAAAAGATCCATCCTTCTTCTTAACGAACAAGACTGGAGCTCCCCAAGGCGACGAGCTCGGTCGAATAAAACCTTTATCAGACAACTCCTTAAGTTGCTCAGATAACTCCTTTAATTCAGAAGGGGCTAATCGGTAAGGCGCACGTGCCACCGGTGCAGCACCAGGAATTAAATCGATTCGAAACTCTACTTGCCTTATCGGTGGAAGTCCAGGTAAATCTTTAGGAAATACCTCAGGAAATTCACAAATAATAGGTACATCTTCCAATCGTTTCTCCCTAGACTCATTCCCGGTCACTTGAGCTAAGAATAACTCACAACCGTTCCTGATGTACTTTTGGACTTTAATACATGAAACAATTTTCAAACGGGATTCACCTCGACTACCATCAATTACTAACGTCCTATTCCTAATAGGAATCTTAACCTTCTTCTCTCCACATAAAATAGTAGCATTATTCAACGACAACCAATCCATACCAATAATAATATCAAAACTACCTAATTCTATCAACATCAAATCAATCGGAAAGGAATGGTTCAAGAGATTTAGAGAGCATCCTTCTAATAGCTTATTAGTTTTCACTAATTTACCATCAGCCAATTCCACCTCGTAACTGGTAATTATCTCAACAGGTTCAATATCAATAAGGGCACTAAATTTAGTGGATACAAAGCTCCTATCGGCACCCGAATCGAATAAAGCAACAACATAATGATTGTTGAGTAAAAACGTACCGGTAACGACATTCGGATCCTCTTTCTTCACCTCAATTGTTCCAAGTTGGTAGATACCACCCTGGGGGTTTCTTCCAGGTACAATCGCTTTCAACTTGGGGCATTCCGATTTCCTATGACCTTCTTCATTACAGTTGAAGCAAATGGTTCCCTTCTTACACCTTTCAACCTTGTGTCCAAGCTTTCCGCAATTTCGGCACTTCCAGCAGTCGCCAGCATGCCTCTTGTTGCCACACTTAGGACATCTATCATCGTTGCGCGGTGCATTGTTGGTAAGAGCATTTGCATTCCCCTTTCTCTTGTTCTGACGATGATTGAAATTCTTTTTATTATCACCTCTATCTACACGATCACCGTCTCCCTTTCTTTTCTCACCAACACGGGCTTCATCTTCCTTATCCTAAATTATCTGTCCAATGAGTTGGTAAGCCATTCGAACAGCATCATCAATGGTCAGTGGTTTCGATGATGTCATGTCCCCCCGGATATTCCTGGTCAACCCTTTCACATATTGCTCAATTCGGATCTCTTCGGGTTCAACCAATCGAGGACATAGCAAGGCCAACTCATGGAATCGATTCGTGTAACTATCAATGTCCACACCTTTCATTCTCAGATGAATCAACTCTTGCTCTAACCTAATGATCACACTACGAGGGACAAAACTCCAAAGTCATCCACTTCTTGATTTCAGCCCAAGGAGTAGCATTAGCAGCATCAAGACCCATGAAAGCAATTCTCCCGTTCCACCAAGTCAACGCACGACCTTTAAGAGTAGCCATAGCAAAAGTCACCTTATCTTCCTCCTTACACTTACTAATCCTAAACACTGATTCAATCTTTTCAATCCACTGGCTTAGTCCTACAGCACCTTCAGTTCCATTAAAAGGTAGAGGTTCACACTTCATGAACGTCACATAAGTACAGCCACCAACTTCAGGTGCATTCGTTCCAAGTCCTCCTATATTTCCTCCAGCATTAGCATTCACATTATTAGCATTCACATTCACATTAGTACCGCCAATTCCACTACCGCCAGCTCCACTACCGCCAGCTCCACTACCGCCAGCTCCACTACCGCCAGCTCCACTACCGCCAGCTTCATTTCTAGCATTTGCCATAAATTCAGTCATAGATGCGGTAACTTGCTCCGTAATAATCCTACGTACATCATCCTCAGTCACAGCCTTCTTGGGCGGCATAGTTCTATAATTCCACAATTTCAAAATATTAAGCATCCATCCAACAAAGGATTCATATAATATGGATCGAATTCATAATCAAGATACAAATAAGGCACAATATGGAATTCAAGACAAGATACATATTTCATTCGATCTGAAACAAAAGTATTGTCTTAGTACATCCATATCAAAGTTCTAACACTATATATACTCAAAATTCGTGCCAAGTCTACTACTAACAAGTCGGTTCAGTCAAAGCTACAAAAGCACAAAAGATATAAAGGTCACTACTAAATACAGACTGGTCTACTGAGAACCGCCAGATGGTCCATCATCCATCGTCTTCTGGATCTTCGTCGGACGATCACTAGACACATCTTCAGCTGGGCGCTTACGGATTACTCCTCTTTCAACCATATCAGCATAAAATCTACTGTTCCAACCCACAGATATATTCAACTCCTTTTCGGCTTTCTCACGCATCGCACGAGCCACACTCAACTGAATCTCCATAGAATTCACCTTTCTCTTCATAGCAGCATACTCACCACATTCCAACACCGATAACCTCCTAAATGCCTCATTCAATCCACGCTCTACATCGCTCAAATCTAAACTAAGCAATTCTCGCTCTTTCTCGCCAACCTTTGTCTTCGACTCCAAGTAAGCAACCTGAGTCTGAACAACACCTAATCCAACCTCTGTCACACAACTCTTAACACGGGAAGCATCTAGATCACGTCTCAAGGCCCATGGTGCAAGACCATCAATATGAGTAGCCTCTCGAGTACTAGACGACTCTCCTATCTCACGTCTACGAGTAGCAATACCATCGGTACCGTCAGGTGCATCGTCATCCTCATCCTCCTCTGATTCAGAATCAGATTCAGACGATTCAGACATTTCATCCCTAGGTAACTCATCCTCAGAATCAGACAAACAAACTGGTGGGGGCAAAGGCTCTCCCTCTGGAACATCATACGGATAAATAAGCTCAGCTTCCTCATCGTCATCAACCTCAACATCTATACCTACATCCTCCTCGACATCCTCGTCGTCAATCTCATCATCTAACTCATCTAACCCAATCTCATCATTGTTCTCAATATCAGCATTCTCAATCTCCACATTCTCATTACCCACATTCTCAATATCCACATTCTCATTACCCACATTCTCAATATCCACATTCTCTACTAAGTCAACCTGAGGGGCAATCTGATCTCCTAGTCCTAACTCGGGCTCGGGATCCTCAAATGGTTCCTCCTCATCATCAATATCAAAATCTACTAAGTCTAAATAAGGATCATCTTCTATATTAGGTTCGGGAATAACATGGTTTTCTACAGGAATATTAGGGTCAGCCATGACAATCTGCATTTATATATATATCTCGTATTAGGATAACATACTAGTTAAACAATTACATAATGAAATCACGATATATACATATATATAAATTAAATTATATATATCAAAATATATATCTTCTCAATAGGGCTTGTTGGTAACGTCGGAGATCTCTGGCACCGTTATAGTCAAAAGATTTTTCAAATATTTTCTCAAATGTTCATTGTCAAAAGATTTTGAAAAGTTTTTTTCAAAACCTTAGTTTTTAAAATCTTTTGTTCTCTACAACGAGAGCTCTGGTACCAAACTGTAACACTCTCATTTTTCGTATCGGTACAGCGGAAGGGTCTTTCAGAGTGTTACGGGATAGCACAATAACTCCAATCATAGACAACACATAAAAATGGTTGTACAAGGTTTAACAAACATTCATTCGATAAAAAGTTTCAAAAGTGTACAACAGGTCCCAAATTATACAGGTCATTAAGTTTACAAAACACAGATCGAATGAACATTTTTAATATTAAGTGTGGGCCATCAGAGTCGATCTCCATCCGGATTACCTTCAAGCACCTGAGATAGAAAACATGCAAAAATCATATCAGCGAATGCCGAGTGAATTCATAGAGTTTAATGAAAACCGTTATATAAAACAATCATTTACATTCATTTAAAATCAGAACACAAGTATAATATCAGAAGTAAGTCCACATATTGCTAGTCAGGCAATATATAAATCAAGCATACATCTGAAACCGTCCATGAGACCGTAGTCTCTATATTACCATGATAGGTAATATATTCATCGTAATAGCGTCATTATCGTTTATTATTTATGTCTTATATTGTATTAGGATACATGGTAGGATTATTATTAGCCGCATGACATTGTTACCTTACTGTGAAAACAGCGGGCCGCGAACCCGACAAACAATTTGCCCATCTAAGTTAGCGTGTCGTCACAAAAATCACGCTATGGAATCTTCTCATACATAAATTCGCTTACCAATCAATGTGGTACGACGGGGATTAACCGTCAAGGCGCGAACTGGGGTGATCGTCCCCAAATAGTACTATCAAATGCATAAGCGTCTACCAAATCCAGGTAGTTCACAATTCATGCTAATGGGACTTTAAGTGACATAACCTAACTACTAATAATCCTTTTAGTCTCGAATATAGGGTCATAGCATCATTCGGGTCCATATCATTTAGCATACAATCGGGACTACTTGTGTTCTATTTTTATAAAAATCTAGCATGTTATCTCCCTCGCGGGTTTACAAATCATTTTATAAAAAATTTAAAAGAGTGCGAGGCTATGAACTCACGTTGTTAATGAAAGGCGGATTATCGGCTACGGGCGTGCTTCGGTCACGGAAACCTATATAAATAATAATCGGTCTTAGACTCGGTCCAATGACTTTTATCAAAATAACAATATACATATATGATTTTTGTACATATGATGATGATCAAGTGGGTTTATAAATCCTCATTTACTCATTTTAGCGTTTAGGTTTTGGTAATGTCTTACTAGTTCAATAGTTTTATCGATTTTACCTATTTTAAGTCCATTAATTCTTTTTAAGTTATTTTACTTGTTTTTACCCATTTTATACCTATATTATCAGTATATATATTTTTCATGTTGGGCCCAAATGGGTTAACCCCAAATAATTCTTTTTACAAGTTTTTATCTTATTAAGTCCAATTATTAGTCTAACGTGTTTAGTTAGCTCGTAAATGTCCATAATTCTTATAGTTCGGGTTTTATCGGTTTTTACTTGTATTAGTTACTTATACATCAGTATACAACTTTTATAAACTTTACATTAGACGGGTTTGGTCGTCTAAGTTTTATTTGGCGAAAAACGTTAATTTTACGGCGATAGCCGAAAAAGTCGTAAAAATCAAGTTTATAGTTTTTATTACTTATAAATATTATTTTTACCACCATTTATATAATTTACCCATTTAATTAACCTTTTATACATTTATATAAATAAGTTCTATAAGTTAGTGGGTTTATATTTTTACATTTTATACATTATAATGTGAGTGCTTATATAATAATAATAAACATTATTTCCAAAATCTGATTTTTAACTTCATATTCACCATGTTTACCATATCTAGAGTTCTACAATGACTTAGAAGCTCATTTTTGGATCACAAATTCTTCATAATATGTGCTACATATAACTTAGTTATAGCTACTGCCCATTTTGAGTCTAAGTTGCCTTAACAGTCCCTACAAAACTGCTTATTCAGATTGTACCACCTAACTTGTTTTGATCATATCTCACTCATTATTTTGATTCCATTGCATGGCCAACTCTCACATGTGTATAACATCATCTACTTACTGTAAATAGATCAAACCATGCAATTTTATCAGTTCATCATTTAGTTATCTACTGTTTTTATACAGCCAACTAATTAGTCAAGATTTTAGCTTCATTTCTTATGGTTATCATCATTTTTAAGCATGTTTATCAACACTTGATCCTCACACAACATTTTTATCATCATATATACATCATATACATATACAAAATGAAAGAAAATACATTTGTTCTTTACAAAATAATAAGAGAAAAATGTAGAGGATGATCTTCTTTACCAATCCAAGTGGATTTCTTGTTTTATGAAGGCAAGAACTTGATGAACACAACAAGTATTTCCAAGACCATCAAATATCAAGAACATAGGTTGGAAAATCAGCCCTAGGACACAAGCAAATCACCTCCAAAGTTGTTAATATGGCCACCAAATGATCAAGGCTTCAAGAGAACACCTTAATAGGACTAGTAAACATGTGGTTTATGGCTAGAAAAGATCAATGATGGTGTTTGTTAGCTTATAGTGGACGGCACAAAGATGAGAGTTGAGAGGATTTTTAGAGTGGTTTGCATGTAGGAAATGGTAAGAATGAAAGAAGTTGCTAGTTTTGTTGTAAGTGGTAATGGTTAGCTTAAGGTGTAAGCACAAGCTTACACTTGTGTAAACTAGCTAAGACTTATGCCACATATGTGTGGTGGTGTCATATTGCCGTCCCATATAAGCTAGTGGGGTGGGGCAAAGTGTTTTGTCCCATCTCACTAGTTTACGGGTATTTCTCGATTCTAGTTTTCTCGATTTGCGTGCCCTCGGGTCGTTTTACGAACACCGTCACAAAACGAATCCAATAAAAATTGTCTCATCAAAAACGGAGTTCAAAAACGTAAATACGTAATCCTAAGGTTTCCGGTTTAGTCGTAAAAGACGCCAAATTATGCACGTAAGCCCAAATTTAAATCCGTAAATTGTGAGTTCGTCAACCAACACAAAAATAAGTTTCAAAATATTATACGAGAAAATATTTCACTACCTGAAAATGTTAGATTTGTCACACCTTTCTGCAAGATTACAAACACCATCCTTTAGCAAATATATAAATAATAAAATAAACGTCCTCGAGAACCCTTTTGTTGAAGATCAGCAACTCCGAGTCATGGAAAACTTGAGGAAATATGGCTTTTACTTTGCCGATAGTGTCTGGAAGTTTGACAGTTGTTCATTCCGTTGCAGTGTTTCACGTATATTGGCACCAATCCCCTAGATCTACGCATAAGTGTGAGGGTGGAATCGATTTTGATGCGCAAGATGGCAAGGGTAATAAGGTCCTCCTCAAGGACCTCTTCATTAAAACTCAGTGGCAGCTCCTCAACGGGCATACCTATCATATCTTCGATCTTAACTTACAAGTTAAAAATGGTGTCTGAGCCTTTGACTACCAAGGAGATCATCTCTCCGCTGAAGGTCTCGACAAATATATTTACACAAGGAAAAAACAAAAGAGAAAAAAGGCAGCAACCACTATAAAAATCAATGAATATACCACCATACCATATACTGATTAGGTTATAACGTTGTAATTCTTCATGCCATATGTACTGATGTTTCAATTTTCTAATCTATTAAAGTGGTTTAATTCAATGTTCCCTTTCGGTCACTTAGTTTTTACTACTTATAAAAAAAACTACACAACAGATGAATAATTTTAGCCATTTTTATCTATCCACCATAATCCTCTTTATCTTTGAAATACTCTTATAGATTCATAGGTTAGCATTTTAATAGAAAAAAATTACAAAAACAACAAAAATAGAGGATTAGATATCTTGTTTTTGATATTTGCCTAATATCAATGGCACCACCAAAGGAAAACAGTGTAGTTGGCCAAAAAAATCTGAAGCATTTCACTCCTCACAATGGCTTGCGAGTGTTGGCCCTCTCTTTTGACAGCCTTTACGAGTGTTGCCACTTTGCCCCTTCCCCCATGCGATGAATCAATGTAAAACATATTAGCTTAGTTTCCATTATAGATTATTGTAAGTAGATAAAATAGCAGAAAGAACAACCTACTTGTTTAATTCTATGTGGAGCCCAACCAACTCGATGAAGACCATCCTGATCGAGAAAACGATTTCGCATACAAATAATCTTTAAAAGCCCTCTGTAAGTACAACAAACGTAAAAAGCTCAACTACCAATTGAATGACTGCTTACATCAACATATGTAGTGGTTAAATACAGTTTACAACCTTGTATAGGAAATCTGTCGGGTTATAAATTAAACAAATATTGATTTTTCAGTTGAAAAGCTTCTTTTTCTTTGGCCAATTTTAGGCTATAACCCAATTTTGAAGTTGTTAGAAGTTTCAAAAGAAGCAGAAACATGGTTAAACCACGTTAGTTCGAGTTCAAGAAGTTGTTGATGGCCCATGAGTTGCGAACCTCACAAAACATGTTTTTTAGAAGGCCTAGATGAGTAGCTTGGTATAGAAAGCGTCAAGGAAGTGAATTAATGGTTGGGCGAATAAGTAGTGTTTGCTACTGTTTTAGATTGTTAATGGAAACAGAAACTTGTAACTATGCAGTAGTTGGTGAATCTGTAAAGTCAATACATAATGATTAACATGACTTCATACCTCATTTTAAAAAGAATGAAATATACTTTAGTTTCACGCGTCATATACACCAGCCTGTCATAGAACTGCAACACACCTTCAGATAGAGTCTGAATGTTAATATTCTCAAATTTTAGATCCTTGAATGCTTACTGCATGGATCTTGTGCTGCCGCCTGTATAAAAAGACATTATACCATTTAAAAAGACATTAAATTACACAAATTTTCAGATTTCTCCTTTACATTTCACTACATAATAAAAGGTGTAAGCGAATTACACCAGCACCTTATAATCTGAGCTTTCACGCATGGTCTTGCTAATTGGGATTGTACTATTACCCATTCATAACTGTCTTTCAAGAAGGTTTTCATTCACAAAGTCAAGTAACACCCCTTGAGATAAAAAGGTTATGAGCATATATGAGCACAAATGTAATAGAAAAAAAGGCACGCACACACTAAGGTTCAAAACACACCATATTTAATCATAAACAGAAGACGTTGTTCACAACCAAATAAAGTAAAATAAAAGGTGAAGACGATTCACATCAGTAGAAGAGGAAAGAATAACAATAAATAAACTACCCATTAAATACTGGTGGGGCTTATGGGCTGATCGTTCTGCATATGGTAACTTGAAATTCAGCCGACAACCGTGGTCTAAGATTCCTTGCATAGATAATGAGATGAAAATAATTGCAAAAAATAAATATTGCCATATCAAATACCATTAAGTAATGAAAGATGGCAATGAATGCGTATCCTGAATTACTGCGCGATTCAATGTGTGGGCTATTTGAATCTTATTGCTACTGGTTCAAGTAAAAATATAACCTTTGGTGATCGTTTACTACCTTAGATGGTTCCAAGAGGAAGGATCTACAGGGTTTATCCCTACTTTCAACCCTTCTTACCTGGTTTGGTTAACAATAAACAATAAGCCAAAAGGTGAATATAGTGGTACTCACATGTGCTACTGTTGTTGCTATCCAACAACCAATGCCTATTACAGCATTGGCTTTTGCTCCGTCTAACGACCACCTGAGCAACAAAGGAGGACAACAAAATAAATACATGATCAAAACTTTGTATATATATATATATTTATAAAACCAAATAAATACATGATCATAATGCGAAAACTTTGCAGAAGAATCCATTATTGCTGCAATTGTTGCCATTCATTTGAGAAGTAGCGGGAATGTAAAGATCAAATGGGTCTACAAAACAATGACATTAAAATAGAAGCTGACATAAATAATCAGTTTTTTTTTATCTAAAGTGAAACTGATTATTTTTAATAGTTACAAATTTTTTATTTAGAAAAAACTAATCATTAAAACTATTGGTCAAAATAATGGGACTAAGAATCTCTGATTTCGTTAGAACACAACCTAACCTGCATAAAACAGTTCAGTGAGTTCCACATCACTTCTTGACACGTATTAGAACTCAGTGAGTTCCACGTAACTGGGCCCGAATCTAATCCACGTGCTGAAAACACCTAAAGTCGTCTGCTAAATTCTTTATTATTACCTGGTTCATCGAAGGATAAATTGCAAAAGGAAGTTAGTTTTCTAAAAGGGCTGCAAAAGCCTATCGTGTAAGTATCTTTTTTAACAATTGATAAGTGGAATAAAGAACCCTCAAAATACAACACAGCATGTCCTACGCTAAAATGAGTTGCAAAATAACACACACCAGTGATCTCTTCAAATGGTAATAGAATGGTCGTCTATTAGTTCCTCTTGTGCTCTTCTGAGTCCTAACTATGCATGGATAAGTACTTTTAATCCAGGTACATATATTTAGAATGTGTTACTATCACATTAGAAAGGATAGATAAGAATTTGGGAAGTGAATAATCATTAATAACATTCAAACTTAGCCTCTCAATCGTTATCGAATAGAAGTTGGTTTAAGTCTATGTTTAACCATGTTCACATTATATAGAATTCAGAGCATATCTATCATAAGCAACCAGAAGCCCAAAACCAAAAAGGTATGCAAGAATTCAATATGTTAAACGATGACACTAAAAGCAATCATGAGATGAGAATCGAGGAAACTTACTAAAAAAGAAAACAGGAGCAGTCGTCATAAGCGAGCCTACAACAATTCTCATTCATCATTTTTCACGCTCCGGTCTGCATGCAACATATCAGTGAAGTAGCACACTCGGATCAATTATCAATAGAGAAAAAAAGTAAAACAATCTTGACAATTTTTATAAAACTATAAAAGTTAACAACACCATTGGAAAAACAAAACGCTTATCGCTAAATACCAACAAAAAATCTCACCCCATCCACGTATCAGTCGTAATTAATAATAGATCATGATTAGATAAAATTGAAGTATATGTCGTGGGCCACAATGCAAAACTTAGCAATTGATGATGAATGATGAATACATCTGCATTTGACAAAAATCAATATGCTAATAATCTCCAATATTATCACAGCCTACACAGAATGAATGAATATTGTTAGGGTTTTAAGAAAAAGTAATTTAGGGTTTTCAAAGTCGTTGAGGGGTGTCCTGAAGACACGTATACATACACAATATGTTTTAGGGTTTTTGTATATACCTGCTCACTGAAGGGATAAATATTGTAGGTTCTAAGGAATTCCTCTGTATCATATAACCTTATTTGGGATCTGTGATGGATTTGCTCATTATCTACAACAAATTGTACCATTAGATGATTGATCTTCAAGAAAATACCGAACCTAAAGAATTATTGGCCTCCTGGTGATGTTATTTATATCTGATCCTGTGAATGTGGAACAAATATATCGAATCTTGTACAACAGTGCAAAATCTTTGTCTTATGAACAACCTACAAAGTTGTTCGACCAAAGAGATGTACATGTCGTTTTAAGGTTATACGAAGATATACTAATATTATGGTTTTATGAGGATATAAATTATTTTCTTTACTTAATTTAAGCATTGGTTTTAGACTTTTAGTTAGTCAATTTGTTTTGCAAGTTAATTATATTATTTGTAACTGACATTCACAAAAGTTGGCTTGCTCCACTGGTTGAGGTGTTTGTTTGTGGCCTTTCAAACCCAAGTTCGAATCCATCAAGGGACATATATTTTATAATTAACTTTTCGGAAGTAAGAGAAAAAAAATCGAAAATTTTTATAACAAAAGAAAAAATAAAATAATGATGACATGGATTAATGGTGTGCTTTTGTGGCATATCCCTCCTGTTATATATAATATAAAGATATATATATATATATATATATATATATATATATATATATATATATATATATATATATATATATATATATATATATATATATATATATATATATATATATATATATATATATATATATATATATATATATATATATATATATATATATATATATATATATATATATATATATATATATATATATATATATATATATATATATATATACTAGGCGAGTACCCGCGCATAGCGGCGGAAATTTCTAACGACTAATAATTAACGATATACAATATTGTAGTAAGTGTTCTATATATTGTAGTAAGTGTTTTATGTAACTGAAGACCGCCATAATGATAATTCAACACAAGTTGATGAAGACCTATGAATTTTTATCCTTCACTACATTAAAAAGAAATTCATATCGAATATGTGGTATTTTGGGAATGGCGGATAAGATTTACAGCAGCTCATTACTGTTTCAAAATCATGAGAGCACTAAGAGTTATTTTAACCAACTCCTTTAAAATCTAGTACACTCTCATTAGCTTCATTAATCACTCTAAAATCTTTACGTCATTAATCGAGTTGCGTGGAATCCTGTTTGTAGCCCATTCGTGGCTGCTGGTCCTGCTCGCTCGGGACCATGGGGCAGGCCACTTGGTTCGCTCTTATGGGGTGCGCCTCATGGCTGGAGACCAATGGTGGCTCAACGTGTCCACCTATCTGGTTTAAATTAGTGTATACATCCTCTTTGATCGAGTGCATCAGGTGGTCCTTTTGGTCTGAGTTAAAGCGAAGGCTCTTTTGGGCCGAGTCGACCGAATGATTCCTTTCTATCGAGTTCACGGGATGGTCCTTTTGGTCCAAGTCCAAAGGTCTGTCACACTTATTCGTTTTTGCTTTAGCAGCTTTGTCCCCGTATCTCCTTAATAACTGCATAAAAGAACGTGTATATGCCTGCACGTCATTACAAAATAAGATAAGCAAATGACAAGTAGCATTTTGTAGATACCTTTTTGCCTTTGAGTTTTTTAACGTGTCCACCCATCTTGTTAGAATTAGTGTGTCCACCACGCCGGTTCTGATTCTTGAGTCCGTCAATATTCTGATTCGAATTCACAGGTCGGTCCCCTTTGTTCAGGTGAACCAAACGGTCCTTTTGGTCTGAGTTGACGTGAAGGCTCTTTTGGTCCGAGTCCACTATATGATTCTTTGTATCGAGTTCACGGGATGTTCCAGTTGGTCCGAGTCCAAAGGTTCATCGAGTTTCCTAGTATAGTCATGTTCATCATAAATGTCCTCAATGTCTTCGTATAGCCATCTTTGTTTATTGTTTTTTAATGGAGTACTTTTTGGAGATTGGGGTAAAACAACAGAAATCAAACGCATACAATTAAAAGAAGCACGCAACAGTAAGCAGAAAACATAGGAAGTCAAAAGTAAGCTTCAAGTGAACATTAGCTATTAATGTAAAATTTTCAAACTTAAAACAAGCTGCCTATAAACTCGGAGTTCCACAAATCCTAAATGCAGATTAAGTTAAGCTTGAAAACTAACTAATTCCAAAGTTTAAGCAATCAAAATTTAAATTTAAGCCTAAACGTTGTTGCATCAAAAGTGTCACAGAAAGTGAACATCCAAGTTCTATTTTTGAACGTTTTGGGTTTGATGTTGGTTTTGCAGGGCATTCAAGGCACAAAAACTCAAAATACAATCCAACACTTCTAACAATCAGCAAAAACACGCTGCAATTGGGGCTCTTTTTAACACAGTTAAGCACTCACCTACAAGCAGGCAGCCCCTATTCTTTTTTTCTTTTGGGTATGCTAGTGGTTTCAACCACACTCTACTTTGTTTTTACTTTGGTTTGGATTCAATTGATAAGGGTATTTGAACAAATGGCAAGCGACAAAAACCAATCACAAATGCACAATCAAGATAACACAATTTAAATTCAACAATTCGCGCCACACATCACACTTCAAACATAAACTTGCAGGCACTACTTATACTTTTTTTTATAGCTTTTTGTTTCACTTTCTTTGGAAGTTTGGTGTTTGTTGTTGGATCCCAGGGACTAAACATATCAACCAAAGCACAATTACAAGCCACGAATTCACACCACAAATAGATTTTGTGTACACAGTTAACAATGAAAACACCAGCAAGCTTTTTTATCCTGTTGGTTTGTGGTGTGCAGGCACTCAATACAAACAATACCAGTGGCAAAACTTTTGTAGGCACTCAAAAGCTATAAAGAACGTGTCAACTTATATGAAATCTAAGAAATAAAAGCATTAATGATTATGAACGCAAGTACCTTGTTGCGAGTATGATAGACAAAACACTCGAGGGTGTTTCTTTGGTCTTTAAGCTGCCGCACCTTTCGATCAAAGCTTAAAATATTTCTCCTCATATTCTGTCAATCTCTGAAAATCAGAAGAGATCAATGCCTCAGCACGTTATTCAACATATGATTAGCCGAAAAGTCTAATCAGTGGGGCATGCAGGAATTGTACCTTGGATATAATCAATTAACAAGCCCATTTTTCACCTTTTGGTGTACTGTAAATGGTTGGTTCATGCAATGACAAGGACAATCTCAAATTAAAACCAACAGACTTATGTCATTATTGCGAATAGGAGTAGCAGATACATGGGTTAAGCAATAGAAGTAATCGATCAAATGCAAGTTTGTGCATTACCTGACCCAAATATCGAATAAGAATCTTTGCACCAATAGACCAACCAGAAGCATACATATTTGAATTTGTGTATCGAGAGGAAATATGTGGTACTTACTAAGATCTCTCGTAAATGATGCAGAGTAAAACTGTTTGAAATATCCGTAAATTAAATAATTTGGAGGATGCCTTCCAAAGGAACTTGCTTTTTGCCATATAAAAGATAGAATTATAACAAAGAGATTAAGTTTCTAATAATGATTGATACCTTGGGTGATATTACAGGGTTGTCACCACAATCACAGCTGTCAAAAGCCACAACACCCCATACTATGTTTCTTGCTCTCGGTAGCATATGTTTATATACCTACAGAGATAATGGTCTTGGTTTTAGGTTTTACGATAGGATCTAAACCCCAGAATTAAAGGTGTGACTGAATATCACAAACCTTTTTCTAATTTAGAGTGTAGTTCCTGATAACAATGGAAACTATGGGGCAGTTTCAAACCGTCTACAAAGGCTTGGTTGCGGCAACTATTGAGCGGACCATGAGTTTATTTCACTGTCAGTTACCACCCTTTGTCGACGCGAAGAATCAGTAGATCCCGTGGTCGGACAGTCACAACCCTCAAACGTTTGACATAAGAGCCAACTTGCTGTAAATCCCCCTTGGCTATGCCAAGATGTTGATTCATTGTCCAAACCTTCCTCCCGATAAGAGAATCAGAATAATTATCGTCACCATTGAGACTTGTAGAATCATACTGCAAATACTATTATCATAGACATCAGTAAATCCCACGATAAATTATGGGGGAAATCAAATACTGGGTTGACAACATGTCAAAACGGGTGCAAGCTTAAAAGGACCCAACGGGTTGGGTTGACCCATAAACACTTCATTACATATCATCAAATTCTTTATAAATAACTGATATGATAACTACGATGTTGTGAACAATATATTTGGGTGATAAAAATCTAACTACTCTTTGAATAAACTGACTTAAGAGGTTTATGCACCATAAGTAGACTCTAGGTGATTTTGAACTTGTTTGACCCGTGTCCTTTTCACCTAAAAACAGGAAAAAATAACTTAGAGCAACATAATCTTACAGATTGTGGCTTCTTTTCCCTGAATCCTGAGCTAGAGCCTCAGTTCAAACCTGATGAAGATCAGTGGCGGTGGACCCAAAATATATATCTAGCATGTGAAATAGTAAATTTGCATAAAACATAAACTTTATTGTGATGTAGGCTTAAAAACTAAGATATTCTACCAATAAAAATATACAAATTTATAAAAGAAAACAACAAAAATGTTTAATAAACTTAAAAACCCTTTCTTGTGATATGTTGATTTCAGATATAACAAAACTTACATAATAAATTTGATTAAAAAAATATTAACTTTTAAATAGAAAGTAAAAAATTACCAGCTTTTCCGACGACGCAACGGCTGGATATGCTTTCTAGCACCATCGAAGGTAGCAACAACTTTTGTAACCAAAAGAAATCTCAGATCTACATATAAAATCCACATATCAAATAAAGTAAACCAATCGAACTTGATTAGTATAGAATCGTAGATCTAGAAATACAATAAATAGATTAATCAAAGAAACTCATTAAAAGTTGACTAATATATGTAGATCTATTAAAGCTTTAAATATACCATCACGCTTATAGAACCCTTTCGATTGTCGTGGTTGTATTAGGGGTGAGCATGGTTCGGTTTGGTGCGGTTTTTGACTAAAACCGAACCGCAACCGCACTTGCGGTTTTGATAATAATAGAAACCGCACCGAACCAAAAACCGCGGTTTCGGTTTTGCGGTTTCGGCGGTTTTGCGGTTTTTAACCGCACCGAACCATTACTTGTGACTTATATAATAATTATGGATTTTTGCGATTTTTTGTTTAAAATGTTTATTTTTTTCGGTTATAACAATGCATAAATTGAATCTAACAAACACCTTTACTAATAACTTATATGAATATCAATGATAATATGCGCTAGAAGTCTTATAACTCGCATAAAATAGTCGATGTGACATTTTTAGTATAAAATAATTATTGTGTGGTGCGGTTCGGTTTTGCGGTTCGGTTTTACGGGCGAAAACCGCAACCGAACCGCATTTGCGGTTTTTCTTTTTTCTTAAAACCAAACCGTCGGTTTTTGTCGTGGTGCGGTTTCTGCGGTTCGGTTTTTGCGGTTTTTTGCGGTTTTGCGGTTCGCGGTTCGGTTTCTGCTCACCCCTAGGTTGTATGGTGAGTGCGACTAATGTGCATGGTGGGAGCAGTTTTGTGGTGATCGTGTTGTTTCAAAGGTTTCATGAGGTGTTGTTGTTGCGGTGGCGCGGAGAGACCCGGTGGTGGGGAGAGATCTGGTGGGGAGTCGTGGGTGAGAGAGAGAGAGTTTTCTATGTGTGTGTTTTTTAGCTTAAAAAAATTAAATTGGGTAAATGAGAGGGCGGTAAATGTTTACTGCATTAGAGCTTTTAACAATTCAAATTTTTCAACAATTCAAGATAGGGCCCACAAAACTTTTTCAACCATGCTATTTTTCAACTTTCAACCATTTTCATTTTTCCTTTATAAAGGAGTAAAGATATATATATATATATATATATATATATATATATATATATATATATATATATATATATATATATATATATATATATATATATACATATATATATAGATATATACATATATATATATATATATATATATATATATATATATATATATATATATATATATATATATATATATATATATAATATATATATATATATATATATATATATATATATATATATATATATATAATATATATATATATATATATATATATATATATATATATATATATATATATATATATATATATATATATATATACATTTAATATATATATATATATATATATATAAATATATATATATATAATATATATATATATATATATATATATATATAATATATATATATATATATAATATATATATATATATATATATATATATATATATATATATATATATATATATATATATATATATATATATATATATATATATATATATATATATATATAATATATATATATATATATATATATATCTATATATATATGTATATATATATATATATATATATATATATATATATATATATATATATATATATAAATGTATATAAATATATATATATATATATATATATATATATATATATATATATATATATATATATATATATATATATATATATATATATATATATATATATATATAATATATATATATATATATATATATATATATATATATATATATATATATATATATATATATATAATATATATATATATATATATATATATATATATATATATATATATATATATATATATATATATATATATATATATATATATATATATATATATATATATATATATATATATATATATATATATATATATATATATATATATATATATATATATATATATAGGGGTGGGATCTAGAGAAAACCACTTTTTGGTAGAAAACCTAGAAAACAAATATAAAGATGCCTTTTGCAACATCTCAAACCGGGGGGTAGATTGTGCAATATATTCAAACTTGAGGATTTAAACTAAAAATGAACAAACAACAAAACTGTACCAAACCATTTACAGATCACACAATCAGTAGTTCAGTACCATAGTTTCCATGATCGTAATTTACAAAAACCACCATCAGAAACCAGCTTGGAACCACCACTATCGTTAGAATCATTAAATCCTCGCCGTCAGCAACGTTGGAACCACCACCATCGATAAATCCTCGCCGGAAACCACCGTAGAACCACCACGATCATTCCAATCTTCTAACAGTCGTCGGAAACCAATGTGGAACTATTCATTATGAGGTAATTATTGTTTTTAATTTATAAACTATGATTCATGAATAAGATGTATGTTTAGAAATTGTTAAAACTGACCACCATGTGTTTGTTAAAAAGTATGAATTAGCTTTTATAAATAATATGGTTCGTATGTATGTATCAACAATCTGAATCGACATCTTAGCAGTTTATAGTTTGCTTATTCCAAACTAAGTAGTTCGAACAACCAATTAGAGGGCGTTTGGAATTTCTAATTCCAGTGTTTACTTTCATATTACAGTAATCTATCAAATAATGATAAGCTGAATTGATGTATCCACCCAGTTAGAACTGATTTATGAAACTACAAGTCACAAATAGCATATGTTTTTTTTTTTTTTTTTTTTTTGGGTAAAGGGGAATCAAGACCCCGGTAAAATATATTCCCAAAAGCGTTGAAGTACAATGGAATGTAGCTGCAATGCTACATTAACCTCAAGCAAAAGCTTGAACAACCACTAAATCATATGACATGCCATATGATCCTACAAACAATTACAAAACAAATAACACCAATAGGAAAAAACCACCTAAAGGTGCATGAACAATGAAAATAAAATGACATCAAGGCTAACACTTAGAATGAACATCAGGCTGACGAGCACCATGCCGATCATCAATCGATATGACTTCTTCAACCTCACTATCACTAGCATTAACCACATCTTCCTTGATATTAGAACCATCTTCCCAATCGGTGCCATCATCTATCTTATCCCAAAGAGCACTAAAAGAGTTTTGAGAACTCTTCTCCGTATTATTAGGCTTAGCAACAAAACTCGAGGCTTTGTTATTCAAGAAACCCTTCTTAAGCAGGGGAGTTGCCTTCTTCTGACCGGTATCACTTGTCTTTGACGTTTCACCCCTCTCAACATTACGATACTTAATATTAAGGGCTGGTTTCGTAAGTTTAATGCCAGAAATTTGTTGTTGCTGCTTATTCTTCCCCTTGCTCTTCTTGTTCTTAACTACATGAAAAACCATCATCATCCACAACCTTATGATCTTCCCTGCTAACCACCTTCTCAACCACTACCTGTTTAGGCAACCTAGGACATTTAGCATCAATATGGTCAAAAATAAGACAAGTAGAACATCTAGGAGGTGTCCACTCATACTCGATGTCAATAGTCTTCAATTTGTGCCCTCTATCCTTCTCAATCGGAATAGCAATGACCAACGACTTCTTTAAAGCATCATCAGCCGAAATCTCAATAAGAGCACGGGCAAAAGTACTCCTACCCCACGGGTTGATACCTACCCCACGGGTTGATACACATGCTGCTAGTATAAGAATCAAGCATAATAGGTCTTCCAATTTGAGTTGTGATCAAACTAAGACCAATCTCCGAATAAGCATCAATAGGCACATGATGAAGTTTCACCCACACCGGTGCCTTCTTAATCTCTGTTTTATGCAAATCCATAATAGACGACCAAACATTCAGAATTAACGGAACATGTCGAATCAACCACGGACCATTCTCCAACACCCTATCCATACCACTTTTAGAATCAAACTGAAAAAGAAAGAACTCATCCTGAAGTTTAACTCTTTTTAAACCATATTTGGCCCATACATTCTTCACATAATTTTCTACCAACGGAAACGCAAGACGCTTCCCAATGAAATACCCAAACAGTGTGTTATTAAGATGCGCCCGAATCCCTTCCACAGCATCATACGGAAGAGTTACAGCAGCCCCAACAACTTGTTCGTCATTATGCAATTCCTTAATATGAACCGGCTTACACACCGGCTTATTCTGCACTAGCGATGCATATGAGGTCGAAACACCAACTGATGAAGAACCAGCCCCAGGCGTATGTTGAACCCCGACCTCATTCTTCCTAGCCATAGAACTCCCAATCCTCGCACAAATAGCATATGTTTATGACTAGAGAATCAAATGACTTGTTACGATACTGTTTATGTGATTAGTGCATTAAAAAGCAGTTTAATATATCATTGGTACCATCTGTTATGTGATTTAGGAATCCATTTCTTATGTTTAGTGCATACATTTGACCGCTTTCTTATCTTTAGTGGGTAAATGGGTATGATTTCATATCTTTTCTTCTATTAATATGTTGCACATGCTTGGCATTTAATTGTTACTTAATAAATCTGGCAAATTCTTATAAAAATGCTTGTAGTTTTTAGATAAATATAAGGAATTCGTCGGGTGAGAGATAAGATAAAAAGTAGTATACATCGGTTGAATCAGTTTCATGATCTTATTTTTAGTACATCCGTTTATTTTCATGCATCCATTTTATATATTTTGTGCATCCGTTTATATATTTTCGTGCATCCATTTGTAGGGTAGAGGAAAGAGTTGAGACGCATGCTTGTGATAAGATAAAGTGTAGCACTAGTTAAAATGTAGTACTAGACAGTTTATACATCAGTTGATTCTAAGTTACAGTTTAATGAACTTATTTTCCTGCATCCATTTTATATATTTTTTTAATGCATCCGTTTTATATATTTTTCTTGCATCCGTTTTATAAATTTTTCGTGCATCCGTTTTATTAATTTTTCGTGCATCCATTTTATAAATTTTTCGTGCATCCGTTTTATATATTTTTCGTGCATCCGTTTTATAAATTTTTCGTGCATCCGTTTTATAAATGTATCGTGCATCCGTTTTATATACAGTTAAACTAGTGTAACCGTGAACACATGTAACCCCCTGTTTAGTAAATGGTTCGGGTCAAGAGCGATTTAGCCTAAAACCACTGACCGTGGATCAGACTAAATGTGTTCTTTCAGATTCTGTTCGGTCATCGGTCCAATTCGGTCACCAGTCCAGTTTTTCAGTCTGGCCTGAAAAATCATAATAATCGATTGTATGTAAAATCGAGCCGAAAATAAGTTTAGTCAGATCCAATCATTCTGGTTCAAGCCGATTTCTCGGTTAGGTTTGATAATCCATCCGTTATGCTCACCAAAGAATGCCAAACACCCCCGCACCAAAGTAAAAAGCAAACACTCCTCGAGCAAGTAAAGAACTAGCACAAGTCCATATTGTACATTGTTATTCATTTTTCCAGTATCTATTGCTTTTTATTAACTTGGTTTTATTTTTATTTTTTTAGGTTCCATGCCCACTTGATGTAGTGAATCTTTGACCAAGTATACTCTCAGGTTCAGATTTCTGTAGTTTCATCCAACTGCACTTGTAGATTAAGGACCCCCAATGACACTAACAAAAGCTAGGAAAAATGCATTTTTAATCACTGAAGCTGTGAGGGATGATGAGGGCTTCTTTTTGAGTTTTTATTTTGTCTTTTTCGTGATTCTGGGAACTGGTTGCAGGTAAAGCGTGATGTGGGTGTTAGTGTTTGGATTTTGTTTCTATATAAGAACATAGTTAGTAAATTACTGATTACTAAGCAAGTCTTGAGAATAAACTGACTCTGAGATGGTAATGTGATGTTAGTATTAGTATCGATGGTTAGCTTTTATTGTTTGTCGTTATTAAGTTCTTATCCATTGGTTTTATTCGTTAAATTGTTATAAAAACTAATATCGGCTTAATGTCACAGCAAAAAAAGCGATAAAACACCATTTTTCCTTATAAAACGATGGAAGTTGACGCTGCAAGTTCAGAAGCTATCAATACCAGGATGACGGAAGGTAACAACCATAGTAGTATTTCCATTAAGAAGCAAACCTTAGAGGTACCGACATCCATAATTGAAGCAGAGAATAATTCAGTAAACGATGAAAGTAGCACCCCTGCATTTATTAATCATGGTAAGCGTTTACTTCATAATCAAAATAGAGTAATAAGTCTAAACAGTTTCAGCTAAGTAGCGTATTATGAAATGATAGGCGCAATTGCTTGGAGTGAGGACAGAAGACGATGGGTTGGAGATCAATCTCATAAACCACAACGAATGCCAAAAGATCTAGATAATCCTGTTATAAGGTGACAACTTTACTTCTTATCCAGTATAATTTTCTTTAAACCTGTATACAGTTATTTAGATATACATATGTCATTTTTACGTGTGGAGTTCATATATACCTCCCGTGCTAGGAGAAGAGATGTACAATTTGTTACAGTATAAATTATTTGGCTGAATAATCATGTAGCCTTATATGACTGTGGTCAATTTCAAGTTGAATGTCTGTTTGACCTCCTGAAGTCAAACTTGACTATAATTTGGTTTAATTCATTATTGAGCAATTGAATATAACCATCGGATCGTATATGCAGCTTGTTGAAAACATATAAGACTTGCTTTCAACAAACAACGAATTATCGGAGCCAATCCCTTTATCCGTAATAGTCTTTCTTAACAAAGTTATATCTGGAATTTGAGTACTGTTTCTAGTGTTATTTTATTCAATTTGTATGAATTTTTCTCTTGTATATTCAGGAAATAGTAGACTTCCTTGTTGATACATGGCATATTCAAGGTTTATACAAATTAGATACTTAAACTAGCTAGAATCCATCTTTAGTTGATTCAGCATTTCAGATTTTTTGTGATACATGGCATAAGTGTGTATGTTTAGGGTATTTTATGTGTATCTCTCTATTAGGGAATCAATTTGAAGGCATTAGTGTATAGAGGCACGAGCATCTGTTTGTATAATTAGTATTGTATTACGTCATCACTTTTTTTAATGCATCAGTTTGATTTTTTGCTCAATGCATCGGTTTGATTTTTTTTAATGCATCGGTTTGATTTTTTGTTTAATGCATCGGTTTAATTTTTTGTTTAACGCATCAGTTTGTTTTTTGTTTAATGCATCAGTTTGTATATTTTATTGCATCCGTTTGCCTAATATGTGGTAGTTATGATGTAGGTGGTCAAACAGAAGCCGGATAGATCAAACCCTTGAGTTCATTAAAAGGTCATCTTTACTTTCCTTGAATTTTATATAATTAATAATGGTAGAAAACAAATAAGCAAGGTGCCTTTTGCAACATATCAAAATACGGGGGTACGAAGTGAAAATACAAAAATCGGAGGGACTGGATCTGTCAACCGCTCATTCTCGCTAGGTCAGACACACACATTCATTCTAACATCACACATCGTATCTATTTCTTTGGTTCAGTCACCAGCTGCCAACCGACCATCACCACCACTGTTGTTCTCCTCCACCACCATTGCTCTCCTCCACCATCGTTGCTCTCCTCCACCATCGTTGCTCTCCTCCACCACCGTTGATATCTTTCAGCACTGTTTCTCTCCTCCACCACCGTTTATATCTAACCCCATCGACGATCTCTTCCACCACCGTCGCTCTCTTCCACCACCATCGCTCTCTTCCATCACAGTCTATATTATCCCTCTAATCGAACTTTTCTATTAATTCTCTGTAAAAAAACCCATAAAAATAGTAAAAAAATAATATTAAAAATTGAGATTAATGATTTTGATGATTGGGACCCGTTTGATTACTGTTAATTTGAGCTTTTTGACAGCGAAAGTCGTTGACGTGTAGCCCCCATTGAAAAGCTAGTTACTTTTTATTAGTTTCTAAGTATTGTGCCCTGTTATTTATCAAAAAATGTATTAATCTTTAGTAATAATTAGCTTTAGTTTACTTTTAGTAAATGTACTCTGTTATTTATTGAATGTGTATGTATAATGTAGATTTAGGCATCTCTTTAATGTATATTAGAATGCATGTTGTATCATTCCAAATGCCTGTTAGTAAAATAATGATTTAGTAGTTTGTAGTTAGTGAAATTAGGTCGTAGTTGTGTGATATTGGATCTTAAATAAGTGTTAATGCATGATCATGGCGTCTATAACATTTTTTTGGGCATCCCTAAGTATGATAAGATATCATTATATTAAGTTAGATCATTTTGTTATATGTTAAGTTACTGCATCCCTTAGTAAATAGGGCAATAGCTTGTGAGGGTATCGGTTTGTTTAATTCGAAAGGGCATCAGTTTGTTTCATTCGTAAGGGCATCAGTTTGTTCAATTCGTAAGGGCATCGGTTTGTTTAATTCGTAAGGGCATCGATTTGTTTAATTCGTGAGGGCATCGGTTTGTTTAATTCATAAGGGCATGTGTTTAGAACGACTTTTCTACACTAGTTTGCTATCCAAACAGCCCCTTACAAAAAGGTTCTTGTAAACAACCCCTTTTGGTCACATCCTGTCCAAACAGACCTTAAAGTAATTTTTGGCGCATTTTTCAATTTTATGAACATCCTAATGGATTCCAGTTTTTTATGACATGTTGGTAGCAGGTCTCAATACGGTGTAAATAATTTAGGTTTCCAATAGTTGAATGTTTTCATTTGCTGAGTATAGCTTCTGTTTTAGGTAGCATTGCATTTATCGTGTATAAATGTATACAGATAAACAAAACAGTTAACCAACATGTAAGTATTTGTTTTCGACATGTTTGGTAAGACTGATCCGAAGGATGAATAAACTAAATTTTATAGTTCATTATTTTATAGTTTAAGTCATGGACTAAACTGATAATCAGAAGAAAAATATGTTTGGGCATCTGTTTGTATCATAGTTCGGGCATCCGTTTGTATCATAGTTCGGGCATCTGTTTGTTTCATAGTTCGGGCATCCGTTTCTATCGTAGTTAGGGCATCATTATGTAAACAGATGATAAAGGGCATCATTAAATTAGTAACATATGTTTATATGTTTATTGTGTTCATGTCTGGAATCTTTTGTCAATTCAGCACAACAAGCAACATATGTAGAGGACGTAAAGAAACTTGGAAACTCGACACTTATAAACGACTCAATATCAGTAGCAGAGTTTCAGGACTGATTGGTGGTACTTGTGTGTACTAGTGCTCATTTATCAACAGTTTTGCAAGTAAAATGGTCTATAGTCTATTTAGAAGAAGGTTGCGGGGAAACACCAACACTGTACATGATAAGCCTTTTGCAGCATTGCAACATCCTTTTTTCTTGAATACTTATCTATCTATCTATCTATCTATCTATGATTATAGGTATCAATTCAAGGCCAGGAAACATATCCGTTACAACATAGGCTCGCAGTTGTAATAATAAATAGAAAAGAATTAGATTCGGCTACAGTTAGTTTAGGTTTTGTCTTAGGGTCGTGATACAGGAAATCGGCAAATTCTTTGTGTGATAAATAGTGAGTAGCAGATGCATATGTGGTTTGTAGTTGTATTTATTTTGATTGGGACTGCAATTATTGTATCAGTTCAATTGGTAATAATATGTCATTCTGTATTTGTAGGTTCTCATATTGAAAAGAGCATGACAACTTTCCAGCGGTTATGATGATAGTGAAAGGTTAGAGTGAAGAAAAGAAGGAAAAATGGAGAGAAAGGAGATAGTGAACCAGAAGAGGCACGACACCACGGGTGCCTCATTGGTCTGATGTAAACTTGGCAATACATATCTGGATAGGTCTTTGTAGAATAAAAATGGTGAAATTGCACGAGTATGTACTCGGAACAGACTATGGTACCATGGCTTGTAGTGAAATGAGGTTGCACGTGTTTTGAAAGTTTTATAATAGTGAAGCAGCATCAACATCGTCTACATCGACAACTACTACTTTTCAGAAGAACCGAACAATGTCTTGTCATCTTTAATTTCATGTCAACTTGAACCTTAGCTAATACGACTACTACTTTAGTTTTTATTCCTTATCGCCTATCCATGTGGCGTCTAGCTGAATGAATGAATTATCATATTCCTATAATTTTATCCTCTTTTTCTTTTTGTTTATTTTGTTCCCTATCCTGTGTTGGTTTGTTTGATATATATTAGTATATGATTACTAACGTATGGATTTTGTGTTATGATCATTTACTTGTATGAATCCTTGATTTTGACAGTATCCTTTTGATTATGACCTATGTTAGTACATGCTAGTTTTATGATCTTAACGTTGGAACAATAGATGGTTTATTATATTTTTGTTAGTTATTATCCACTTATCTGTAAAAGCCATTATTGTAGTTGGCTTATTGTTATATCATATTTTTAACTGATCTGGGCATCACACGAATTTTGCAACATCCAAACTGACAATACAAATAAGTCTGCTAACTCAATGATTCTGTACATTGTCATTAGTCGGGTCCAAACTGAAAATACGATCCAGATGATAATGTATTTTTATCTGTAGAAAATTCCATAGATCAGTAAAGATCGACAAAGAAACACCTCATAAAACTTTACAAACATAACAAAACTAATCATGTGTTAAGCAACATCAAACACATATTACTGTATAAACTTTTGACAAATGACAATAATTAAAAACAAAACAATACAAAAAAACATTAATTTTTGACACAATTTAATAGACGAAAGACGGGATTATGTATGTATATTCTTCCTCTTTTGCCTCCTCCAGCCACTTCACAGGCAGTACCAATGCATAAAATTAGTGCATCATAATATTTAGTTGATACCTTTGATCAAACACCTTGTGTGCTATCCTATTAAACATGATTTTAACATATTTTGGATAAAAAAACCCGCAAAATACATAGTCTAAATTCAATCAATATTAATCAATTATAACACTAAAACTAATTAAGGAAAAAACTTAATTTTAAATCAAAATGATAAATCTGACAACTTACACGAATCACAATGATGATTAACCATAGGAAATGATGTTGAGTGATGAAATCAACCGTAAAAATGTTCGTTAATGTGTCGGAGATGATCTCCATCACCTTGTGCACGTCGGAGATGATATCTATTGTCTTCTGTAGCCGGGGATTATCACCTCGCCGTCGCTAAATGAGCAGGAAACGGTGGTCCTAGTGGTAAACGGTGGTGAGGGTAGATGGTGGTTGTGGTTGCTATGGTGGTCATGGTGGATATGGGGAAGATATACGTTAACACAGAAAGAAGAAAAAGAAAAAAAGAAAAAAAAGAAAACAAGTGAGTATTAAATACCGACGAGATGAAAGTTTAAAAAGAGTACAACATTTACCCAGAAGAATTGATAAATTACATTCGACCCCCTGTAGTTTTAGTTCGAAAAAGAGAAGGAGGATTTGTATTGTTTTCTAGGTTTTCCATCAAAGAAAGGTTTTCTATCGATCCCATCTATATATATATATATATATACATACATATATATACATATATATATATATATATATATACATACATATATATATATATACATACATATATATATACATATATATATATATACATATATATATATATATATATATATATATACATATATATTATACATACATATATATATATACATACATATATATATATATATACATATATATATATACATATATATATATATATATATATACATACATATATGTATATATATATATATATATACATATATATATATATATATATATATATATATATATATATATATATATATATATATATATATATATATATATATATATATATATATATATATATATATATATATATATATATATATATATATATATATATATATATATATATATATATATATATATATATATATATATATATATATATATATATATATATATATATATATATCTATATCTATATATATATATATATATATATATATATATATATATATATATATATATATATATATATATATATATATGTAACACCCCCAAATTTATACAACTCAGTACAGCGGAAGACTCGTTGGTGTTACGGGATAGCACATTACTCACATCATAGACAACGCATAGCATAAAAATCGCGTCGTTTAGTAATAAATCATTTCCATTCATAAACATCAAAGTTACATCGGTCCCAAGTCATTATATTTCATACAAAGTTTTACAAAGCATTTTGAATGGAAAAATATTGTTTAAGTGTGGGCCATGAATTCTTGTCGTCTTCCCGAGAATTACCTTCAAGTACCTGAGATAAAACATGTTAAAAGAAAAGGTCAGCGATAACGCCGAGTGAATTCATAGAGTTTAATAAATTCCATCAATATAATATCAGTATAAAATTATTACTGAAAATCATTTTGTACAAATCATTTTAATAGGCCATAAAATAGCCAAAGTCATTTCATACAAATCCTTATCGAAAATCATAATATAGGCATTTGTCGTAAAAATCATTATACGAGCCAATGTCGTAAAAACATCATACAATACGTCTTATGACGTTGTATAAAATCAAATAAAAACCGTTATATGAATATGGTTATGAAAACCAAAACACGAACATAATATCAGTAGTATGACCCTGTATTGCTAGTCAGGCAATACATCGTAATTCGAAGCGTCTAATAGTATTTCGGTGATTTGGATTATTATAAGCCGCATGACATTGTTACCTTACTAAACCAACAACGGGTAGCTAACCCGATACCAATTTTGCCCATCTAAAGTAGCGTTTCGTCACAAAGGTCACGCTATGGAAATCTTCTCATACATAAATTCGCTTACCAATCAATCTGGCACGACGGGGATCAACCGTCAAGGCGCGAACTGGGGTGATCGTCCCCAAATAGTACTATTAAATGCATAAGCGTCTACCAACTCCCGGTAGTTCACAATTCATGCTAATGGGACTTTTAGTGACATAACCTAACTTTAATAATCCATTTTATTTCATCTATCGGGTCCATTAATCATTTATCGGGTCATATAATCGGGTCATTCAATCATTCGGGTCCAAAATCAATAAACAAATAATCGGGACAAATGGTGTCCTATTTTATAAAACTAACATGTTATCTCCCTCGTGGGTTTATAAAACATTTATAAAAACATTTAAAAGAGTGTGAGGCTATGAACTCACGTTGATATGGGAAGGCGGGTGATCGGCAATTCGGATGTACGGTACGTGCTTCAATCACGGAAACCTAGACAAATAATAATCGGTCTTAGACGTTTGTCCAATGACTTTATAAAAATAACAATTATGTATACATATGATGATTATTTATATATGATGATCAAGTGGGTTTACATATTCTCGTTTACTCATTTTAGTGTTATATGTCGATAATTTTTATACTAGTTTACTAGTTTTACCTATTTTCGTGTTTTAAGTCCAATAAACTTATTATAAGTTCTTTAACTTGTTTTAATCCTTGTTATACTTATTTTATCAGTATGTATACTTTCCATGTTGGGCCCAAATGGGTTAAGCCCAATAAGTTCTTTTTACGAGTTTTTATCTTATTTAGTCCAATTATTAGTCCAATATGCTTAATTAGCTCGTAAATGTCCGTATTTCTTATAGTTCGGGTTTTATCGGTTTTTACTTGTTATACATGTCTATATATCAGTATCTAAGTTTTATAAAGTTTTCATTAGACGGGTCCAACCATCTAAGTTTTATTTAACAAAAACGTTAATTTTTTTACGGTATTAGCCGAAAAAGTCGTAAAAAGAATGTTTATAGTTTTATAACTTATAAGTATTATTTCACTACCATTTATATATGTTATACATTCATTTACCCTTTTACATATTTATATAAATAAGTTTTATAAGTTGGTGGGTTTTAATTTATATTTTTATACTATTAAATTTTGAGTGCTTATATAATAGTATTATTCTTTAATTTCCAAAAATCTGATTTTTATCTTCACTTTCACCAAAACTGCCATATCTTGAGTTCTATATAGAGATAGAAGCTCAAATATTTATCACATAAACTACATGAAATGTGCTACATTTAACTCTTCTATAGCTACTGTTGAATCATCTTCTAAATATTTTCTAAAAATCGTCCAAAACAGTAACCTCAGATTTATACCATAAACTTGTTTTGATCATATCTCACTCATTACAATGATTCCATTGCATGGCCAACTCTCACATGTGTACAAGACCCATAGCTTACTGTAAATCCATTCTACTTCATCATTTTATCATTTTAACATATGGTTCTTTACTGTTTTTATACAACCTATCATTTAAACAAGATTTACCCATTTTTACTTATAGTTTTTCATCTTTTTATCCATGATTATCAACAACAAATCCCCACATAACATTTTTATCATCATATAATCATCATATACATATACAATAGGAAGTAAAATACATGTTTACATAATCAAAATAACAAGAAGTTGAGGAGGACAATCTTTATACCACCATGATGATATAGGTTGATCAAAACATGGATTTTTGATGGAGAAACTTGTGATGAACCATGACCATCTTCATGACCACCAATCTTTCTAATCTCCTTGTGGAAAATCAGCCCCAAGACACCATGAATACTCCTCCATGGATGTTATAATCACCACCATTCAAGAGAGCTTCAAGAGGGCTTCAACATATGTGTAAATAACACATGATTTTGTGGTTGGAATTGATCAAGTGAAGGTGTTTTGTGGTGAGGATGGGACGAACTAGAGAGGGAGTTGAGAAGATTTTGAGGGTGGTTTGCATGTTGCAAATGGTAGAAATGAGATAGTTTGATGGTTTTGAGTTAGTAGCTAGCTTAATGTGTAAGCTAGTTACATGTGTAAGTTATTTATCTTAGAAACTTGCCACTAAATTGGTGTGTTGTACACCATGTTGCCGTCCCATGTAAGCTAGTGGGGTGGGACAATGTATTTTGTCCCATCTCACTAGTTTACGGGTATTCCTCGATTCTAGTTTTCTCGATTTGCGTGCCCTCGGGTCGTTTTACGAAAAACGTTTTTATAAATTATGAATCAACGTCACAAAACGAATCCAATAAAAATTGTCTCATCAAAAACGGAGTTCAAAAACGTAAATACGTAATCCTAAGGTTTCCGGTTTAGTCGTAAAGAACGTTAAAATAAAATCGTAAGTCCTAATCTCTTCTCGTAAATTTGTGAGTTTATGAACCAACACAAATTTAAAACTCCAAAATAATATTTACAGATAAATTTATTTTCTGAAATGTCGGACTGTCACCAAAGACGGTGTATGTAAACGTAAGCACGTAACGTAGAATCCTCCGGTTTAAACGTAGTCGATGCTACTTCAAGACGTAAATCCAAATTTCTTCCCCAAAAATAAGTGAGTTCATATTGTAACATTAAAATAATATTTTCAAATAATATTTGAGAATAAAATATCAATCGTAAATTGACGGATTGTCACAGCATTTACCCCTAAACAGGATCTTTGTCCTCAAAGATCATCTTACCTTAATACTTGCTTCTTATAGAGTTAAAGCCATGTGGGTATTTCCTCCACATTCGGTCTTTTCTCACAAGTTCAATCCATTATAATACGCGAGTTTCATCAAACATAACTACGGGAATAAGATCAGGCTTAATGTTGACTTACTTTCTCTATCCATGATGTTCACGGGTTTTTGATGAATGCAACTTTTCGCCGATCTAAGCTCTACTAAGAAATAACCAGATTCTCACTTGATAGATATTCCATCAAGTTCGATTTATGATACCTAATTCACGCAGCTCTTGAAGTCCTAGGGTAGATCTAGCTTATATGCCTTTCAAACCAATCTTTTACACCATCTCAATGGTCCCATACAACGGGGACTTATATCCCATGATTTGTCAGATCACGAATCCATTTTTCCAAGGTTAAATTTTTTAGCATAACTTTGCTACCCATTTGGCACTTCAAGATCTATATTTCACATTCACATAACCTCTTGCCCACTACCGACAGTCAATAATCAAATCCTAATTTCAACAATCATTCCAGATCTCGCGGGTCGGGTATTTTGAAAGGATAGGTTCGCCACCATAGGAAACCTTAAACCTAAAAGACATGTCCAACTCACAATAGGTGTATGTCGGATGTCTTCATCTCAACTCCTGGTTACAGATGCTCTCACATTCAGATCCTAACAAGATTCGATCTCGATCCTAATACGAAAATTCTCAATGATAATTTCTCCAAAGGAAAATGATTATACGGTCTATTACCAAAGGTCAATCATTCAAACATAGAACAACGCTTATAGTATTTTGTATCGTTACTTTACCTCGTCCTTTCGATTTGGGGTGGTAAACAGTACTCTCATCAAGGTTCGTTCTCAATGATTCCTGAGCAAATCTCTAGAAATTCGATGCGAAGCGAGGATCTTGATAAAGATGTTCGATACAGGCACGCTATGTTTACATAACTCTTTTGCATTTATCATTAACGCGAATGATATTAGCAGATTTGGTCAGTCTGTCGACGATGACCCAAATCGAATCAAATTCAGATGATGACCTTTGCAATAGCTAGACATTTACTATTGTATGAGGCGATGTCTGCCTTCATAATTGTCATCAGTACAACTGCTTTAGACAAAGATACTTTTAGTCAAAAATGACATACATATAATACTTATACTTACACGATTCCAATATAACTACATTTCATAATTCTTCATATTTAGGCAACCACAAGTGGCCTTTCATACATTTAATGCCATCAGCTCCTTAATTCTAATGGTTCACACTAGCCGCGAACCCCTTTTATTATCTATATTATCTTTTTAACAATCATTGTTTATTTATTTTATTTTTTTGTTCGGCACTTTATTTTGCACCTTCATTATTAAGGAACATGTCCTAACTGGTTCTTTATCTTTTCTACATAATGCGTCGGTATCTATATTCACTCCTCATGATGATATAATTATCATGACCGTATTTATTCAAAGTTCCTTCTTTATATTTTCTAAGTTTTAGTTTCGTCTCAACTATCATTTTTATCAGTTTTGCTTAATCCGACGTTTTTAAAGCGTCGATAATTATTACAAGTAAATTAATAATAAATATTAAGTTTTTATGAAACGTAAACGTAAAAAGTTTAAATTTCTTAGTTCGACCAATTATATAAAATGTTCAAAATAAATTTGAATTTAATTAACAAGATTTTTGTTGATTTATCGAAAATAATTAATAGGATTCGTAAATGTTCGAAAAACCTTTGTTTATACTTTGGTCAAAGTTTTCTTAGTTGAAAAGCAAAAATTGTCGTTTTAAGTTTTCAGGTTATGGTATAAATGGTTTTACTCAATCCTTCTTAAGTTATCTTGAGGTATACACAAACATTTACCCCTAAACAGAAGTTTAGTTAAATGTTTAGTGTATAAGGGAATAATCCCTTTAAAATCCTTTGTTAAAAACATTTGTCAAAATATATTTCCATTTCTTTTTGGTAAAATCCAAAGTCTTAAAAGGGCTCTTAATTTTTGAAGAGTCTATATGCATACATCTTACCATTATTAATCCAACGGTCATTTTATTTAAAGGATTAAGTTTTTAATCCCTAAGTGTTAATGGTTCTAATCTTTGAAAAGTCAATATAGCTTCCATTATCTATTAATCACACGGTTAAATCATATAAAGGATTAAGTCCTTAATCACATGTTAAATATTTAAGGTATAGGTTTTCATTGTTCGGCCAATTCAGGGCAGTCTATAAATAATTATTAACTCATTATTATTCTTATATACAAACAATTGGTCCTTAATGATCTCAAGCATGAATTTATCAAATTACAGCCTACACACGTGATTCACCAAATTTATGAATGCTACATGTGCATTAATCAATCCAAACGTCACCACGTGAAACTCATAATGTTCATTACAAGTACCGGATGTAGTGATTGGAATAAATAATCTTTTCCGCAGATGCGAAGTTGATGATAACCATGCCGTGGATCAAATCTGCTAGAACCTTGTAAATGATCGAACAATTCTTCCATTTCGAGTTATGGATATCGTTTTCGATTGTCAATTTACTCAGTCACAGTAATCTATAAATATAAGGAAAGATAACACCATAGCTCTTCAGGATGACAGGCTTGGTATAATAAAATCTTTCTCCGACAACTTTCTCAGTTGTACGGTAATTCCTTTAATTTAGATGGTGCTGACGTACAGTGCACAAGCCACAAGTGCAGCACCGAGAATATAGTCAATACCAATTTCAATCTGCCTAAATGGCAAAAGTCTAGGTAACTCACCAATAAATACCTCCTAAAGTTTTAGATAGCATAAACATCTTTTAGTATATTCATATTAAGTTCTTTCTAGGTTATAATATCTATGACTAGTTCACAACCATTCACGGTATAATTTCAAGTCTAAATCCAGGATAGGGTCATCCATCAAGAATTATCTAGATCGCTTTTGATAATCAACATCTTATCATTTATGGAAATTCTATTCGAGTTCCCATTAATTAAGACAATGTCGTCATGTCATAATTAATCAATCCATTCTACTGGCATTACCAACTTTTCAGTTTTATTGCCGTCGATAAGATGTGAACTTCTCAAAAGACTAATAATAACTCACAATCCTTCACAAATTCAAGGATATCAGGAGACATAACTACCTTAAAAGAGTAAGGTTAACGCATAATCTATGCGAGAGAATTTCAAATCAGATACAGACGAAAACATTTAACGAATATGAATATATCCTATGTTTTCATAATTTGAGTACGCATTCGAAAGCTCCTCGGATCGTTACCCAGGTCATTCAAATGAAATCAAATCAAAAGAAATGATAGGAACGTTGATACATCCAGTCGGGTATCAACACTCGATAATCAAATACTTTTCCTAAGAATCTCACTACGGGAGAATTGGACAAGAAAGAATTGTCAATTGTCAAATAAGACAATTTCTACAGATGAGTAAATTCGACTCAGAAGAATAAATGGCACGGGCACATATGTAGATGTCTCTAACATTATGTCCCTATTTTGCACTTTTTGCAGATCTCATAAAATTTAACCTCTCACAATCTTTAAAGAAAATGTAGTGTATATTAATCAGTTTTATGGTGACTACTAATCAGCCTTGCATAGTCCATTCCAAATTGTATGTAGGCGCGCAACTATATACAATTTCAAGATTAACGATGCAATACTCAGTTCGCCAAAATTTTATCATCATGTTTATAATAAAAACATTTTCATGCTCAATTCTTAAATAAGAATCAAGAATATATTTACAAAGATTTTCCTTGTTATGAAAACAATTAAGTTTTCCAAGGTGTTTTATAAACAACTTCATTTCGATAACAATTACTTATAAATCTCACTTTGAATAATCCTTATAGTGATGAAAATTCAATTTCCTCAAATGATACTGTTTTATCTTATAAAAACAATGAATGATCTGCAAAAGAGTGATGAAAGCTTGTTTACCAAGAATTAACTACAATATGATAGGAAATGAGCTTAGCCAAATAATCATGAGGTTCATGATCTCGATGGCACTCAGGAATACAAAGAGAATAATGCACAACGTAACTCAAATCGAGATGAGTACTTGTTCAATGGTTGCATCACTAATGCGAACATTAGGAACAAGCAAGAAAAGATAGATAACATCGATACCTGTAGGATTTAGCAATCAACGGTAGTCTTTTCATTAATCACAAACAAGTCAAAATTGTACCGTAACACATTATGTGTCACTATGTCATACAATTCTTAGAACTCATCCTACCAACTGATATCTCAGTTAAGTTAGGGATTTTTAAAAGATACCACAATGAATACTAACCTACAAGAGTCATCAGGTGTTCCATATGTCCTGGAAGATCCATTGGTCCCAATTCAGAAGAAGATTTCTTCAATTCATTTCTTGGACACTGGGCATCCTCGTTAGTGGACAATGGCCTAGGAACATCACTTAACACAATCCTACAATCAATTAAATCCTTATAATTTAATCACAGAAATAAACAACTTTCTCTTAACAATCTCATATTCCATACGGGTTAAATTTTACTTTATTCAAGTTTTTAACCAATTTTATACTCAATGCGATATCCTACCTCATTCTTCCATACTTTCAACCTTATTCTTAGGCCTTAATAGGGCAATACAATCTCAATATGAATCAACACTTAATTTCCAATCCTATATCTCCTTTATCAATAATTATCAAATGAGTCACTAGTATGAAATGACTTGATCATTCAACTAGACTTCTTGGAAAGGTACTAGTGGCATGAGGCTTTTGGGTAATGGTTCCAATGACAGCCTCAAGTGCAACATTCACCCTTTTGATTTCAAATTTAAGAATTGGATGACAACAAATCAGATGACATCTTTCCAGGTGATAACGTTTTGTCAAACTCCACTCTATAAGGAAAGATCGTCATGATATCGATATCAGATTTAATCTCGCCAATTCTTTTTCAATATCACAATCAACTAATAGCTACATTTCTACGAATATTAACCATTTTATTGGGATCATAAATATCCACAACTTGGTTTAGATCTAGGATAGCTAGAATTCCTACGAGAATAGCTTCGATTAATTTACTAGAGGATTTAGGGTTACTTGTGACAATCTACGTCGTATAAATACCTCGTATAAAAATCAAATTAATCATCAAACAATCATGTAATAAAATTACATCATATATATATAATCCAAGTTATATATATATTAAAATAACACTTCCCAGTCTTGGCCTTGTCGGTAACTCGGGAATTCTTCGGCACCGTTATAGTCAAAAGATTTTTAGACATTTTTAGAAAAATGTTTACAGTAAAAATATTTTGAAAAGTTTTATTCAAAACCTTAGTTTTAAAAATCTTTCGTTCTCTATAACGAGAGCTCTGGTACCAAACTGTAACACCCCCAAATTTATACAACTCAGTACAGCGGAAGACTCGTTGGTGTTACGGGATATCACATTACTCACATCATAGACAACACATAAAAATCGCGTCGTTTAGTAATAAATCATTTCCATTCATAAACATCAAAGTTACATCGGTCCCAAGTCATTATATTTCATACAAAGTTTTACAAAGCATTTTGAATGGAAAAATATTGTTTAAGTGCGGGCCATGAATTCTTGTCGTCTTCCCGAGAATTACCTTCAAGTACCTGAGATAAAACATGTTAAAAGAAAAGGTCAGCGATAACGCCGAGTGAATTCATAGAGTTTAATAAATTCCATCAATATAATATCAGTATAAAATTATTACTGAAAATCATTTTGTACAAATCATTTTAATAGGCCATAAAATAGCCAAAGTCATTTCATACAAATCCTTATCGAAAATCATAATATAGGCATTTGTCGTAAAAATCATTATACGAGCCAATGTCGTAAAAACATCATACAATACGTCTTATGACGTTGTATAAAATCAAATAAAAACCGTTATATGAATATGGTTATGAAAACCAAAACACGAACATAATATCAGTAGTATGACCCTGTATTACTAGTCAGGCAATACATCGTAATTCGAAGCGTCTAATAGTATTTCGGTGATTTGGATTATTATAAGCCGCATGACATTGTTACCTTACTAAACCAACAACGGGTAGCTAACCCGATACCAATTTTGCCCATATAAAGTAGCGTGTCGTCACAAAGGTCACGCTATGGAAATCTTCTCATACATAAATTCGCTTACCAATCAATGTGGCACGACGGGGATCAACCGTCAAGGCGCGAACTGGGGTGATCGTCCCTAAATAGTACTATTAAATGCATAAGCGTCTACCAACTCCCGGTAGTTCACAATTCATGCTAATGGGACTTTTAGTGACATAACCTAACTTTAATAATCCATTTTATTTCATCTATCGGGTCCATTAATCATTTATCGGGTCATACAATCGGGTCATTCAATCATTCGGGTCCAAAATCAATAAACAAATAATCGGGACAAATGGTGTCCTATTTTATAAAACTAACATGTTATCTCCCTCGCGGGTTTATAAAACATTTATAAAAACATTTAAAAGAGTGCGAGGCTATGAACTCACGTTGATATGGGAAGGCGGGTGATCGGCAATTCGGATGTACGGTACGTGCTTCAATCACGGAAACCTAGACAAATAATAATCGGTCTTAGACGTTTGTCCAATGACTTTATAAAAATAACAATTATGTATACATATGATGATTATTTATATATGATGATCAAGTGGGTTTACATATTCTCGTTTACTCATTTTAGTGTTATATGTCGATAATTTTTATACTAGTTTACTAGTTTTACCTATTTTCGTGTTTTAAGTCCAATAAACTTATTATAAGTTCTTTAACTTGTTTTAATCCTTGTTATACTTATTTTATCAGTATGTATACTTTCCATGTTGGGCCCAAATGGGTTAAGCCCAATAAGTTCTTTTTACGAGTTTTTATCTTATTTAGTCCAATTATTAGTCCAATATGCTTAATTAGCTCGTAAATGTCCGTATTTCTTATAGTTCGGGTTTTATCGGTTTTTACTTCTTATACATGTCTATATATCAGTATCTAAGTTTTATAAAGTTTTCATTAGACGGGTCCAACCATCTAAGTTTTATTTAACAAAAACGTTAATTTTTTTACGGTATTAGCCGAAAAAGTCGTAAAAAGAATGTTTATAGTTTTATAACTTATAAGTATTATTTCACTACCATTTATATAAGTTATACATTCATTTACCCTTTTACATATTTATATAAATAAGTTTTATAAGTTGGTGGGTTTTAATTTATATTTTTATACTATTAAATTTTGAGTGCTTATATAATAGTATTATTCTTTAATTTCCAAAAATCTGATTTTTATCTTCACTTTCACCAAAACTGCCATATCTTGAGTTCTATATGGAGATAGAAGCTCAAATATTTATCACATAAACTAGATGATATGTGCTACATTTAACTCTTCTATAGCTACTGTTGAATCATCTTCTAAATATTTTCTAAAAATCGTCCAAAACAGTAACCTCAGATTTATACCCTAAACTTGTTTTGATCATATCTCACTCATTACAATGATTCCATTGCATGGCCAACTCTCACATGTGTACAAGACCCAGCTTACTGTAAATCCATTCTACTTCATCATTTTATCAGTTTACCATATGGTTCTTTACTGTTTTTATACATCCTATCATTTAAACAAGATTTACCCATTTTTACTTATAGTTTTTCATCTTTTTATCCATGATTATCAACAACAAATCCCCACATAACATTTTTATCATCATATAATCATCATATACATATACAATAGGAAGTAAAATACATGTTTACATAATCAAAATAACAAGAAGTTGAGGAGGACAATCTTTATACCACCATGATGATGTAGGTTGATCAAAACATGGATTTTTGATGGAGAAACTTGTGATGAACCATGACCATCTTCATGACCACCAATCTTTCTAATCTCCTTGTGGAAAATCAGCCCCAAGACACCATGAATACTCCACCATGGATGTTATAATCACCACCATTAAAGAGAGCTTCAAGAGGGCTTCAACATATGTGTAAATAACACATGATTTTGTGGTTGGAATTGATCAAGTGAAGGTGTTTTGTGGTGAGGATGGGACGAACTAGAGAGGGAGTTGAGAGGATTTTGAGGGTGGTTTGCATGTTGAAAATGGTAGAAATGAGATAGTTTGATGGTTTTGAGTTAGTAGCTAGCTTAATGTGTAAGCTAGTTACATGTGTAAGTTATTTATCTTAGAAACTTGCCACTAAATTGGTGTGTTGTACACCATGTTGCCGTCCCATGTAAGCTAGTGGGGTGGGACAATGTATTTTGTCCCATCTCACTAGTTTGCGGGTATTCCTCGATTCTAGTTTTCTCGATTTGCGTGCCCTCGGGTCGTTTTACGAACAAAACGTTTTTATAAATTATGAATCAACGTCACAAAACGAATCCAATAAAAATTGTCTCATCAAAAACGGAGTTCAAAAACGTAAATACGTAATCCTAAGGTTTCCGGTTTAGTCGTAAAGAACGTTAAAATAAAATCGTAAGTCCTAATCTCTTCTCGTAAATTTGTGAGTTTATGAACCAACACAAATTTAAAACTCCAAAATAATATTTACAGATAAATTTATTTTCTGAAATGTCGGACTGTCACCAAAGACGGTGTATGTAAACGTAAGCACGTAACGTAGAATCCTCCGGTTTAAACGTAGTCGATGCTACTTCAAGACGTAAATCCAAATTTCTTCCCCAAAAATAAGTGAGTTCATATTGTAACATTAAAATAATATTTTCAAATAATATTTGAGAATAAAATATCAATCGTAAATTGACGGATTGTCACATATATATATATATATATATATATATATATATATATATATATATATATATATATATATATATATATATATATATATATATATATATATATATATATATATATATATATATATATATATATATATATATATATATATATATATATATATATATATATATATATATATATATATATATATATATATATATATATGTATATATATATATATGTATATATATATATATATTGTATATATATATATATATATATATATATATATATATACATATATATATATATATATATATATATATATATATATATATATATATAT